>SPJY01015775.1:2344505-2754854 GCA_005191435.1 Raddia distichophylla
TTTGTGCTCATTTAAAGGTTCCATCTAGACATAAAGAAACAACCATATATGATATGGATCGGAAAGTGTTTCAGTTTCTACTAAATTTTTCATATTATATATAAGTTGTTGTATATTTTATGAAATAGCCAACCTTGCATTGGTTCTAAAGCCAAATTAGACACCTATATGATAGGGAAGACAATTGTTGTCGGAATGTTATGGGCTTAAGACTTATATTGAAGCGTGATGGGCCTATACTCTGGAAGATGAGTTTAAGACAAGCTATGTGTGACAACTAAGTTTTGAACTTGATTGGTCTACTAAGTGTTGTCTTGATTCACCTAGCTACTGTTGCATATATGATATTGTTGACACCCAAATTTGGCAGAAAATCGGATATTCAGAGAGGGCCGAATATGTTGGAATTATTGGGCTGAATCAGATTTGGGCTTTATTGAAGAAGGAAGAAATACGATTGGATCAAAGACAGCGCGGAAGAATAGGTCGTATCGGTATCGGCTTTTAAACACTATAAATAGGGTTTTAGGACCTCATAGAAAAGGATCTACGACTCAATACACAAAACTCTCTCGAACCCGATCGACTCCGTCGAAAGGCTTCAACTCGCAGGTAGAGCTATCTCGATGGGATAATCGATTCTCTCCTTGTAACCCGTGTGCATGGCTGTATCAATTTGATCTCATGTATGCAAACCATGTTAGACTGTCTCGGGATTTACCGATCTTTAACATGTTCTCGCATATTGCACTGTCTCGGTTTAATCGATCTGTAATATGTGTTTACCTTGCAATGCCGATTATCAAATGTCTTGCATGTTTTTCCCTGAATCTGATGTATGCGACTGTCTCGTTAAATCGATCTTGCGTACCCCTTGTTTAGGGTCTGGTATGTCCAGATGTTTGCCGATTAGTATTGTGTTATCAATCAGTATAAAACTAATAAACCGATTTGTTAGTTTATATCTAGTCTTGGATTTGAATACTGTCTTGGCCTGACCAATCTATTCGATCTATTTCTCTGATTTGATCTAATATTTCGATTTAAAGGCTTAATACTGATATTAATAAAAATACCAAAAAGAAACAGGATATATATATAAGTGCTTATTTGAATCTATTCGCTCTATCGGGTTTCAAGCCGATAGATCTTGTAATCGGATTGTTTAAAGCCGATTACAAATAACCTAATCAGGCTAAATTGAAAAGCCGATTAGGCTTATATTACTGACAATTTTCTCCTTATTGATTTACAGGTCAAATCAATTGGCACGCTTGGTTTGAGTTGCGACGCGATCACTGAATTGACGCTTCTGCATGTGTGTTCACAGAAACCCTCGTTTTTGTGTCAACACTATATTACTAACGATTTTCTTCTTGTCAATTTACAGGTCAAATTGACTGGCACGCTTGGTCTTTAGTTGCGACACAATCACAGAATTGACGCTTCTGCACGTGTGTTCACAAAAATCACTTTTTTGTGTCAACATACTTTTTGGCACGCCTGGTGGGACCCAAGAATCAAGATCAACAAAGATGACGCGTACTGACACCGAAGCGGCACTGGAGGCGCTCAAGCTCGCTTCTGAGGCTGTGACGTTTGACGAGCTGAGCCCAGATCAGAAAAAAGAAATCGAAGATAGGCTCGCGGAGATCCATGAAGAGAACAAGAAGAGGATGCTAACTGGCTATCGGAAAACCCGTTGCGACCAGATTACAAAGACTTCCATTGGAGATCCACTGCTCACAGGAGATTATTCTGAGATAATAAGAGATCAAATCAATAATTCAGTTTACCGATCGATGCTGGATCAGTCATCGGTTTTAGGGCGAATTGTCCAGGAAGGAACTAGCGCTGCGCTACACAACATCATGACTGGACAAGCTCACCAAGTTAATCGGAATATTCCACAAGGGATGAATTTGGGGAATTAGCATCCGGTTTATACTCAGCCAGGGACATCACATGCTGGGGCTTCCCAACCAAGCCCTCCATTGGCTGTTAATCCTAATCCGATTCAGATGATATCAAGTAATCAGGCTATGATCCCGGCTCCAGAGCATGTATATCAGCCGATTAATACTGGGATAAATGAGAATCTGGAAAAGATGACCAGGAATCTAGTTTACAGCATGATGAAGCAATGCGGGTTCAACACGCCAAAAATCGCCCCACATTATACTATGTCGTATCCATCGGCTTTTAATGAAACGGAGTATCCACATAAATATCGCGTTCCCGATTTCGCGAACGCCAAGTTCAACGATAGTGATCACACCTCCACGCGCGAGCATATTGCCAAATTTCTTGCGCTGTGCGGAGAGGCTGCATCAAAAGATACTCTCAAATGCCGATTATTCCCGCTGTCACTGTCGGGATCGGCTTTCAACTGGTTTACTTCTCTTCCTCCGAACAGTGTCACCTCATGGCCGGATCTAGAAAAGAAATTTCACGAGTATTTTTATTCCGGAGAAAATAAAGCAAGGATTACCGATATCATGATGATCAAGCAGAAGTTTTGTGAATCGGTAAATGATTACTTACGTCGGTTCAGGGAGGTAAGGAACCGATGCTATAGCCTTTCACTGCCCGATAATGAGTTGGCAGAATTGGCTTTTAAGGGCCTACTGCCTGTTAATCAGAAAAAGGTGGGCAACCAAGAGTTTGCAGATATCTCTCATCTGGCCCACAAGATCGCGATGTATGAAAGCCAATTTTCTGATAACTCATACCCCGGCCAGAAAGAGTATCGGAACAACAACAACAGTAGGGGTAAGGACAGGGCCGTTAATATTGTGGACACTGAAGAGAACGAAGATTCCGATGAATCCGATACCGATGATGTCAGTGCTTATGTTGTCGAATGGGTAAATAATAAGAAGGAATTCGAGCTAGGATGGATAAAGCCGAAGGGTCCCGAGAAGACCAAGTATTCTTTTGATACCACCAAATGTGATCGGATTTTCGTTCACCTTTTGCAGGAAAAGCAAATTTGGCTTAAGCAGGGCCATGTTATTCCTCCGCTTGAAGAGCTGAAGAAGCGAAAATACTGCAAATGGCACAATTCTTCGAAAATACTGCAAATGGCACAATTCTTACTCGCATACTACCAATGAATGCAATGTATTCAAGCAGGTGGTGTAGAAGGCGATTGAGAGCGGGCAGCTTCGATATCAATGAATTGTGAGGCCAATGATTTAGCACAGGAAGCATCAGGGTATAAATTGCCGATCATGGAATTAGAGCTTATTCCGATTGCTAATCCTGTTCTAGTAGGGTGGCAGGCGGAGATTATTAGTTACCTCAAAGATCCTCAGGGAAAGACCGATAGGAAGCTGAAAAGAAGGGCTCAGAGGTATGTTTTAATTAGTGACAAGTTATACTATCGGAGTTTTGATTGGTTGTTGCTTAAATGCCTGAATGAAGAAGATGCTAAAGTTGCAATCGGAGAAATGCATGAGGGATTGTGTGGGACACATCAATCAGCATACAAGATGAGATGGATGTTAAAGCGCGTGGGATATTTCTGGCCAACGATGGTGGAGGATTGTTTTAAATATTACAAGGGTTGCAAAGATTGTCAGAAGTTCGGAAATATTCAGCATGCGCCTGCATCAATTTTACATCCGATCGTGAAGCCGTGGCCTTTTAGAGGGTGGGGAATTGGAGAAATATTTCCTTCCTCATCCAAGGGGCATCGGTATATTTTGGTAGCAACGGATTATTTCACTAAGTGGGTTGAAGCTGTACCATTGAAGAAAGTAACTGCTACTGAAGCGATCGACTTTGTCAGAGAGCATATAATTTACCGATTCGGTATTCCTCAGACGATCACTACGGATCAGGGATCGGTATTTATGTCAGAGGCATTTCAGGATTATGCTCGAAGCTTGGGAATCACAACGATTAACTCCTCGCCGTATTATGCTCAAGCCAATGGCCAAGCGGAGTCTTCGAACAAAAGTGCTATAAAATTGATCAAGCGAAAAATCGATGAAAGGCCGCGGGGTTGGCATAATACCTTGCAGATGCCTTATGGGCATATCGGATTGCTAAACATGGAGCTACGAAAGTATCACTATTTGACATGGTATATGGTCAAAAAGTTGTTTTACCAATAGAAGTTATCATCGGATCTACAAGGGTTGAGGAACAAAATAATGTGAAAGCCGATGAATCTAAAAATCTAATGGTGGATAAGCTGGATGATATGGTAGCTGTTCGATTAAGAGCTTTGGAGCATATTGAGCGTAATAAACAGAAAGTTGCCCGACATTATAATAAGAAGGTAGTGCCGAAAACTTTTGAAGTAGGAGATCTTGTATGGAAGACATTTTTACCGATTGGTTCGAGGGATCCTAAATACGGGAAATGGTCTCCAATTTGGGAAGGGCCCTTTAAGATTAATCGGATTATTCCTGGAAACGCTTATATTATGGAGATGCTTGAAGGGGAAGTTTTTGGTAAAGCGATTAATGCTAAATATCTGAAGAATTATTATCCAAGTGTTTGGGTTGGTACTTGAGTATGGAAGTTAAAAGCCGATTCCTATGGATCGCCTATAGTTTAGAAAGCCGTCCAATACTTGGTTGAATCGCGGTTGATGTTTCACTCAACACGCTGCTGTTGAGCAAAAGCCGATTCTAACGGATCGCCTATAGCCTAAGAATCGCCTGTAATGATGTCGTACTAATATTTACTCAACACGTTGCTGTTGAGCAAAAGCCGATTCTGATGAATCGTCTATAGACAAACATTAGAAAAACAAATTGCGTAGAGAAATAAAGATATTACATAGGCGCAGGCCTCAACTGTTCTTGCCCCAAGGGGCGGGATAAAGCATTGTTTTACAATCGGTATAATACCGATTCACACATAGCAAGTTTTGGAACTAGGCTCGCAGGCCAAATCATTCACAAAATTCAAAAATTGTGGCGGCGGCACTGGTCATTGTGTCCCGAACCTGGTTGACTATATCGGTATCTTCTTCAACCGATCCAGGTATAATCGGGATTTTCTTCTTTGCGTCCAACACCGCCAAGCCACAAGCCTTCACGATTCTGTATTGCTCCTTAGCCGCTGATTTGGATTCCTCGAAGCTTGAGCGGGCGGCTACTTCGGCTTTCTTGCTTTCTCCAGTTCCTGTTCCAGGGACTTGACCCTTGAAACCGACTTGGAGGCTGCAATCTTTGCCGATTCTGCCTCTTGCTTCAGCTGCAGGAGCTTGTCATTTTGGGCATTGGCATCTTGAACCAGCCCCTTTAGTTCTGCCTCGGCCTCTTTCAGGGCTTCTCTTTGTTGGAGCCGATCCAGGGCTGCGTCAAAATCAGCTTTCTTTTTCCCCAGGGGCAGTGCTCTTTCAATAGCCGAAGCCACTTGCCCTGGAAGGATTTCTTAGATTGAATCGGCAATATCCCTCAAAGTTGAAGGATTAGCTAAGAAGGTCGATTAATTCTCAAACAACGCCCACATTTGCTTGAGCTTGGCGACGGTGTCTGGTGAAAACCGATTTTTCATGGGTGCAGCTGCTGCAGGGGAGTCGATAATGACGGCTGGGGGAGATGAAGTCCTAATCATAGAAGATAGGAAGTCCAGCTCGTCATCAAGCCAGTCCATGCTGGATGGGTCGAAGTTGAGCTCATCGGTTTTCTTGCCGTCATATGTGATGACCTGTGTGGACACCACGGTTACCCGAACTGGGCTTCGAGGTTGGAACATATACTAAAAAAAAAGAAGAGAATTTTCGAGTTACAAGATGTTGAGGTTTAAGAATTTTATAAGAATGAGAAAATTCCGATTACGTCTTGCGGGTTGAAGGCCGGTGGCGTTTGTGAGGCCGGTGGGGGAGCAGGTGTGCCATCCTTTTTCTTTGGGATGGGAGAGGTGTCCTGAAATCAAAATTCTGATAAGGAAAAGCCGACAAGGAGATGTGAGAATTTGAGGAAAATCAAGTGCTTACTGTGTCACATACAGATTCCGTACTATCGGGAGTACGCACCTTTGGAGGTCTCGGCTTTTTGGTTGTCACCTTCTTCTGTAGGCCGGCCTCACCCTCAGGTCTCCCTGTTAATCAGAAGTGAATAACAAATCGGAATTTGAAGAGTCATATATGAGAAAACCGATTATACCTCTCTTTTTGGGTTGCTGAGAGGACCCTTGGGTGAAAGCCGATGCAGACTTGGCCGTTGAATGAAGGCGGCCAGCTTCCTCACCAACGTGTTTGGCCCTAGGGCGCTTCTCTCTGCTCTGAAAAAGAAGAGAATTCAAGATTAGTGATCAGAAAAACAGTTATGCAGGTTAGTGAATGCACGCAAGTTAGTAACCTCGCTATCAGAAGACGACGTGTGATATTGAGACTACGTTCTATCATCATCTGAATCCGATGAGGAAGGTCTGGATTCAGAGGAATTTTCTTCTTTATCGTCATCAGAATCATTGGAATTGTTACTCGAGCTGCTATCTTCTGATTCCGATGAAAGCTTCGCCATACCAGCAATTTTGGGCCAGTTGGGTCTACAGGTCCTCTTCTGACCAGTGAGCCGTTCGATTAAGGTTGAAGCTCCGCCTTGAGTAGCATAGATGTTCTTGGCGATAGCTTCCCACCAAGAATCAAATTGTGGAGAGGCATCAGACCACATTACGAATTCCATCGGCATTTCGAAGTCTATATATGCTGCTGACAGGATCCCATATGCCGATTGAGGGTTTAGGTCTTCTCTGGCGTTCAGGTGGCGATATATGAAGAGATCAGGAATCTCTTGCCCAAGGTTAAATTGCCGAGCGACCACAGTCGGATGATAGAACTCATATGTTGGTTTCCTGATATGAGTTCTTGTGCTCAGTATGGCAAAGGAAATACCTGGTGATATGAATTCTTTAAAGACTGACAGAATTTCTCCCTTTAGAGGAGTGGCCAATCGGAAAAATGAGGGGATTGGATATCTGTCCAGATTGGTATATGGGTTGAAATGTTCTAAACCATATTCCAATTCTGACATAGTGTACAATGCTACAAGGGAGTGGGAGAGATCTTCATGATTCAGACGTCTTCTGTTGCAATTCATTGAGATCATCTTGCCATAGGATCTGCAAGGACGCTCGTTGCTATCGGCAATTTTCTCATTCGGAAATTGCAGGCCGAAGTCCAGCTCTCCTATAGAGTTGTATATCTGGAGCTTCAGGAACATACAGATAAACCAGAAAGGGCCACCGAGATTTCCAACTGAGTAATCAGTTTTCCTTGAGCAGAGACCTTCCCAGATCTCATGCATCATCCAATAGGTGGCTCCTAAAAAGTATTTTTCGATTGCAAGTTTTTGGCCTGATGCCAATGCTTCGGCTACTCCCTGATACACTTTGCTTGGGCTGAGGGATTGTCCGCAAAAGAAGAACCAATCAAGCGACATGTTCAGAAAAGCGATGTGTTCTTCATCCTCAACGTCGCCTGTCTGCTGATGAGTGTTGATATAACGCTGCCATCCAAAATTCTTCTCAGGAACCAGCTTTAGAGTGGCGGACAGATGTCGGCACCCGATTTACAATATCGGATTCCACCTGCGTAAACACGTACTAGTCCCAAGGATCATGGCTAGTACACACAGATATACAGAAACGGAACAGTGCCAACGATATTATTATTACAAACGGAACATAGTCCAGTACAAACACATACAACGGCTCGCAGGCCGCACATCAGAGTACACGGAGATACAGGCCTAATACAATATCTAAATACTTATCCATCCCACAGGCACGAGGGCTGTAGGAACGCGCAACCCTAGCCTTCATAATCTTCATCAGACAACGCCTCCTCGACGTAGTCTGGATCCTCCTCCTCGGAAGGCGGGCCATACTCAGATGGACCAGCTGTTGAAATTTTAAAAAGAGGGGGAGAAAAGGAGGGTGAGTACAAATTGTACTCCGCAAGTCCGGAATTATGCAAGTGTGGGTTCAGTACAAGGAGAGCTTAGGTTATTTGCGGAAATGCATTTATTTAACCTAGTTTTGACAAAGCAATTTTGAAACTTTAAATCTCAATATTTTCTTTGGGCTCTTCGCAAACGGTTCTCGCCACTTGGCCTCAGTGCCATAGCGAGAACGAAATTCTTTTTCTTCCTTTCTTCTCAAAACTTGCTAGGTCCGGTTACCTCGCGACACTTTCCGATAGGCCGTTACCCAATTCGGAATATCGCCGGTGGCTGCTAGCTCAAAATTCTTTCTTCTTTTCTTTTCTCTTCTCTTCTCAAATTTGCTGGTTCCGGTTTTCCGCGTGACACTTTCCGATAGGCCGTCGCCCATTTCGGAATATCACCGGTGGCTGCCAGCTCACATTAAATCCTTCTCAAAAACCTTTCTCAAATCCTTTACTCAACTCAAATCCTTTCTCAAAAACCCTTTTTCAAAAATGGTTTTTAAATGAAGAATCTACCATATAACCAGTCCCATCGCACGCTCATAACCGCGAGCACGGCTATCATGACAGTTTTAACTCTGCAGAGTGGGTACGCTTTACCCTCGAGAGGCTACGCACCCATTCGATGTTTCGCCACAAGACCATCAACCACGAGGGCCAACGATCGGGTCCGTCCCATTCCGGCACTCGAGGTCGTACTGTAATGGCTCCGTTCGTAGGGTTATAGGATGAGCAGTCCTTAGACTAGGGGAGAGTTTATATTTTAGCCCAGTAAAACCTGGTGCCATACTGCACCAACTGATACAAAATCTCCCTAGTCGGAAAGATTTTGGGGTAAGAGGAAAATCTTTTCCTATCAAGCATCACCCCTGATGCGCTATCTTTTAAATCATCCTTCCCCAAACATTTCTCAACAATATCTCATTTCACACAAATGATTAAATCATTCCGCATAAATGATTTTTAAGCAGTTATCCTACCTCAACAAGGAATTTAAATAAGAGCAATTCATATTTTTAGCCTTAGGTTTCACCTACCATATTTCTTACCTTTCTAATTGGCATAATAACTAATTCTAGCAAATACGGCATTTATCTTTTAAACTAGCATGCATGTTTTCAAGTCTAATAAACATTTTCTAAATAACCGAAAATGGCTTCACAATATGATCAAAGGGGGACTTGCCTTGATCGGTTCCGGGGAAAGCGAAGGGGACGTCGACGATCGGGTCTTCGGGACCTTGTCCTTCTAAACGCGCACACGCACATGCAAGGCAATACAACACACATAAGAAATATTTCATGATTTGTTGCTTTTAGAAATAATGCAGAAATCTTGATTTTCATGCATTTTTAATTGGGAAAATCATAGGAATGTTTTATGCGCATGAAATGATGACATGCCCACTATATTTATTTATCCAGAATAAATGCTAAATGGATGGCATGCATATGCACAATTTTCCTATGGTCCAGAAATGGTTAAAGTATACTTATTTAAAGGAAATATTATGACCATTTTATATGCACATGAAATAATGCGTCCAGAGATGGTTACTTAATCAATTAATTTAATTATTTATGCATGCATGAATATATTTTCAAGGTCCAGAAGTTAATAAAGTATATTTCTGGATTTTAGAAATTTATTTGTCATTTTTCTGAATTAATATGAATTCGATATGAATTTTAGAGTGCTTATAGGAAATTAAAAAGAAATTCAATTGAGTTTCGGCCAGAGCAGAGGAATGAGGCGAATGCGGCCCATGTGGCTTGCTTCTAGCGCTCGCGCTCCCGATGGCCAGTACGCGGGCTCGCTGGCCTGACCGGTGGGCTCCACCCGTCAGCCACCCAGGGCAAAGCCCGCGGCGACTCCGGCGACGGCGCCGGCGCGACGGCGAATTTCCCGGCGAGGCGAGCGGCTCGGGAGGAAGCTCAAGGAGAGGGGAAACGATTTACGGGGTCGGCTGCGAATATTACCGAAGAAGATTGAGCTCGCGGCGGCGGTGGCGGATCGGCCGGAGACGGTAACGACGGCCAGACGCTACCGGCGGCGGTTTGCGAAATTTGTTGAGGGGAAACGAAGAGAGGAGCGTGGCGGTGCTTCAGGTGGTGATATTGGCGAAGGAAAACAACGGGGTGAGCTCGGTAAGGTGGTCGCTAATGGCGCCGGCGGGGAAAAACGTGCGGCGGCTCGGTTCTTATAGGTGGCGCGGCAAGGGCGTCAAGGAAGGTGGTTGGCAGTTGGCGCAGAGTGAAGAGGAGCGGCGAAGTCGCGCGGTGCAGAGCGGCGGCGACTTCGATGTCTCGGCGCGGTCAAGTCCGGCAACGGCTTCGGGATCGGCCGGTGACAAGACGGGAGAGCAGAGAGGGAAGAGGGTACGGAGAAGACGATCGGGGCAAGAGATTTCATGGGGAGGCGAGCCAGGGAGACCTCGGGACCGAGGCCGAACAGTGGCGACGACCGGCGAGCAGGGCGACGCGGAGGAAAAATAGGGAAGAAAGAAGATAGCGGGGGAAGAAGAAGCTGACAGGTGGGTCCCGCTGTCCAGTGAGAGAAGAGGCGGAGTGAGGCTGGCTGGTGGGACCCGCTGAGCAGGGGCTGCTGCGGCGAGCTGGGCCTGGCGCGGGGCTGGCGGCCCAACCGGAGGAACCGACGCGCGCGCGGGGGAAGAAAAAGAGAGAAGGGGAGGAAAAAGGAGGTGGGCCGGCCTGGGCCAGGGAAATAAAATTCCTTTTTGAATTTCTTTTCTGATTTCCAAAGGCACTCAAATTTTCAAATATCCTTTTTACATCAATTCAGACTTAGGAAAAATGGTTTCATTTCTCAAGATTATTAAAATATTTCCAAATGATTCCCTTAGGTATTTACTTAAGAAAATATTGATTTCAACAAATTACCAAATTTTCCCCAAAAGACAGACTTAAGAAGTTTTAAATTGTTTTCTAATTTAAATGCATTGCATGCAATGATGATGACATGATGCCATTTGAATACATGATTTGCGATTTTAAAATCATGCAGTTTAAGGAATTATTAACGTGCCAAATTAGTTTTAAAAATTTGGGATGTTACAACAGATCAAAAACCGTTAGCATTTCGCCATCGGGAGTTAGACCGGTTAGCATCGCTACGTCTAAAAGCGTAGGGCTTATGGGTCCAATCGGGAAGAGAAAAGCATTTGCTGTGTCACACCAAAAATAAGCCGATGCTGCTAGTAAGGGTTCATCTGCTGGCGGGGGAGATAAGGAAAGGAGAATGGCATCGGTTATTCCTAAGTCATCCCATTGCTCTTGTTTTTTATCATAGACCCGAATAAGTCAATCCTTATATCCCTTGATCAGGCTAGGCCAGGATCTAAAAGCCGATTTCCAGCTATCTATAGTGAGCTTATCGGCAAATAAGGGCAGTCTAGCTACTGAGTGATCTATGAACTCTGATGGATCTCGTTCTCCTATCGGTCCCAAGGAATACAATGCTTCAGAATCTGAGCATCGGAATAATACCTGAGACATGTTGCCGATTGAAAGTTGAAGGAGGACTGGCTATGTGCTAAGATTGCTGAGGGCTCTGAATATTCCGATGCAAGAGACGTGTGCGTACGGGAGAGCGTGAAAATGACAGCGAATGGGGGACTATTTATAGCAGTGGTAAAAACTAGGGTTTTACCGCGCGTTTTGGCGTTACTGTTTCGGCCCATATCGTCTGCTGGGCTGACACGTGTTCTTTAAATGGACTGAAAATGAAGAGTTACGAGGGTAAAGTTGTGGAATGCTCCAAATGTAGTTTGATAAAATCCGATTTTGACTTGAAAGTTCAGCTAATGAGAATACTCATTGCCAAACTTAGGGGCATATGTTGACACCCAAATTTGGCAGGAAAATCGGATATGGTAAAATGGTAAATATCGGAATTATTGGGCCAAATCTGATGATAGGCTTCATCGCAAAGAAGGAAAAGTTATTAGAGAATGCCAATAGTTACAAGACTCCGGGAGAGATACGATCAGATCAGGGGCGCAATGCGGTAAAATAGGTCGTATCCGTATCGAATTTGTAACAGTATAAATAGGACTTTAGACCTTGAGTTATAGATCATCATAGATACAATACACAACTCTTTTCCTTGAACCCGATCGACTTCGTCGAAAGGCTTCAATTCGTAGGTAGAGCTATCTCGATGGGATAATCGATTCTCTTCTTGTAACCCGTATGCATGGCTGCATCTTGTTGATCTCATGTATACAAAGCATGTTAGACTGTCTCGGGATTTCTCGATCTTTAATGTGTCCTTGCATATTGCACTGTCTCGGTTCAATCGATGTGTAATATATGTTTATCTTGCAATGCCGATTGTTAAGTATCTCATATGCTTTTCTTAAATCCGATATATGCGACTGTCTCGTTCAATCAATCTTACGTATGCCTTGTTTAGGATCTTGCATTTATAGATGTTTACCGATCAGTATTGTATTTACCCTTCAGTCTTAAGCCTCTGTATCGGTTTATTGGTTTATGTCTTGATTTAGATTTGAATACTGTATTGGCCTGACCAATCTATTCGATCTATTCATTGGTTTAATCTAATACATTGAGCAAAGGGTTTATTTCTGATATTATATGAAAAATACGAAAAAAGAAGTACTAGATTTATAGTTAAATACCTGTTTACATTTGGTTGCTCTATCAGGCATTAAGCCGATAGATTATGTAATCGGATTATATAAAGCCAATTGCAAATAACCCGATCTGGCTATAACGGAACAGCCGATTAGGGCTATATTACTGACGATTTTCTTCTTGTCAATTTACAGGTCAAATTGACTGGCACGCTTGGTCTTTAGTTGCGACACAATCACAGAATTGACGCTTCCGCACGTGTGTTCACAAAAATCACTTTTTTGTGTCAACAGGACTACGCGGGATGCAAAATTGACTTCAAGAGCACTTCGGGCGCTTGTCACTTCCTAGGTAGATGCTTGGTGTCTTGGGCCCCTAAGAAATAGAACTCCATGACACTATCAACAGCCGAGGCCGAATACATAGCGGCAGGGAGCAGTTGTGCTCAATTGATATTCCTCACACAATCTCTGTACGACTACGGTATAAAACTTGACCACATTCCCTTGCTGTGTGATAATGAGAGCTCAGTAAAGATAGCTTGCAATCTGGCCCAACACTCACGTACCAAGCACATTGACATCCACCACCACTTTCTTCGAGACCACGTAGCAAAGGGTGACATTGTGCTTGAGCATGTGCGAACTGATGACCAGTTTGCAGATATCTTTACCAAACCACTAGATGAGAATAGGTTTTGCAAAATGCGTAATGAACTAAATGTGCTTGATAAGTCAAATGCAGTTTGACATCTAGACTGGACTACGGGAGAGGTCCCATTATAATACCTGTGAATATGGGTTTGTGATTTTGAGCTTTGTTTTGTATACCTGCTTATCTAGTTGGTTCTTTTAGTTTCATTACATGTTCTAGAGAACTAGTGCTTGGAAACCGAATAACTTACTCATATGAAGCTTAATTAACATACCTGCTACATCGATGCCATGACATGTGCTGGTGTACTTAGAGCCACTTGTTTCTCTCATTACTGTTCTTGTTCATTGGATCATCTAGAATCTAGCACTTTAATTGGGCATTCTATTAATTGGAGTAAGCAGGATGGTTACTTGTTCATTGGATCATCTAGAATCTAGCACTTTAATTGGGCATTCTATTAATTGGAGTAAGCATGATGGCTAATTGAGAACCTTTTCAAACTGTTGAGCAAACAAAATAAATAAGCTAAAAATGTCTGACCAGTCCTTCCCTACGAGATGGCTCATCATTGCACTAGATGTGAACTTGGGGGGAGTCTGGATGACCAAGACGGTTGCTACCCGTGTAATGCAGGGCGCCGTCGACTAAGGCTTGGGACAGAGGCAAATTTGAAAAGAAGCAATCGCCCAAGTGCTTTAAAAATGAATAAATGCTCAACCAAAATACTTTTATCTCTTGAAGCTTGAAATCCAAACATTTGATAGAATAGTTCCAATAGAGATGTTAGGCTAGCATTCTCCTTTGCACATGAACATTTTGTTAGGAACTTGTGGCTATAGGTTCACTTTGTGCTTGGTTAATTCTTAGTAAAGATCACATCAAAATGACTTAATTTGAACTAAGTTGATAAAGTAACCTTGCACTAGTCTTAATAGGATGTGTGGTGAACTACTAGTTTCAGGTAGGTCCTCGTATAAATTACAAAGCTCACAAGTTCGCTTGCTCATGTGTACTTCCAAAGTGGTGTCAGTTTAGTGTCTTTTTTGCATTTTGCTTACAAGAAGGGGGAGGAAAATGTGCAAAAACCAATCTCAATTGCTTAAAAATTGGCCATGGGAGTGATGGAGAGCGCTTGCTTTAGTTGTAGTGAGCATATGTTGAGGGGGAGCATGAGAGCTAAGAGCAAAATTGAGCCCAAAAATGTCCATTTCGGCACTTCAATTCCTTATGCATTGATCTAGGGGGAGCTAGAAATCAAGTCCATATGCATTTGCTATTGCCTGCTTGACTTGTGCTTGTGCTTTGCTTGCTCTAGATCATTGCTCATACTTATGCTAAATTCCTGCACAAAATCATGTATATATGTATCTTGCTCTTAATTAGTCACATACATATATCTTGATTAGTCACATGCATATGTCTTGTATCTTGCTCATGATTGGACCATGCTCATGCTCACTAGCTAATTTGCTCATATGCTCATTTGGATCATGACTAGAGATGTGCTTAGGATTGTCTTGGGCTGGCTTGTGATGTGCTCTAGTTCATGATGAATATGCTTTGGCTAGTGCTAAAATGCTCAAATATGGCTTGGATATTGGATCATATGCACTTGCAACTAACCCACTGCCATAGATCATATGCACATGTATTTGTGAGATTGATTTTGTAGGTCTTGTCACCAAATTGCCAAAAAGGGGGAGATTGTAAGACCTAGGACTCCTATGTATAGGTTTTGGCATTTGGTGCCACGTCAACCAAGATTAAGGACCTTATTTTTCTAGCTTTCTTTTAATGATTTTGGTTGCATGCATGTCGAGGCTTGAGCACGTCAGGTGCGAGTCTCAGTCTCAGGCAGGTCAGTCCCATTGAGCACTCGAGTCATCGTCTCTATCCTGTGTCTAGCTGAGTACAGAAGGTTCGAGAGCGATCGAGTGCCAGGTGTCCTAGGGTAGTTCGCTTCGGGTCAAAGTAACCAGAAGGGCCCGGAAGGATCCAAGCAAGCTTTACACGTGTCCGAGTAGGTTTCATAGCCGTCAAGTCCACTAAAAAATATACGCGCGCGAAAATCTCCCTCCCAAGCCAAGTCGTTCTTATCCGAGTCTAAAAGCCGACAAAATAGCCCGACAACCCGTACCAAGCATCCGAGGGTGTGAGAGAAAGAGAGGAGAGACGGGTTGGTGTGTAGTGGCCTAGTCAGGGTCACCAGACGCGTCCTGCCAGCCATCAGACGCGTCCGGTGCGCATCGGATGCGTCCGATGACTCGGGAACAAGGCACACATTTGGAATTCCGGCTAAGTCCTAGACTGGTCTGATGGACATGCTCACTGTCGGACGCGTCTGACGAGCTGATCGGACGCGTCTGACGCCGGCTGGAACACAGCTTGAACACCTCACGGGCATAGGCTAGACGAGCAGTCCGATCCCAGCTCGAATGCATCTCAGGCACTAATTTAAACTATGATTCACTCGTGGCTTGACACCTGTCCTAGGCAGGTTAGGGGCTATTTAAGGAGCTCGGGCTGAGAGGATAGACTTGAGAGAGCTCATCCATTTGTTCGCCCTTGGCTTGTGTGTGCTTGAGAGCTTCTCCCCATGGGTTCCCCCTTGCCAATGGACACCTCCACCTAGGGTTTGTGTGAGAGAGAGAGGAGAGGGAGAGAAGGAGAAAGGTAAGCATGAGTTCCCCCTTCTTCTCCGGTGTGTTTCCCCACGTTTTGGTTGGTCTTTGGTGAGTCTCCCGATCGTCTTCTCGAGTGCTCTTTGGGTCTTCCCTTGCCGGAGTTGAGACCCCACCTCGCCGTCCCCGAGTTTCACCGGTCTTGGTCCTCACCGCCCGAACGTGTACTTCCTCTACAACCTCTACACCAACGAAACCCTTGCCGGTGCAAGGTCATCCGGTTGGGAACCGGGTGCTTCCACTTCGCCGATGACACATAGGTCACCCAATTGTCCAAAAGGCCATAGGCCAAGATACAACAAAGTCTTATTTCAACATCAGAGTATCAGAAAATGCGGAATATTAAAAACCAAAATCACACCTATCGCTATTTAACCCTACATACGACCGGTGGATAGTCGGAACCCCCATAGTAGCCTATTCTCCATCAGGATAGTGCGGGTCACCATCTGCATGGCATGCATATTCGTCGTTGTCCTCATTAGGTAACTCCATCTCTATTGGGATAATAAATGCGAGTGCCAGTGCTTTGTCCTCACTTGCACTAGCGAGCCAACAACCCTCTAGTAATGCTTAAGAGGTTTCAAAGGAAAGATGCTAAAGGGTTGTATTATTTGCGAAAAGCCAGTTTTATAAGACAAAGCCTAAGACCTAGCAAGTTATAAAAGCTAAATCATTATCATCATATATATGAGCATAAGCAAGTCAACATCAGTCAAGCCACAAGTTGAAGCCATTCTCCAACCATGGTAGTTTAAGCTCACTACCAACATCTCCACATGATCCCAACCATCTGCGAGCAGTCCCGCCATACTCTGAGTTCTTCCTGGGGGTGCTCGCCTTCTACGAGATCCAGGCGGCGCATCTTCCCCCCAATTCCGTTGTGACGCTGGCCATCTTCGCCCACCTCTACGAAATGTTCGTGGGGGTGATGCCAAGCCTCCCGCTCTGGCGCCGGCTCTTCACGCTGCACATGAGCTCGCGCTCGAGCGGGGCTATTGGAAGCTGCTACTTTACACTTCGCGAAGCCGCCGCCTTCATCCCGTCGCGGTCAACTCCAACTGGAAGGACTGGCAACGACAGTGGCTGTACGTGGAGAATTCCAGCGGCTGCGATGATCTCGGCCTCCTTGAGGGTCCAGCGGAGTCCCTCGCCAGCTGGGGGTCTCAGCCTGACGATTCGGCGGAGATGGAGGCGATGATGGCGCGCATTGCTGAGCTCCGCCGCAACGGGCTCACCGGAACCCATGTAGCGGTGGATTTTCTGCGGCGCCGCCTCTGCCCGCTTCGCCCGAGGGTGCGCCCCGCTTGGCAGTACTATGGCGACGACGATGGAGTCCGCGTCGCCCCTGGAGGTGAGTGTCCTTTCACTCTTTCGGGTCTTCTATCATTGTGAAACGTCCTCTTCTTTTTGGTTTCTTGCCGATTCGCGGCTTCTTTTTCTGTGTGTCCAGCCTCGGGGAACGTGCCAGAGGACGTGCTCCGGCAGTGGCTGGCGGGACTCCTGTCCGCGCCAACCGGCGACATTTCCTTGCCCACGGGAGCGCAATCCGTACTTGCGTGCGCTGCCTCCCGAGGACCTTTGCAAACCCACGATCCTGCGCCAACGATTGCCGAAGTTCCTGCGGCCGCTGCTCCCCTCGCCGCCGTTGCGCCTGCCGTGGCAGCCGACTCCGACCGCGCTCGCGGGAAGCGCCGCCTCGTCCTCTCCCCAGACGACGACGACGAAGAGGGAGAGGCGAGCCCGAAAAGGCTTTGTCCTTCGGCCCCTTCCGCAGGGGATTATGCCGCGAGCGCCGCCGCTCCGCCACCGAGCGAGAGCGCGGCGACTTTACCGGAACCGGCGCCGCCTGCGCCAGTTTCTTCCGCGCCGGCACCTCTCGTGCCGATGCCGATTGCCACACCGGCGCCCCTTGCGCCGGCGCCCGCCGCGCCAGCTTCCGTCGTGCCAGCGCCTCCCGCGCTGGCGCTTGCTTCGACGACGCCGGGCGAGGTGGCTCCACCGCCCCCTCTACCTCCCATGATTGGAGGAGGAGCGGCAGCGCCTTCTTCACGGCCAAGCAGCCTGAGGCTGCCTCCTTCTTCCTTCGCCTTCGGGGGGCGCCGCTTCGGGTAGCTTTCTCTGCAGTCATGTATATTTCGCGTTAGGGTTAGCATGCTAGAGACTTCTCGCATACCTGAACCCTTTTGGTTTTTCTTCGCGGAACAGAGTGGATGCTGGGGCTTCGGGCTCCGTCCCGCGCGATCTGCCAGCCCCCAGCTTGCCCGCGGCCCCTTCGATGGAGACGGCGCCTCCGGCTGCGCAGAGTGCGCCGATGCCGAGGCTGGAAGACCTTCCGGCCGCTGCCACAGCCAACACCAACGTCATCTCTGCCATCGCCGCCGATGTCGGGCGCTCCGTTGACGCACTTCGCGCCCTCTCCCATGCCTGGGCGGCACGGGAGAGCGCTCTGGCTTCGGCGGAGCAAGCCGCCGGCGAATTGCGGCGGGGACTTCGACGTCACCACCATCTCCTCCAGGAGTGGGAGCTGCGTCGAGCATCACGTCGTCCCCACCGGAATCGGGGGCTGCAACGGACGGCCGCATGAGTCTTTCTTCAAAGACCCCGGCCGGAACAGGTGCCCTTGACGAGGCAATCTGGCATAGTTCATCCGCCATGTAGTTGTCGCGGCGAGGGACGTGCGCGAAGCCCAAACCCTCGAAATGCCGCTCCAACTGGCTCACCTCCTCCAGGTAGGCCGCCATGGTGGGATCCGAACAGGTGAAATCCTTCCTCGCCTGGTTGATGACCAGGAGAGAGTCGCCTTTTACTTGCAGCCGCCGGATGCCCAGGGTCGAAGCCACCCTGAGCCCGGTGAGCAGCCCTTCGTACTCCGCGACGTTGTTGGTAGCGCGGAACTCCAGCACCACCAGATGCCAGACGATATCACCGGTGGGAGACACCAGGATGACGCCGACCCCAGCCCCCTCCAGTCGAAACGAGCCGTCAAAGAATAGAGTCCACGGTGAGGGCGCTGGGGTGTCTTCAGCTTCTGTGTCCACCAGAGTCCATTCGCTGACGAACTCCGCCAGAGCTTGCCCTTTGATGGCCAATCGGGAAGCGAACTTGAGGTCGAACTCTGCCAGCTCCATGGCCCACTTGGCGATGCGGCCGGTCGCCTCGCGGTTGAAGAAGATCTCCCGCAAGGGGTACTTGGTCAACACTGTGACCTCTCGCCCTTGGAAGTAGTGACGCAGCCTCCTGGACGCCGTCAGCACGGCATAGAGCATCTTCTGGTGTTGTGAGTACCTTGTTTCGGCGTCGTGGAGGACTTTGCTAATGTAGTAGATGGGGCGCTGAACTCCTTCTCTTTTCGCCACCAGCACCGCGCTGACCACCTGGGGGTTCGCCGCGACATAAAGGATTAGCGGCTCGCCCGGGTCCGGAGCGACTAGCACGGGCAGGGAAGTGAGGTACTTCTTCAGCCCGTCGAACGCCTCCTGCGCCTCTGTAGTCCACTCGAATTGGTTGGTTTTCTTCAGGAGCTTGAGTACAGGGAGGCTCTTATCCCCCAGGCGAGCTATAAAGCGGCCTAGGGAAGTCAGGCAGCCCACCAAACACTGCGTCTGCCGAAGTCGCGTCGGGGGCTTCATGTTCTCAATCGCCGCGATATTGTCGGGGTTCGCCTCAATCCCCCTCTGGGAGACAAGGAAACCTAGTAGCTTGCCCGACGGAACGGCGAACACACACTTCTCAGGGTTTAGCTTGATGCAGTACTTCCTCAGATTGGCGAAGGTTTCTTCCAGATCGCCGATCAACTCTTCCGCCTTCCTGGACTTCACCACCAGGTCGTCGACGTACACTTCCAAGTTCCGCCCTATTTGGGGGCGGTGAGCGATGTGCATGGCCTTCTGATAGGTTGGGCCTGCATTGTTCAGTCCAAACGCCATCCTCGTGTAGCAGTAGACGCCCATGGGCGTCACAAAGGCAGTCTCGTCTTCGTCTTCTTCCGCCATGCTAATCTGGTGCTACCCAGAGTACGCGTCCGGAAAGCATAGCTGCTCGCACCCCGCCGTGGAGTCGACGATGAGATCGATGCGGGGCAGTGGGTACGGGTCCTTCGGGCAGGCTTTGTTGAGGTCGGTGAAATCAATGCACATTCTCCACCGCCCGTTGGATTTCTTGACGAGGACGGGGTTAGCCAGCCACCTGGGATGGGAGACACTCCGAACGACTCCCGCCCTCAACAGCTTGTCCACTTCTTGGCGGATAACGGCCTGGCGCTCCACCGACTGCTTCCAGACCTTCTGCATCACCGGTCGCGCGCCGGGGAACGTTGCCAACTTATGCTCAATCACCTATCTGGGGACCCCAGTCACGTCGGACGGTTGCTAAGCAAACACGTCTGCGTTAGACTGGAGGAAGGAGACGAGCGTGCCTTCCTATTTGGCGCCGAGGGAAGCGCCCACCTGTACGGTCCTCGCCGGGTTTGACTCGCTCAGGGAGACCGTTTTGACCCCGCGGACGAGCCGGGGGAAGCACGGATCTTCGCCGGAGGAGCTCCCAGAGTCGAGGCCTCAGTCTTCTGGGCGTCGACCGCTCCCGCCAAAGCGAGAGCGTCCTGGTCGCAGCGGAGTGCCTCCGGGCGGTCCACCTTCATGACGATGGGGCTGGCTGGCCCCGGGATCTTGACCACCATGTATGCATAGTGGAAGGCTGCCATGAACTTGGTCAGCGCCGGCCGACCCAGTATGGCGTTGTACGGGAGGTCGAAGTCAGCTACCTCGAACTCAAGCATCTCCATACGGAAGTTGTCGGAGCCGCCGAACGTTACCGGGAGGCCGACACGCCCCAAAGGGAGGGACTGAACCCCCGGTGCGACGCCGAGGAAAGGAAACGCCGGGCGAAGCTCCTGCTATTGGATCTGAAGCGCCTTGGCGACTCGGGCGGATAGGAGGTTGAGAGAGCTTCCTCCATCTACCAGCACCCGCCCCAGCTTGACATTCCGGACCGTGGGCGCAACCACGATCGGGAGATGTCCCGGGCCGGCGATACTGGCTGGGTGATCGGCCTGACTGAATGTGATCGGCTGCTCCGACCACGCCAACTGCCTTGCTGACCCAACACCGGGCATGGCGGCACACACCTCCCTCATCGCACGCTTAAAACTAGCGTGGGACAGATAGGTGGCCGATCCGCCGTGGATAACGGCGACTTCGCGCTCCGCCTGCTGAAAGCCAAGCGAAGCCGGTTCCTTTCCCTTGACGCTGCCGGACGCCTGCTGCTGCTCGCGGACGCGTTGGTCCACCAATTTGCTGACGACATGGCAGTCAGCCAAGTCGTGGGAATTGTTGCGGTGAATGGGACAGTAAGTCCTTCCGTCCCACTCACGGGGACGATGGTCTCGCCTCTGCCGCCGCCGTCGCGACCTTTTGTTTTCTTCTGCCCGCCGGGCCCACCGCGCGGCCGGTTGCTGTCGTCGTCGTCGTCGCGCTCGGCGGCCAGGACCTGCCCGGTCTCGCCCGCCTTGCGCTTCTTCTTGTCCTTGCCGCCGGGATTTTTCGAGGTCCTGGCTTCGCCGCCCATAGTGGCCCCCACCCTTGCAACCGGGCGGAAGCGAGCCTCCGCCTGAAGGGCGCACTTATGGGCCAGAGTGAAGAGTTATTCCGTCGTATTGATCTTGCGGGTGGCCATCTTCTCTTTAACCCTGGGGTCTCGGGCGCCCCTCCTGAAGGCCGTGACAACGGCGTCGATGGATATGTCAGGGATGGTGTTGCGAACCTGACTGAAGCGCCGAATGTACTCGCGCAGCGACTCCCTCTTCTTCTGCTCCACGTTGTGGAGATCATCTTCGACTCCAGGCTGCTCGAAGGTGCCCTGGAAGTTGGTGATGAAGAGCTCGGCAAGCTCCTTCCACGACCCCACCGCCTCCGAAGGCAGGTTCATGAGCCACGAGCGTGCTCCGCCGGTGAGGACTGCGGGGAAGTAGTTCGCCAGAACTTTTCCCGACCCTCCTGTCGGCTGCATCACAGTGGTGTAGATCTGCAAAAACTCGTCGGGATTGGTGGAACCGTCGTACTTCTAGATGGAGGCGGGCCGGAACTTTTCCGGCCACTGCACGCGGCGCAGCTCCTTTGAAAAGGCGCGGCATCCGACGTTAAGATCCTCCTGCTCCTGGACGCGCCTCCCGCTCCGCCGCCCCCAATGCTCAGGCGGCGCCGAGGAAGCGCCGCCCTCGCCTGCTGAGGCGACTTCGCGAAGGCTCTCCTCCTGGCTTCCGTGAGCGGTAGCAACGGCGCGGTCGCGCTCTCGATCGTGCCGCCAGCGAAGCTTGTCACGCAGGTCTTCTCCCTGCCGCAGATGACGGTCCTCCAGACGGGCCCGGAGATCCGGCCCGCCGCCACGTCTGTCTCGTCGAACTGTAGATGGAGCCCCCTGGCTCTCGCCGTCCTAGCCCCGCTCCCTCCCACAGGAGTTCCGCGAGAGAGGTGCGGGGGAAGAAATGAACGGGAAGAGGCGGAAACACCAGTTCCCGCGCCTCCTGTAGCTTGTACCACTGCTGCGGCGACATCGACGTAGCGGGCCAAGCTGGCCAGCCACGGTGCCGCCGGAGAGTCCGGAGTCACCGGAACCGGCGGGTTGTCCAGCAGGGCCCTGGCCACATAGAGGTTCTGTGCGGGGGAGCACTCCTCCATGGCCAGGCGTCGTCTAGCCAAATTGGGACGGCTGCCCTCCGCCAAGGCGCCAGCCCTAAGCGGGAGGCTGCCGCCCGGCCGACCTTCCGCCATTGCCGCGACCGACAGCGCGGCCGCAACTCTGACAGTTGCTTCCTTCTCCACCGCGGACTGCTGATCCGCCATCGCTGCTCGAGAAATAGGTCGAAGAACTCGAACTGATGCTAGCGCAGCCCCTACCTGGCATGCCACTGACGGCGTGCTCTCCACTCAACCACTGCGGATCACACCCCTGTCAGATTTCTGTCTTGCTAGCCGATCAACCCGAGTTCGGTTCGATTCAAGCGTCGTGCGCGGCAAGGAGCGACTCGCAGCGATTACCCAGGTTCGGACCCCCTCGCGGGTAATAGTCCTACTCCTGCCGAGCCTTAGCTCTTTTCGTGTTGTGGTTGTGTGGGACGTGATTACACCAGATAGTTGTCGCGGCGTTGAACATGCCCTCTCTTTCCTCTCACCGCCTTTTATACAAGCCTTGAACGGGCGGAGAGAGCTGAGGGGGTAGGTAACACAGTACTCTCAGTACACTGACAAGACGCAAGGGACGGGACAGGAGAGACGAAAACGTGCTGCTGCCGAGCGGCGCCGCCCAACTCACTCCCTGTCGGTCAATTCTTCTCCGCCACAGTGACAGTTGGAGAGACCTGCAGAGATCACTGTGGCGGTAATCATCTCTTCATCTGTCTATCCGCGCGTAACGTCGCATTGAATGCGCCTGTCCTTCGCAGCAAGGCGAACCTTCGCCCAGAAGACTCCTTTCGGAACGTTCTCTTCCATGCGGGCCCCGCCTGACGTGTGGGGCCCTGCGTGCGCCGAGGGGCTCGCCCACACGCTAGGGCCTGGGCGTCCGCCTGACGCGTGGGGCCCTCGCCCGGCGTTCTGAGGGGCTCGCCCACACGCTGGGGCCTGGTCGCCCGCCTGACGCGTGGGGCCCTCGCCCGGCGCTCTGAGGGGCTCGCCCACACGCTGGGGCCTGGTCGCCCGCCTGACGTGTGGGGCCCTCGCCCGGTCTTCTCCTGGACTCTTCATACTCCGGTACTTACTGTACCGACAATGTTCTTCTCTCTGTAAACTTTGCATTTCTCACACGTATGTTAGTAACAAAGTCGGCCGGTGCCGAAAGTTGCACCGGTCGAAGCGAACACGCACAATTAAACAACCGATCTTTTTATTTCTTTGAGGAATCAAGCAAATACAGGCGCACATATTGGAAAATAAAAAATATTTTAAAATAAAATTTTCCGCGCCTCGAATAGCCATAGTGGTGTTGCAAAGGTGCAAAGTGGAAGTGAAAGGTTGACAGGAAGAAGAAGAAGAAGAAGAGAGTGTGAAGAATGAGCAAGGAATGACCTCTCCCGTCGCTTTTCAAATGAGCTGGGACGATGAGGGGCTAAGAAATCGGAGGATACGCCCCTCCGCCAAAAAATTTCGAATTTGGGTGCACTTTCTCCTCGGGCCGGTCCACCTTTGCCCAGCCGACCAGACTGGGCCGGCCGGCCTAGCCTTTCTTTGGGACACTCAATTACTAAGCGTAGGGCCTAGTTTCACCTTTTATTTGAGTTTGGAAACAAAATTTTTATTTAATTGCCCATTTCTGTGTCACTTGGAGCTAGACCGCATGCAGAAAATTAATTTTCAAAGAATTCGAGGACATCAATGTCCTCGACTTCGGGCATTTCGGGTTCAAGGAAGATTTTCAATCGTTGCCCGTTCACTTTGAAAATTTTGCCATCATCGTCTTGGAGGGTGACGGCATTGAGATCGGAAGCGTTCAAAACCATGAAAGGTCTTTTCCATTTGCTATGAAGCTTTCTGTGTCCAAACAATTTTACCCGAGAGTTGAAAAGAAGCACTTTATCACCGGATTTGAACCGTTTTATATTTATTCTTTTGTTGTGCCATCTTTTTGTTCTCTCTTTGTAAAGCTTCGAGCTATGGTAGTCTTTCTCCCTCCATTCTTCCAATTCAGCTAGCTGCATTTGCCTTTTTATTTTAGCTGAATGGAGATCCATATTCCAATGTTTGATAGGCTTTCTGCCCAATGGGCCTTGTGCTCTAATTCTACGGGTAGATGGCATGTTTTCCCGTAGACGAGTTGGTAAGGGGTCATACCTATCGGAGTTTTATATGCAGTTCGGTATGCCCAAAGCGCATCGCTCAACTTATACTTCCAGGCCTTTCCCATGGCATCCACAGTCTTTTGCAAAATGTTTTTGATTTTCTTGTTAGACGTTTCAGCCTGACCGCTAGTTTCAGGATGATAGGGTGTGGCTACCCTATGGTCGACTCCCAAGCTCTTAAGTCCGTACTTAAAGCTTCGGTGGATGAAATGTGATCCCCCATCGCTAATGACAATCCTAGGGACACCAAACCTAGGGAAAATGATCTCTTGAAACATTTTCTTAGCGTGGGTAGAGTCGGTTGCGCGGAAAGGAAGTGCCTCAACCCAATTGGAGACGTAATCGACGGCTACTAGAATGTACTCGCAAGAGTCTGATTTCGGGAATGGGCCCATAAAATCTACCCCCCAAGCGTCAAAAAAGATCGATTTGAAGATTGTTTCTTAGGGTCATAGCATCTCGAGAATTAATGTTTCCCACTCTTTGACATCTAGCGCATCGTCTAACGAACTCCCATGCATCATTGTACATGGAAGGCCAAAAGAAACCACTTTACCAAACTTTGGCATGGGTTCTGAAAGCGTCAAAGTGGCCTCCATATGGTGACGAATGACATTTCGCAAGGACTTCTTGCTTTTCGTCCACAGGAATGCATCGTCGGAGTAATCCATCAGCACAGACTCTGTACAAATAGGGCAAATCCCAGAGGTGTGCTCTACTATCATGGATCAACTTGTTTCTATCCTCCCCTGGTGGTATGTACCCAGCTACTAAGTAATTCACTATGTTAGCGTACCAGGGGTCCGCAGACGAGACTGCCAACAGGGTGTCATCCCGTAGATAATCATCTATGGGGACATTCGACTTCTCCTCAACTTGCATTCGGGAGAGATGGTCTGCCACATAATTATCTACTCCTTTCTTGTCCTTAATTTCTAAATCGAATTCTTGGAGCAGAAGAATCCAATGGATGAGACGTGGTTTTGCATCTTTCGTGGTAAGAAGGTATTTTAGGGCCACATGGTCTGTGTAAACAATCACCTTCGATCCTACCAAGTAAGATCGGAACTTCTCTATCGCAAAGACTACGGCTAGGAGTTCCTTTTCTGTGGTGGCATAGTTGAGTTGCGGGCCTGTCAAGGTTTTACTTGCATATGCAATGGCATGATGCTTTCTATCCTTGTATTGGCCTAAAACTGCCCCTACGGCAAAGTCGCTAGCGTCGCACATGATTTCGAAGGGCAAGTTCCAATCAGGTGGTTGAATGATGGGTGCAGAGATTAGAGCTTGCTTCAGAGTTTCGAAGGCTATGAGACAGTCTTCGTCAAAGATGAACTTGGCTTCTTTTGCCAGCAAGTTATTCAAAGGTCTAGCGATTTGGGAGAAATCCTTTATAAATCTGCGGTAAAAACCGGCATGTCCCAAAAGGCTACGGATCCCTTTAACATTTATTGGTGGCGGCAACCGCTCGATTACCTCAACCTTAGCTCTATCTACTTCTATGCCCCGATTTGACACAAGATGGCCCAAGACAATTCCTTCTCTTACCATGAAGTGGCATTTCTCCCAGTTCAAAACTAGGTCCACCTCTTGGCATCTCTTAAGGACCTTCTCCAGATTCGCTAAGCAATCGTCAAAAGAGGTCCCATAGATAGAGAAGTCATCCATGAAGACTTCCATGATCTTTTCGATCATGTCAGAAAAGATTGCCATCATACACCTTTGGAAAGATGCAGGAGCATTGCAAAGCCCAAACGACATGCGTCAGTAGGCGAAAGTGCCATATGGACAAGTGAACGTGGTCTTACTCTGATCATCAGGATGAATAGGAATTTGAAGATAACCAAAGTAGCCATCAAGATAAATGAAGAATGAGTGATTTGCCAATTGTTCTAGCATCTCATCGATGAAAGGCAGGGAAAATGATCTTTCCTTATGGCTTGATTGAGCTTACGGTAGTCTACACACATCCGCCTACTAGTGACGGTGCGTTGAGGAATGAGCTCATTCCTTTCATTTTGCACTACCGTCATCCCTCCTTTCTTCGGGACTACTTGAACAGGGTTCACCCACTCACTGTCAGATACCGGGTAAATGATCCCGGCCTGAAGGAGTTTCCAAACTTCCTTCTTGACCACTTCCCTCATCGCATTATTAAGCCTCCGTTGGTGTTCCCGCATGGGCTTATGATCGGTTTCCATTGGAATGCGATGGGTGCAAAAGCTCGGGTTGATTCCCTTAAGGTCTTTTAGCGAATAGCCTAAGACCGAGCTATATGCTTCAAGAGTGGCAACAAGTCGGCTGGTCTCATCTTCACTTAGCGAGTTGCTAATGATGGCCGGCTTGCTGCGATCTTTGTGTAGGAAGACATGCTTAAGACCAGGAAGGAAGGGGTTTCAGCTCGACAGGTGAGGATGGAAGTTTCTCATTCCTATCTAGCTTGTCAAAACCATTGGGTTCCTTTTCTAAGAGAAAGTCTGGCACATCATCCTCTAAACCCGGAGGTTGGATTACCTCGAGGAGAGAGGCGGATCTGGCCTCCTCCAGTGGGTCAGGCAGTGGCTCAGCTTCCATTGGGAAGTTGATGGTATGCACGAAGCTCACTAAAAAGTTTTGTTTGTCGACTGTCAAGCCGACAGATTCCCCTCTCTCCATGTTTCGGACCAATTCCCACACGGGTTGCCCGATAAGAAGACGGGTGTGAAATGGGTCGGGGACATTGAATACAAGAAAGTCCAAAGGGACATATCGGTCGTCCAACATCACCACGACAGTTCTGAGGATTCCCTCAGACTGGAAAATTTGGCTAGGTTGCCATCGAACTTTCTTTTGAGATGGAAATGGAGTGTGATCCGACGGGATCAAGGATGCTAACGCTCTCAAGACACAGTTTATCCCTAGGCCAGGGTCATAGGGAACTCTGTTAAATCCCAGCCTGGGGCTTGCTCAAAGCAAAACTTCTTGAGAGGGGCTAATGTGATAATTTCTTCGGAATTTTCCACGGCATCCATCATTTCTATACTCAAAATGGCAGTGAGACTCAAAAGATTCTCCTGCCGTGCCAAGATTTCCTCTTGAATCAAGGTGTGTGGCTCAAGCTCTTGAGGTTCCCTAAGGACAATTGGTAGCGTTAGAGCATTGCCAAAGTCGTCGCATTCCTCATCAAAAGCATAAGATGCCAAAATTGGGATGAATGCATCCTCTGATACGGAGTCTTGGTCACAGGAAAGCATGGCTGTGGGAGGCTCTTTGATTCGAAAGGAATCGTTTCGGGCTGAAAGGTCTGATTGGGTAGGTTGTTCTACGAAAATGGGGGCATCCACAGGTTGGAACTCTAGGTCCGAGAGTTCATCAAATGCGTCGATATAGGGTGTATTTTCTTGCAATCTGCTCAGGATTTCCTTCCCTTGTTCGACGATCTTATGAACAAAAGATCCTCCGGACGCTATGTTCAAATACTTGGCACTCTCCGGATTTAACCCATCGATGAAGTGTTGCATGAGCATGGGCTCAGGTATACACAAGTCGGGGCCATAACTGGCCAATTGGGTAAATCGTGCCCAAGATGCTCGAATGTTTTCACTCTCATTTTGACAGAAGTTCAAAACTTCTTTTCGCAATTCTACGATTTTTGCGAGAGGAAAATACATGAGGCAAAACTTCTCCTGGAGAATTTCCCAACTACCGTTGAATGATCCTACGGTCATTTTAAACCACAACTTCGCTGATCCCGAGAGGGAAAATGGGAACAACTTCCATTTCAACGTTTGACGAATCACTCCTTGAATTTCAATGATGGAGCAAAGTTGCTCAAATTCACGGAGATGACTATGAGGGTTTCCACCTTTGGTTCCGGAAAAAGACTTCTCCCGGACCATAGCTATGAGACCTGGAACTCAAAGCTAGGTGTTCAGATGGGAAGAGATGATGGTGGAGGCTCTAGGTGATTAGCCTTGAGAGCCGAAAACTTATAGATGGACGTGCCATCCATGTGGAGGTACACGGGTGGACAAGGTTCGAAAACAGGAAAGCAACCGTTCCCCGGCAACGGCGCCAGAAAGCTTGTTGGCGATTCTTATGCCTATTAGAGTTTTAATCCGCATGCGCACGGATATCACAGTAGCTTTCACCCTGGAATATTCCTAAGGTATCGATTTCCCATGAGGAACGAGAAGTTTCTATTTTTTAATCTTATTCACCCGGATGGATATGAATATGGTGGATTGGAACAACGGGGGATAAATGTATTTCGGATCGAGAGGTTCTTAGAACAATATCCAAAAGAATCAAGTTTTATTCCAAGTTACGTTGCTACTCTGAATCGTAGCTCGGACGAACACTATCACCCGCTATCCTGAATTGGAATCCCGAATGTTATGAACTCCTCCGACTGAGCTCAACTGGTCAGTAACTAACGGGGTGGATTAAGTGTGAGATAATATGAGTCTCGGATGGATAGGGCTGTCACCACCTACCACCTACCACAAAACCGTTGCGACAGGTGCCTACCAGCTACTAACTAGTCCAAACACCACGTTTGTACCTAGCAATAATACATACCAAGGACGTCACTTCGATACGCACCCCTACTACCTTTTATGCTAATCTCTAGGTGGACAATTAAGCACAAAGATCTTAACACTCAAGAATAGACGGGCCTAATACCAACAGAGACAAAGTAAGGAAATAAAATTGATATGACAAATGAAGGTGACTGAGTGTTACTGAAAGAAGAACAGAGGCAGAACCCGCATTCAAGTTCAGCTCTGGAGCTCTAGCGAGGGATACAAACACTCCGGCTCCACCCCTACACTAACTCTCCTCTTTCTCCTACTCTACTTGAGAGTAGCACAACACTACCTCACTCTTGCTAGCTCTCACTTGTGTTGCTCTTATTGTTCATCTTCAAAAGAAGGAGATCACCTCCTTTTATAGCCCACTGTGACCAATGGGAGACCTCCACGTCAAGGGACACTTGTCATCTAGATCTCCTCCAAAGGGGAATCCGAGGAGCATCAAGGGGGTGACCGGCCGGCCTAGGGTGGGCCGGCCGGTCCACTTTTGTTTCATCCGACAGGCCAATTTCTCTAAGATGCTTCTTAGATGGTGTAGATTGCTTCTCCATGTCGGTTTCTTAATTGGACTTTCGCAAATTAGGATTCCTTAAGAATCCTATGCTCATTTGTGAAGTAACCGGGTCCATCGGATTGAACCGACTACAATGGAGGGTGGAGATGCCTTCTTGGTGTGCATCTTGATCACTTGGGAGAAGGGGGAGCCGGATTGGTGAGGTGGCAGGGCCGGCCGGTCTAGGGTAGGCCGGCCGGCCTACTACTTTGCCTGGTTCGGCTCTGGTTTTTTACAAGTTGTACCTGAAGATCAAAACTCACCAAAACTTGTGGAACCTTGTCAATTTGCACAATTTTAGTTCATGTTCCACACATTTTATCAAATGTTGACGGTCGGAATTGTATTTAAAAGTTATCGAAATCGACCGTCAACAATCGCCGCTCTATCTCAGATCTCTTTCGGGAGGTTCACTTCGTCTTAGCGCCGGCCAGCATCACTGTCTTCACTGTACGCCGCTACCCTTGGCGACCCGAAGGTTAGTTCTGAGGGGAGCACCGCTTCCGATCTGTACACTAGGAAGAAAGGTCTCTCGCTAGTCGCCCTGTTGGGAGTTACCCACAGCACCCAGAGCACTGTGGGGACTTCTTCCGCCCAGCGCTTGCCACGTTTTTCCAAGCGATCGAAGGCCCTTGTCTTGAGCCCCCTGAGCACTTCGGCGTTGGCGCGCTCCACTTGCCCATTGCTCCTTGGATGAGCAACAGAGGCGAAGCAGAGCTTGGTGCCTAGTTCCTCACACCACTGCTGGAAGTCAGTGCTCTTGAACTGGGCGCCGTTGTCAGTGATGATTCTGTTGGCGACCCCGAAGCGGACGAATATGCTTCTCATGAACTTGATGGCAGCGGCCGACGTGATTGCTGGGACCGGCGCGGCCTCCACCCACTTTGTGAACTTGTCGATGGCGACGAACAGATGAGTGAAGCCCCCTGTGGCCGGCGGGAACGAGCCCAGAATGTCTCGCCCCCAGACCGCGAACGGCCAGGAGGGTGGGATGGTTTGTAGAGCTTAGGCCGGTTGGTGGATTTGCTTGGCATGGAACTAACAAGCCTCGCATCTCCTCACCAGCTCTAGGGCATCCTGGAGGGCAGTGGGCCAGTAGAACCCGTGCCGGAAGTCCTTTCCGACCAGGGTACGGCTACCTGAATGGCTCCCGCACATGCCTCCATGGATCTCAGAGAGGATTTCGCTCCCTGCTTCCCGAGTGACGCACTTCAAAAGAACACCATTCGCGCCCCGGCGATATAGGTCCCCACCTACCAGGGCGTAGTGCTTGGCCTTACATGCTATCTTCTCGGATGACGCATCATCGTCGGGGGCCACTTGGTCCCGCAGGAAAGTTAGGATCGGATCCATCCACTGGCTTTCCCGGCCAAGGGTGGTGACCAGGTTATGATCGTTGACGTACTCCACTTGGTCGCGTGTTTCCGTCGTTGCCGCCGCAGCGGCTCCTCCGCCTCCCTCTGCAGCATGAGAGGCTGCAGCAGGAATGTCGACGTCCCCTCCAGGATTGGGGGCTGCGTCAATGACCATGTCGTCCCCTACAGAATCGGGGGCTGCGACTGACAGCCGCGTGAGTCTTTTTTCAAAGACCCCGGCCAGGACAGAAGCTTGTGATGAGGCGATCTGGGACAATTCATCTACCAGATAGTTGTCGCGGCGTTGAACATGCTTGAAGCCTAGCCCCTCAAAGTGCCGCTCCAGGCGGCGCACCTCCGCAAGGTAGGCCGCCATGGTGGGATCAAAACAGCGGAACTCCTTCCGGGCCTGGTTGATGACCAGGAGGGAGTCGCCCTTGACTTGGAGACATCGGATGCTCAGAGTAGAGGCCACCCTGAGTCCGGCGAGGAGGCCCTCGTACTCCGCAATGCTGTTGGTGGAGCGAAACTGCAACACCACCAGGTACCGAACGACGTCCCCCGACGGGGACACCAAGATGACGCCTTCCCTAGCCCCCTCCAACCGGATCGAGCTGTCGAAGAAGTGGGTCCATGGTGGAGAGGCCGGGGGCTCTTCAGTTTCTGTGGTGGCCGGAGTCCATTGATGGCAGTACAGGGGCGAACTTGACGTCGAACTCGCCCAGCTCCACCACCCACTTGGCGACGCGACCTGCCTCTTCTCGGTTGTGAAGGATCTCCCGAAGGGGAAACATGGTTTTGACGGTGATCTCCCGCCCCTGGAAGTAGTGCCGCAGCTTCCTGGACGCCGTTAGCACGGCGTACAGCATCTTCTGATGCTACGAGTACTTGGTTATCTCATCATGGAGGACTTTGCTGACGTAGTAGACGGGGCGCTGTACCCCCTCCCACTCCGTGATCAAAGCTGCGCTAACCACCTTTGGCGCAGCGGCGATGTACAGCAACAAGGGTTCGCCAGGCTCTTGGGTGACCAGCACAGGCGGAGAGGAAAGGTACTGCTTGATTTGTTCGAATGCCTCTTGCGCCTTGTCCGTCCACTCGAAATGGTTTGTCTTCTTTAGCAGCTTGAAGAGTGGCAGGCTCTTCTCCCCCAGAAAAGCTATAAAGCGCCCCAGGGAAGTTTAGCAGCCAGCCAGACACTGCATTTGTCGGAGTCGCATGGGCAGCTTCATGTTTTCAATGGCCGCGATCTTGTCGGGGTTCGCCTCGATTCCTCTCTGGGAGACGAGGAAACCTAGGAGTTTGCCCGACGGCACGTCCAACACGCACTTCTCTGGGTTGAGCTTGATGCAGTACTTCAGTAGATTTGTGAAAGTTTCTTCAAGGTCGCCGATAAGCTTCTCGATCTTCTTGGTTTTCACCACCAGGTCGTCCACGTACACCTCCAGGTTCCGCCCAACTTGTGAGCGGTGGGCGATATGCATGGCCCTCTGATAGGTCGGGCCAGCATTTTTCAACCCAAACGCCATCCTCGTATAGCAGTACACGCCCACGGGAGTCACAAAGGCGGTCTTGTCTTCATCCTCTTCGGCCATGCTAATCTGGTGGTACCCGGAGTACGCGTCCAGAAAGCACAACTGCTAGCACCCCGCCGTGGAGTCGATGATGAGATTCATCATGCGCAACCATGAGGATCCGCAACACGCAAGCTACCTGATAAGATGGGGCGTAAAGAAGAGTGGTTGGCAGATGGCCGAAAAAACTATCATAGGATGGTTTCGGAACTTGGTTGTTAGTAAACTTGCTAAGTTATAGGTTTTGTCTTCACAAAACTGGCTTTTTGCACATAAAAGAAGAACCACCAACCATTCTCTTGTTATCTATTAAGCATTATTTAGATGGTTGTTATCTCGCCAGTGCAAGTGAGGACAAAGCACTGATTCTCGCATTAATATCCCTTTAGACATGGAGCAAGCTATGGATGGGGAGGATCCGTACGAGTGCCATGAGGATGGCGATCCACAATACCAGGATGACGAGTAGATGTAGGACCAGTCGTGGGCTCTCCTTAGTCGTTTGCAAGGTTGCATAGTTGGAGATGCACTTTTGAGACTATAGACGTATGATCTTTTGGTTTTTACTTAGAACAATGTTTTAATATTCTGCATTTGATCTCTGATGTATTATGGCTTAATGCCTTTTGAACCATGTTGAAGTTTACCACGAATTTCAATTATTGTAATAATTTCTCTCGTGTATGCATGTATGAGATGAAACCGGCTATGTAACCAGCACTAGAGCACTGATCAAGGGCTAGTGTAGGGTTGTCATCCTTTCCCTGAGTGCTTCAGGAAGGGGGTGGTGACAAGAGCTGGTATCAGAGCATACAACTGTAGGAACTCTAATCTCTGGCCGTTAGATATGAACTTCCCGTATTTTACAAGTATCTAATTTTGAAAATGTGTTTACAAAATCAATTGTCGACCCATCTTCTATACCTCTCCTTGGCTATTTAAAAGAGAATTTCAAATAATTTAATTACTTGGTTCTGACTTACCCCATCTTCAGCTAATTATGAGTTAATTGCTTTACTCATAAATGTCGGTAAGCGTTTCTAAAATTTGTTGTATCATGTTGGGGATTTTGAATTTCATTCCCTACAGACATTCACTCACTCGAGCTTATATCCTTGATACTTCAGTGCTACTAAATATCTTTTTATCGTTGGAGGATGGACATTACAATATTTACTCCCTCTTGTCATGTGCTTATCTCAACTTCCTCCTTTAAGTGCATCGGATGTCCTCACCTATGACTTGAAGATAAACTATCTCCTTACCATCCTTAGCCATGTCAGTGATCGCTCGATATCCGCTCATTGTCTAGGCTACCCCTACAAAAAGTCTAGCTGCTTACGAAATAGTCTCTCTCCTAACCAATCTAAGTATGAGAAGACAATTGCTGCCCCACCATCAAAAGCAGCATTTTGAATACTCTTTTCTCCAAAAGCAGCTGAAGAGTTCCTGCACATCGAACCCACTAGAGATAAAAAGGTGTTCTCGTGGCCCGACAGTTGGGCATATTGCTGCCAACTGTTTCGCAAGATCCATGGACAAAAACCCTACACGGAAGACTAAATTTGTTAAGGATCTAAGGCCTGGTCAATGTTTCTATTGTCACCAAGTGGGTCATTTCGCTCAGTTCTTCCCCACCAAGGTTGCTAGAAGGATGGAGCGACTACGCCTCACCAAGGAGGATGTGCCTAACATAGGAACTTCTGAGAAAGCTCAGTTATCATCGACGATAAGCAATCCTTAGAACTAGAATCAGCCCTAGATCGAAGTTAATTGTCACTTTTGTTCTGCCATAGTAGATAATTGGCCGTAGGATCTGTTTATTTTTTAATTTAAGAGTATGGTGATATGTTCCACTTTAATTGAATGCTCTATGTTGTGCTTCTTCGTTTGGTTCTTCTTGCATTCGGTCCCATGCATACATAACATGTTAAGATTATATGGGTTGAAGGGGTTTATGCGACCTACAAATAGTGCGTGGTCAAGGAGCTGCTCGTGGTTCAGGAGTTGCACGAAGCTGAGGTGCAGCTCTTGGCCGTGGTGCCACTCAAAGTTGAGGAGTTGGCTGTGGCCGAGGTGCCGGTAATATCCGTGGCCAAGGCCGAGGTTATGGAAATAATCCTCCTCCTCTAGTAGATGATCCCACAATAGCACAGGCGATGACCCATCAAACCATTATGTCAGGGCAAGTGCTAAACACTCTGTTAGTTGAACCCCTACGCTGGAATAGATCTTTTAAATGATTTCTTGAGAATTGACCCTCCTTGATTCTAGCATACCACTGACCCAATGGATGTTGAGGATTGACTTCAAACCATCACAAAGACGATGGAGAAAATCTGGTGCCCTAAAGAGGAAAATGTTCTTTCGGCATCGCACCTCCTTGAAGGACATGTTGACGCATGGTGGGAAAATTTTAGGACCGCTCCCTTCAAGGATGAGGTTGAAGATGATGATGATATAAATGTAGAAGAACCGAAGGATGAAGGTGATGCCACCCATGAACAAATGTTGACAGAGAGGAAGGTGTTAAGCCACCACAACATCCCCCGGCAAGGAACTTGTTCCTTGGGAGGAATTTAAGTAGGCCTTTTTGGCAACATTTTGTCCCTAAGGAAATCATGAGGACGAAGAAGCAAGAGTTCCTTACCACTTCAAGACTAAGGAAGTTAACAAACTGTCTCCTAGCTTAGATGAGAAACCCCACGATTGTTCTAGTGGTAAGTTGACGAAACTAGATAACACTAAGTTCATCTATAAACACTGGGTGTAACCCCACTCAAGGTCTTGGGAGGATCTAATTAATGGAAATACCTGTCTAGAAGTGTTGTGACCTTTCGACCTGAATTGGGTTACAAAGTATATTGGAGGGTTGTATCTATGATAGATCATTTATTGGTAACCACGCTAGGTAGATTGAAACCTAAACAATAAGTTAGGAGAATCAGTTAGATCAAATAAATTATGTGGAACATTAGTCACACAAGAGCTCGCGCTATTGTAGATCCTAAATGATATGTCCTAAATCAAAGTGTGTTGTACTTATAGATTACTAAACATAGTTTCATATTGTAACAGCCCAGCTGTTATTTTCAGTTAAGCATGCATATCATCATTGTGTTCATTTGATTTTCTTGTGACTCTTCAAGATTTTTCATTAACCTGCATTCATCCACCATGTCATATGGTGGAAACATAGGACTTTAAACCAAAACTATTAGTGGATTAATTAGCCGAGCCAATATATTGGCAAGGTATAGCTCACCAGGTACATTACTTTGCTATCCGAGCAGTTGGGCACTCGGTCGGGTACGGCCGAGTGATCCACTAGGCGAGCAGTCGGGCGACCATCCCGATCGAGCTCCACTCAGCAACACTAAACCTTAGGAACACTTGACCGAGTGATTTGATAACCAAGCTGCCTCTCCAACTCTGCCCTATTGCACTGCATCAACTAGTCAGCTAGCCTTATCCTTTTCGTCACGGACCAAGACCCAAAGATCGTTCCTTCATTGGAAGGACTGGGCGGTGAATTAGACAGCAACGCACCCCGTTGGATGAAGTAGGCGGTGCACCAGGCAGACAGCGCACAGCGACCAGGTGGCGCGAGATACAAACCAAGTGGCGGGAGCCTTCAGGCAGCAACTACGTCTCTCCTTTTCTCACCCATTTCACTACCCTCAACAGCTCTCTTACATGTCGGACCCGACCCTACTTGTCAATAGGTGAATCCACCTCTATTTAAACCCCTCTCCACCCTTTCCACTTCAGCCATTTGCCTCATTCTCACCGTCCCGCATTCAGCTGAAGGAGAGCAGCAAGAACAGCTCCTGCTGTTCATCTTCCACCTCCCATTACGAATCAAATCCACCACCAAACCACTCATTTTCCCCTAGGGTGCCATATATCGTTGGAAAGCAAAGGAAGTCAGTTGTCTATTCCACTCCATAGTAAGCACATGCACAAAGGTTTTCTATGGATTCCCCTCACTTCTCTCTCTGTTGTTCGGTTTTGGAACAAGAGGCTGATCTCGTTTTCTGCTCATCCCCACCATTTCCCCCCACATCCAGGGCTTGGGATGAGAAGGAATAGCTTCTATACTTCCTAGGTCAGACCAAAATGAGATCAGCCTCAGAAAACCAGCCAAGTGGTTCTTCTCCCTCAGAAACGACTCAGACCGAGCAGCGGACTAGCTAACTGGTTCATCCTGAGTGACTATTAGCACCCCAACTTCGTGTAGGCACATTTCACTCATCCGAACTCGGAATCGAGTAATTCTTTTTGCAAAATATGCATTAGCTCATGGACTTTCTGGTTATTTCAACTTGTTCCATGTTTCTCTATGTGTACTGTTTATTTGGATTTTATTTGATGTGCTTATTACTGAAATGATAGGGAATGATGTTCCGGAGGAGCCCGGAGAGCGAGAGGCTCCCCCACTCGGCGATCAGCACCAAGGCACTTATTACTCCCCTCATTTGACTCAATCATATTGAACTCTATTTACTTGCATTGCTTTACTTATGTTCTATAAATGGTTGCATGCTAATTTCTAAAATGTTATTAGATACGTAGAAGTAGTTATGTCCTACTAGTGGTCAGTTTATTTAATAGTTTTGACATCCTCACTCCTTGTTAACCTAAGTGGGTATTATTAATTATGGTTGTGTCACGAATGCTTAGCCCTGCTTAGAGTCAATGAGGTTAACTGGAAAACTTGATCATGATCTCTTAATGTTCAATATGGATTGATCTATGGTTTATGATGATGGTTTGGTATGATGGATTGATGTTGAGTCCGAACATGTGATAGGGATATGACGGGAAAAGCTCCCAGCATGTAGCCCCGTTTGGACAATTAAAGACTGAGCGTAGGTCCCGTCTCTCAAGTTACTAAACGTACGACCATACGTGTCATCATGGGAACACTTAGCTAACTCCCTGCGCATGCATGAAACATGGGGTACCTTGCTTTTTATTGAAACAATAGGTAGTGTTATATGATATCATTTTAATTAGTTACTTATTTTATGACATAATGCCTGCTGTCTGCCATAGGTACTAGCAGATGGTCAAAATGCACATTTGTACAGTGCATACTTGGTAATGCACCAAGGCATCCCTAAATTTGCTGTTGGTATGGTTTCTTAAATTCTTTTATCATTGACGTCGCATTTCATTACTAGCCACTGCATTAGCTCTTGAAAATGCAGACTGCAGGGTTAGCCATTTAAGTTATTAGATTGCCCCATTCTCAGGCTTTCTATATCTATAAGATGACTGCATCTATTTATCTATGTAATTTAGGCTTTTGCACCCCAATTGTCCAGAATGTGTTAAACTGAATTGCTCTTGTTCCCACTATGTAATGTCCTTTATGCAGGAGAAGAATAATAAATCAGTATGCTGATAATACTTTTCTCTAGAAAATATCATATTGTGTACTACATGGAGTGAGATATCTGGTAACTCTAGTATATACGTGTCTCAATGGTGAAGCAAGATTGGACGAACCGCAAGTGAAATATTTTCTGGTCTAATCCTAAGAAGAAAGAAACCTCTCAAAATGTTGTTTTTCTTATTTATTTGTCTGCATTGTTATATCATATTGCTTGTTGTCAATGAGTTCAGTTCAAAAATAGTATGCTAGCTTGTAATATAAAGGAGAATGCAGTATTAAATAAGTGTGATCTTTATGTCAGGCTTATCTGTTACACCAGTATCAATATCATAAGGAATAAGTCCATTTTAGGTACATAAACTATCGCGAAGGTCCAGAAAACCCCCTAAACTATGATTTGGTCTACTATTCCCCCCTGAACTTTTAAAACTGGTTCAAAACACATCACAATCCGGTTTTCTCGGCTGTTTTGCTGACGTGGCGCCACGTAGAGGTGGTTTTGCTGACGTGGCGGACACATAGAGGTGGTTTTGTTGACGTGGCGCCACATATTTTTAACTTATTTCCTTTTTTTCTTTTTCCCTTCTCTTTTCACTCTCCCCTCTCTGCCCTCATCTCTCTCTTTCCTCTCTCTGGTTCTCCAGGGCAGGGGAGGCGGCGCGGCGGCGCTCCGGCAAGGGCGTGACGACGAAGAGCGGCAGAGGAGGTTGGCGGCGGCGCGGCTGCCTCGCCAGCAGCGGCGGCTCGACCGGAGGTGGCTCGGTGCGGCGGTGCGACGGCGCGGCGCGGCGTGCGGCGGCGGCTCACGGCGGCGGCGCAAACGGCGACGGAAGCGGCCAAATTGAGGAGGTGGGGAGCTTCGTGGGGGTGAGTGGAGGCTCATGGTGGCGGCGGCACGGCCGGGGAGGCAGTGGTGCGGCGACGCGACGAGGGGGTGGCGGCGGCGGCGGGAGAGGCCGTGGCGGCGCTCCGGCGACGGCGGCGGCTCGGGGCTGGAGCCTCCTCTGCCTTTGTAGAACCTCCCTAGTCAGCCGCGTCCCTCCCCGGCGATCCTCCCCACCGTGCGACCCTCCCCACCGTGCGCCGTCGCTTCCCACCGCCCCGAGCCGCCGCCAGCTCGCCGCCGGTGTCCTCCCGTGCCAACGACCCCTCCCCCGAGACCCCCAGGGCCCCCTCTCACTTTCCCCTCACATCCCCTCGCCGGAGAGCCTCGCCGTCGCCGGAATCGCCGCCGGCCGAGCCGTCCCCCAGCGCCTCCCCTGTTCTCTCTGTATGCCAAGCGGGCCCCACCTGTCATGCCTCCTCCCGCCCACTGTCTCGCTTACGTGGCAGCCAAATCAGCGATACGTGGCGCCACATCGACAAAACCACGCTTACGTGGCGCCACGTTAGCAAAACCGCCGAGAAATACCGGATTTGATGTGTTTTGAGCCGGTTTTGAAAGTTCAGGGGGGAACAGTACACCAAATCATAGTTTAGGGGGTTTTCTGGACCTTTGCGATAGTTGATGTACCTAAAGTGGACTTATTCCATATCATAAACCTATCATTAATTCATTATTTTGCAAGAGATGGTTTAGTTGGTTGGATAAATATATAAATGTCAATGGACAAGTCAAAAGTTAGCTATACAAATTTCTAAATGTATGCTAGATGAGTACATCCTTTACTGTCTGACATTGCTATTAGATTGATCATTTAGATATGATCTAATTAGTAAAATCTTTCATGCAGAAGACAAGTTTGTTCATCCAAAAGTGAACAACTCAGTAACATATTATTGTCCATACGGGTACTCAAGAAGCACTATTATGATTCAAGATACATGATCTGAATGTAAGGTATATACTTCTTTCAATTATACTTTGATCACTTCAAAGATCATAATAACTGTACTGGTGTGTCAGATTCAGTTGTGTGCAGTGGCTACACTGCTACGGTGTGTCTTCCTTTTTAGGAAACCTGTGAATTGTTACTATCTTAGGAGTCAAGCACTTGCAATGATGCTTTCAATATTGTATGGTTACCACATAGGTGACCTACATTTTGATTATGCTAAGAGTACTTTTGTAAATGATATTTGGCTAGACAAGGATACTTGGATACCTCCAAAATATGGCGTACCCGTATCCGGACACGTACCGGATACGGATACATGTCCGATACGCTGGGATACGTATCCTAGACGTATCCATATTTTTTAGGATTTTTAGATAAATAAAAAAATTCGGATACCTCTCCGATACCTCCCAGGCAAATACCTCCCTGGTTCCCCCTCTTTACACTCCCTCTCTCTGCAGACCAGAGGCCACCCCGATACGTGTTATAAATATTGCAGTATTAGCAAGATAACAATAATGATCGCATATAGTACAACAACAATAATAAGCAAGCCAATAATACCATAAGTCATGTATTCTTTAAATATGACAAGAAAGACATATAAATACATGATCAACTCAAATACCATTGCTGCCAAATAGATAAACCCAGCAACCAAGCTCAAGGTTTTAAATTTATTTGTGCTCTCAGATTGCAAACTAGGGTTGCTAATTATTTTAGCCATCCAACAGCAGTTTGAGGGTGTATATCACAGAGATAATTAACTGAAATTAGGGCTATCAACAAAGAAGTATTGCACTGCTTAAGGTCTAGATCAAATAATCTCAACAGTGACAAAACAATAGCAGTCTGGACAGCAATACTACTACACAATACCAACTTGACAACCAGCATCAATCAGTCCAGAATAGCTACTAGTTCTCAATCACAAGATAGCAAAGAACAGTAGCATGAACTTATCACATGAACAGACTCATAAGCAGTGCTAGCAACACAATACAATAGCCCTCAAACAGTTCATTATAATTTCAAAGATGCAATCATCATCGAGCATCACTTGAAGCCCACAAGAACAGTGCATATACCCAAATCGAGGTCAGCCCCTATTCAAGAAATAGGTCCCCAAACCTCTGACTGGTCTACTGCACTAGGGAGGGAGAATGATCACTTACGGTGCGTTGGATTCTAACCAACAACGATGAGGCAAAGTGTGCACAAGCACTGTCCCATAAAACAATTCGCCATGCAATAAAGCACCACCGACAAATGAATCGGAGATACGAAGCCGTCACTCCCCCACAGCGAAAAACCACGGAGGGAGCACGAGATGCAGTGAAACACAGCAGCAAGATCACGGCGACCAACCCGTGGCCAAGGGAACCAGAGTTGAAAGAGAAGCACCACCAGGGCAGCACTCACCAACCGGTGATGGCGCCGAGGCACCAGTGAAAGCAGCAACAGATGCAGTGAGAAAAAGGAGGGTAAAAACTGAGAGAATTCGAAGCTAGCGTTGGAGAAGCACGGGACTTCCCCATATAGGCGAGGAGAGCGACCTCCCCGAAGTCTCCGGCCATCTCTCCACGCCCCCCACGCGCCCATGCAAGGCGGAGATTAGGGAATGGCCACCGCCGCCCAGAACAACAAGGTTCGAGGAACCCTAGCTGTGCTCACATAGCCAGCCAGCCAGGGGCTGCTCGCTCCCCCCCTTTTTCCTCTCTCGTAGTGGGCCAAGAATCCACCAACCCAAAAGGGCAAAAGCCCAACAATCCCCACCCTTTTGCCTCAATCGACAAAGGTATTATCGTCGTGAAACTTGTTTAATATACTGTTATTCAACAAAGGTACCGCAAAGGTTTGAACCAGAGTTTAGTTTAAAAGAATCCAACCCAACACAGACAATGGAGGACTACTCCTTGATCCAAGGCCTTGGTGTGAGAGTTTTCATCCTAGAGACACGCAGTACTAGGCTGCAAATCTGCACCTCTATCGGGGCAGGACTTTACGGTCATGTCCTTGTATCTATTCATGAGCTCACTAGACAGTATACCCCAACCACTCACGGATTACGACCACACAATCAGCTCACATAGGTTTGTTCTTTATGGGAACTCTGTAGGACAGCTCCCTAGCCTTTAGGGCTCCGAACTCATTAAGAGGTTTACACCTCAACCTGCCATACAGATCAAGCACTGCAGCGAATGGGACCTAGGAAAATGTGCTGACAGTACCACACAGCTTAGTTGTCCCAGAGCCTGATTCACGGGATCTCTGCTCTTTCAAGATGGGTTACCACTGTTGGTTACTACTAGCAGGGTATAAGCCCCATTCCTCTCGATGCTGCTTCGATAGTTGATCTTGGCAAGCCCTTTGTAAAAGGATCAGCTAGATTACTACCAGACTGAGTGTATTCTACAACAATAACACCCATCTCTCTCGCATGCCGAGTAGACTTAAGCCTTCTCTTAATATGCCTCGATGACTTCATATTGTCTTTTCTATTCTTAACCTTGACTAGGACAGTCTGGTTATCGCAATATACTAAGACTGCTGGTATCGGCTTTTCCAGCACAGGTAGGTCAGAAAGAAGCTCCTTGAGCCATTCTGCCTCTACAGCAGCTGAATCTAGGGCGACTAGTTCAGCCTCCATGGTTGAGCGTGTAATGACAGTCTGTTTGGCAGACTTCCAGGACACTGCCCCACCAGCTATAGTGAACACATATCCACTAGTAGCTTTCATCTCATCCGAGTCACTAATCCAGTTAGAGTCACTGAATCCTTCTAAGACTGCTGGATGGCCAGAGTAATGGATTCCAAGCTTCATGGTGCCCTTTAGGTACCTAAGTACTCTATGTAGTGCTACCCAATGATCATCTCCCAGGTTCGCCGTGTAACGGCTTAACCTGCATACTGCATATGAGATGTCGGGTCTAGTTGCACTACAAAGATACATCAAAGATCCAATTACTTGTGAATATAGGTGTTGATTAACACCTTCACCAGTGTATTTGCAAAGTCTTAAATTAGGATCATAGGGCGTGGAGGCAGGTTTAGAATCCATATGCCCAAAGCGGGTTAGGATCTTCTCCACATAGTGGGATTGAGACAGAGTTATCCCACTCTGACCCTTTATAAGCTTGATGTTAAGAATAACATCATCCTCTCCTAGATCCTTCATATCAAAGTTCAAGGAAAGATATTCATTTGTTTCGTTGATAACATCCAAGTCGATCCCAAATAGAAATATGTCATCCACGTAAAGACACAGAATGACACCTCGGCCCCCCTGAAACCGATAATAAACACACCTGTCGGCCTCGTTTACACAAAACCCCACAGATGTCATTGTCTTATCGAATTTCTCATGCCACTGCATAGGGGCTTGCTTAAGACCATAAAAAGACTTAATCAAGCGACATACTTTGTTCTCTTGGCTCTTAACCACAAATCCGTCAGGCTCTGCATATATATCTCCTCTTCCAGCTCTCCGTTAAGAAAAGCGATCTTAACGTCCATTTGATGGACTAGGAGGTTATATGCCGCTACAAGAGCTATAAGCACACGGATAGTGGGCATCCTAGCCACAGGAGAATAAGTATCAAAGTAATCCTCGCCTTCTCTCTGAGTGAAACCCTTAGCCACTAAGCGGGCCTTGTACTTTTCTATAGTACCATCAGGTCTCCTCTTTTTCTTAAAAATCCACTTGCAACCCACCGGTTTGCAACCACTTGGTAAATCAATGACTTCCCACGTTCCATTAGCAATGATGGAATCCATCTCGCTACGGACTGCCTCCCTCCAATACTCAGCATCAGGAGATGCAAAGGCCTTAGTGAGGGTGCGTGGTTCATCATCCACAGAATAGATGGCAAAATCATCACCAAACGACTTTTCAGTCCTTTGTCTCTTACTCCTCCTCAACTCCAAATCAAGAGTAGGCTCAGCCACCTCAGGAGGAATAGAATAATGCTCGTTAGAGCCATCTGGTGCGATTATCTCATTTGATCTCATAGGAAAGATAGTCTCAAAGAAAGTCGCATCCTGAGACTCCATAAGGTCATTTGGAGCGACTTCGCTCATCTCAGATTTGACCACTAGAAATCTATAGGCTGTGCAATTTGAAGCATACCCTAGGAAGACACAGTCGATAGTTTTTGGTCCTAATTTTCTTTTCTTAGGCATGGGCACATTTACCTTAGCAAGGCAACCCTAAGTCCTGAGATAAGACAAGTTTGGCTTTCTCCCCTTCCATCCTTGATAAGGAGTCACCTCGCGATTGCGTGGAGCCACCCTATTTAGGACATAGTTGATTGTGAGAACTGCCTCCCCCCACCATCGAACCGACATACCAGAACTTTGCAACAAGGAATTAACCAAGTCGCATATAGTTCGGTTCTTTCGCTCGGCTACCCCATTTGACTGGGGAGAGTAGGGAGGTGTGGTTTCATGAATGATACCACATTCTTCACAGAAGTGGGCAAACTCTTGGAGATGTACCCTCCTCCTCTATCAGACCTCAACCGTTTAATAGTCTTTCCTAGCTGGTTTTCCACTTCAGCTTTATAGATCTTAAAGTAATCTAGTGCGTCATCTTTAGTTTTTAATAGATAGGTCTAACAATATCTACTACTATCATCTATGAGAGCAAAGAAGTATCGCTTTCCTCCCTTAGTTAAAATGCCATTCATCTCACATAGATCGGAGTGGACTAGCTCTAGTAGAGAGGTTCTTCGCCCTTCAACCGTATGAAACGGTTTTCGAGGCTACTTGGCTTGCACACACACCTCACACTTGGAGCCCTTATCATAGCTATACTTTGGAATCAAATTCATCTTGCTCAACCGCACAATGGCCTCAAAGTTCAAATGACATAAGCGTGAATGCCATACATCATGATGTTTATTACAAACCACATTGAAAATGGAAAGATTGTTCTGACACAAGACGGAGAGATTGAACATGCCATCTCTCTCGTACCCCTTGCCTATGAAGGCACCAAACTTGGTCAAGATGACCTTATTTGACTCAAACACTAATCTGATGCCCTGACGACATAAAGCCGTGCCACTGATCAAGTTACGTTGCATCGTGGGCACAAACAGCACGTCGCGAAGAACCAACGTCTTGCCCGAAGTCAACTTCAAGCAAACCTGGCCAATTCCTCTAATACGTGCTGACGCTCCGTTACCCATCAAGACGGATCCACAAGATTGATCCTGAAATGAAGTAAATGAGGCTTTATCAGCAGCTATATGGTGCGTAGCAGTCAGGCGCTCCTTCATGTGTCGACGAGCGGTCACAAAGTCATGCCACGAGGAAGGAAGCTTAGCGAGAACTACATTAACTTGAAAGCTCTCAGGCAAGAGACAGTTGAACTGGTTCAAGTCCCTAACATGGAGCTGGAGCTCCTGGACCTGCTCCAGAACGGGCCTGTTCTCGATAACCTTGTAGTTCAAGTAGCTCTCAGTTATGAAACACTCATTTCCATTATCCCCCTCGGCAAACTTGAGCTCTAGGTCCTCCCAAACCTCCTTAGCTACCGTATAGCTAGAGTAGATGTCAAAATACCTATTAGAGAGGATAGCCAGCAATCGCGCTAAGGCAGAGTGGTTTGCATCCTCCCAATGCCTATTCTCCTCCTCAGAGATGAGAAGGGGAGGAGGGAAAGGGGGATTCCCAATCACCCAAAAGACCTTAAGGTCAGTCAGCTAAAGCTTAGCGTGTGCCTGCCAGCGTTTAAAGCTGGAGCCATCGAACGTCTCAGGCTTAACAACATCGCTCCCATGAGAGGCCATAGTGATGAATTGTTTTCTGGATTGTTGTAAATATTGCAGTATGAGCAAGATAACAATAATGATCGCATAAAGTACAGCAACAATAATAAGCAAGCCAATAATACCATAAGTCATGTATTCTTCCAATATGACAAGAAAGACATATAAATACATGATCAACTCAAATACCATTGCTGCCAAATAGATAAACCCAGCAACCAAGCTCAAGGTTTTATAATTTATATGTGCTCTCAGATTGCAAACTGGGGTTGCTAATTATTTTAGCCATCCAACAGCAGTTTGAGGGTGTATATCACAGAGATAATTAACTGAAATTAGGGCTATCAACAATGAAGTATTGCACTGCTTAAGGTCTGGATCAAATAATCTCAACAGTGACAAAACAATAGCAGTCTGGACAGCAATACTACAACACAATACCGGCTTGACAACCAGCATCAATCAGTCCAGAATAGCTACTAGTTCTCAATCACAACATAGCAAAGAACAGTAGCATGAATTTATCACATGAACAGACTCATAAGCAGTGCTAGCAACACAATACAATAGCCCTCAAACAGTTCATTATAATTTCAAAGATGCAATCGTCATCGAGCATCACTTGAAGCCCACAAGAACAGTGCATATACCCAAATCGAGGTCAACCCCTATTCACGAAATAGGTCCCCAAACCTCTTACTGGTCTACTGCACTAGGGAGGGAGAATGATCACTTACGGTGCGTTGGATTCTAACCAACAACGACGAGGCAAAGCGTGCACAAGCACTGTCCCAGAAAACAATTCGCCGTGCAATAAAGCACCACCGACGAATGAATCGGAGATACGAAGCCGTCACTCCCCCACAGCGAAAAACCACGGAGGGAGTCTGAGATGCAGTGAAACACAGCGGCAAGATCACGGCGACCAACCCGTGGCCAAGGGAACCAGAGTTGAAAGAGAAGCACCACCAGGGCAGCACTCACCAACCGGTGATGGCGCCGAGGCACCAGTGAAAGCAGCAACAGATGCAGTGAGAAAAAGGAGGGGAAAAACTGAGAGAATTGGAAGCCAGCGTTGGACAAGCACGGGACTTCCCCATATAGGCGAGGAGAGCGACCTCCCCGAAGTCTCCGGCCATCTCTTCACGCCCCCCACGTGCCCACGCAAGGCGGAGGTCAGGGAACGGCCGCTGTCGCTCAGAACAGCAAGGTTCGAGGAACCCTAGCTGTGCTCACACAGCCAGCCAGCCAGGGGCAGCTCGCTGCCCCCCATTTTCTTCTCTCGTAGTGGGCCAAGAATCCACCAGCCCAGAAGGGCAAAAGGCCAACAATACGTACCTCTCTTTTACTCCTCCCCCTGTAACCCTAGCCGCCGCCGGCTTGCCGCCTACGCCAGTGATGTCGCCGCCGCCGGCCGGAACACCACGGTAGACGTGGCTGCTTGCGCCCCTCGGTCGCTGTCCTCGCCATCTTCCTCGCCATCTTCCTCGCCCTCAGCCATCGCCGCGTCCTCGCCGGCCGCTGGTCTTCGTCTGGCCCGTCCCAGCCGTCCTCGCCAGTCGCCATCCCCGCCGTCCTTGGCTTGCAGGCTGCAGGCCTGCAGCCGCCTCCTGCCGGACACCGCAGCGGCGCAGCTCCCTGCCCCCCTGTGCCCCCCTCGTGCCGAGCCAGAGTAGCAAAGCCAGCATTCCAGCAACAGCAAGGCAGCAAAACTAGTAATGGTATAGTACTGTACTAGTGTACCACTAATAATAGATTAGTAGTTCAATGATGTTGGGTAGTTGGTTTACTCCATTTTTATTTGCAATGTAGTTGAGTACTTGAGTATAGTACTACAATGGATAGGGCAGGGTCAACTTCTACGCCCTCTGTTGGTTCGACACCGAACCCAACATCTGGAGGATCTTCTACTACTAATATCTTAATTACTGCTCGTGTAATTCCCGCTAATGATGATGAGAAAAAAACCCTTATGGAGGTATGTGGAATTGTTGGACAAAAACCGGTAAAGGTAGTGGAGGGAATGCAAAGTTTAGATGTAGACTTTGCGATCGAAACTTTAATGGGAGCTACTCAAGGATCAAAGCACATCTACTGAGGATTTCGGGCTATGGCATATGTGCTTGTCAAAAGGTGACAATAGATGTGCTTGCACAACTCCGCGAAAAAATGGCTAGAGCCGAGACAATTGCATCCAGGAGCTTGCCTAGGGACATCCCACTGCCATCGGAGGGTGTTGGTGCAAAGAAGAGGAAAGGTGGTTCGGATATTGAATCAAGTTTTAATCTAGATATCCGTACCAAACTTGATTGCTTGATTGCGAGAATGTTCTACACTGCAGGTTTGCTGAAATTTAGATGCTTATGTAGTTCATGCCAATTTTCTTCACATTTAGATGCTTATTTAGTTTGTTTACATGTTTCATCTATAGGTCTACCTTTCAATGTTGTAAGAAATCCATTTTTTAGGAAGGCCTTCATGTTTGCTGCTAATTCGTATAACTTCGTATAATGTATGCTATACGAAGTTATTACGAGATGCAATCGTCATCGAGCATCACTTGAAGCCCACAAGAACAGTGCATATACATGGCATGATTGCAAGAATGTTCTACACTGCAGGTTTGCTGAAATTTAGATGCTCATGTAGTTTATATCAATTTTCTTCACATTTACACGCTTATTTAGTTTGTTTGCATGTTTCATCTATAGGTCTACCTTTCAATGTTGCAAGAAATCCTTTTTTTAGGAAGGCCTTCATGTTTGCTGCCAATAACAATATTGGTGGTTATGCTCCTCCAAGCTACAACAAGATAAGAACATCTCTTCTTGTCCAGGAAAAGACTCATGTTGAAAGGATGTTGCAGCCCATCAAAGGGACATGGAGCTCAAAAGGTGTGAGTGTTGTGTCTGATGGTTGGTCTGATGCTCAAAGGCGTCCCCTATTGAACTTTTTGGCTGTGACAGAAGATGGACCAATGTTTCTAAGAGCAATTAACACGGAAGGTGAAATAAAGGAGTACATTGCCGACAAGATGATTGCTATCATTGAAGAAATTGGGCCACGTAATGTCGTGCAAGTTATAACTGACAATGCTGCTAATTGCAAGGCGGCAGGAGGAATGATTGAGAGTAAGTATGACCACATATTTTGGACGCCATGTGTGGTCCATACTTTGAACCTAGCTTTGAAGAATATGTGTTCTGCCAAGAGCATGGATGGTGATGCTTTTAAAGGCTTAAATTGGATAAGTGAGGTTGCTAGTGATGCATTATTCATAAAGAATTTTATTATGAATCATTCGCAAAGGCTCTTTATGTTCAATTCATTTAGCAAGCTGAAATTTCTAGCCATCGCTGACACAAGATTTGCATCAACAATTACTATGTTGAAAAGGTTTCGTGCTATTAAGGAATCTCTTACTTTGATGGTTGTTAGTGATAAGTGATCTACATATAGAGATGACAATCAAGAGCTAGCACAAATGGTGAAAGAGAAAATTATAAATGATTTGTGGTGGGACAAAATTTTCTACATTCTTGAGTTCACGGAGCCTATCTATTCTATGATACGTGCAGCTGATACCGACAAGCCATGCCTCCATTTGATATATGAGATGTGGGATTCCATGATAGAGAAAGTGAAGACTGTCATTTATCGCCATAAAGGGAAAGAAATGCATCACTTTTCTTGCTTTTACTCAATAGTGCATGAGATCTTAGTATCTCGATGGGCAAAGAGCAATACTCCCTTACATTGCTTGGCGCACTTTCTAAATCCTAAGTAATGTTCTATACTTCTATTCATAAATCCTAACTAATTTAAATCTTATGCTATGTGGTCCTTTGCTGATTTTAATTCATAATATTAAATAGGTACTACTCTGAAGCATGGCTTAGAGAGATTCCAGATCGGCAACCTCCTCATATGGATAGTGAGATTTCAGATATGAGAAACAAGTGTTTTAGAAAAATGTTTGGTGCTCAACCAGAGGAGTTAATCAAAATCAAGCAACAATATGCTGATTTCTCATTGTTTGGCAATGGTTTTAACTCATTTGACTCCATTGAGGATAGAGCCCATCTAGAGCCCAAGCAATGGTGGGGAATTCATGGGAACTCTGCTCCAGAGTTGAGGACATTGGCATTGAGGTTACTTGGACAGCCTACTTCATCTTCTTATGCTGAAAGAAACTGGAGCACTTATGATTTGATTCATAATTCCATGAGAAACAGGTTCTAGTGATCTAACTTTCCTATTTTTCATCTCTAATATCTATTGCGTAAATATTCTTGTGACCTAAATAATTTTGTGCACTTGAATGTTTGTAGACTAAACCCTTCACGTGCCGAGGATTTAGTATATGTGCATCAAAACTTGCGTCTACTTTCAAAAAAATCTAATGAATATTCAAGTGGTCCATCAAGAATGTGGGATATTGGAGGAGATAGCCATGAATTGTTTGATGGTGGTGCTGATTTTCTTCAGCAAGCTAATCTATCTCTTGATGTCCCCGAACTAGAGGCAATTCTAGATGACATGGCAGAGCTTGATCTCAACCCAACTAAAGCAGGACCTTCAATGACATTAGATCCATGAACTATCTATGAACTATGAACTATTGTGTTTGTGACTCCGTGGCTTGTGATGTCGTGTGTATTGTTTAAGACTTTGAACTATTTATGTACTGTTTGAGTGTTTCACATCTTTTGAGTGTTTGTGATATGGATTATGGACTATTAGTTTGTGACTTTGTCTTTATGACTAGCGAAGTTAACGCACCTACGGTGCGTCCTTTCTTCGATTTGCACTGATCAGTTGCAACACATCAAAAAAATAAATGGATAGCTCAAGGGTTGACTTACCTTAAGAACAAGAGCGTTGCAAGTAAATTTATTAATAGCCTGCTTAATGTTTTCAGGATCTGACATCAACAAGTCATCTCCTACAACCTGCACATGCAATGTAGTGGCATGAGCTCCTGAGCAAACTGAAAAACATAGAGAATATAAGAATAACATCTACCTGGCAAAGCTCTAGTGTGGTAAATTTTTTTGAGTGCTGCCAATCATCTTTGTCAAAGGGCTGTTCAATGGATACAAGTGGATACTCTAGCGTAGGGGCGGAAAATATGTAAGCTTCATGAAATCCAATGATGTACCCCAAAATTATGTCAAAGCATAAACAAGTGATACCTGAACAAAACTGACTATACATCTCAATCAAATCATCTCCAGTTTTGAAGGCCTGCCCTGATTTCTTTGCAGATTTATACTCCAGATCATATTTCTTTCCTACAAAACATTGTGTGACCACAGCCTGAGGCTAGGTCATTAACATATAGTAAGAGAAACCAATCATAGCATACAGCAATACAGCATCATATCTCATTGATGTTTTTTCATACAACAGTACAAAAAGATTCAACTAAGAAATTATATTAACAGGAAGTGTGTACGAAAAGCAAGAAAAGGAAAACAGGGGAAGGAAAAGGTAACAGAAAAAAAAACAAAGAGTTAGCCTGAAGCTCACTGATGTTCAATCTAGCTCTTTCTAAGGTTCAAGGTTGTATGGTATCTAGATGCAGGTACAGGTAGTAATATCATTACAAGAGCTTGGTCAGTTGGTGCATGAGAGGCAAATGTGATCAATATGGCACGCTTTCATTGGCACTAGGATGGTTATCACTTCTAACAGGTGGCCATGACAGCAGTAAAACAGGAATGACAAAAAAATGAATAAAGCAGAAAACACAGGAACCATGACATATAAAAACACGTTTTTTTCTTTATGCAGTAACAGCAAAATGGAACTCTTTGTTCAATGCATGCCAAATCAGCAGGTTATTTGCATTCTATCATCCAGACATCCTTTAACATGATAGATTAATAGTCTATTTGGTCCTTAGAACTATGTTAAGAGGGATGAGTTTTGAGCTTTGACTCAGGAGGGCAGAAAGATTAATGATTATCTGAACAAGTTCAATGAACTATCCCATTATGCACCTGATGATGTGAATACTGAACGTAAGAAGATAGATCGCTTCATGGGAGGTTTGACCCAATACATTAAAATGCATCTTAAGCTTCATACCATCACCGAGTTTCAAGACTTAGTAAACAAAGCCTTGATCTTAGAGAATGAGCATGCGCAACTAAGTGAGGAGCGCCGGAAGATGGCAAGGTATGATCCACGCGCAGCGAGAGCCTTCCAAGCTAGACCTTCATCTTTCAATTTTCGGGGTGGAGCTCCAACCAGGAGAGTATGAGTGCCTACTTCATCGCAGCCCTCACAAGCTAGACCAGCGATGATGCCTGTTAGGTGCGCCAAGTGTAGGGGTCAGCACGCTACTCACCAATATCTTAGTGGCATGAATGTTTGCTACGCGTGTGGACGGGAAGGACACCTCCGAAATGCTTGCCCATTTAGGAGCCAGCAAAATGTTGTTGCGCCACAATCAAGCGGCTAGAGCGCCAATCGGCGGAAGGAATGTTAGTGGAGCTAATGCCGCGGCTTACAAGGGAGCAGGTCGTGGTGGACCCGTGCCTAAAACTGCAAGGTTGAACTGTGTAGCTGCGGAGCAGTAGGAGAAAAAACCGACATTGTTACTAGTATTTTTCCTATACTTCCTTCTAGTGGTACTATCCTATTTGATCCTGTGCTGCCCATTCCTTCATTTGTAAAGAATTCATCACCACAAATGAATTGCAATGCGAACTGTTAAGTAAACCAATGTGGGTTAGCACACCTACAGGAATAATAGAAGTAAACACATTGAGAAAGGGACAAGGGGGAGGGCCCTTGCTGCTGCTCCAAACCACCAGGCCGTAGGAGGAAGAGGAGGAAGAGGTGATCTCAGCAGCCAAGTGGAACAGCAAGGAGGAGCAGGAGCTAGGAGGCTGCATCCTCCCATTTCTAGACATCCCCAAATCAGTAAGCCATCTCTAACCAACTAGAAGAGTAAATCCACCTCCTGACCCAAGTTAGCAAAGGCGCAAAAAATAGCATCGAGTGCAGCTATAAAAACCCACATGCAACACCCAAATCAAGTCACCTCCAGCTTTGGAACATATGTGCATGGACAGATCGAGATGGATATAACAGTAAAACTTGCGTGCAACATTGATCCTCATGTACACATCCACTACACTGCTTTTGGAAACCAACAAGAGGAAATGTAGCATGGCAGAGCTTCCTAGTAGCCATATTAGCTAGCCACCAAGTTCACATGCACATGCAGATTTTGTTGCTGTATAAACCCAACTAGGAACCCCAGCTAAGAGCTTAGACGAGGATGCTTGGCGGTTGCCATCGGGAGCCTTAGAAACCTACTCCAGCTTCCCGGCGCCATTTCGTTTTCTAGAGATACCACCGAGACCATCCAGCCCATGCATTCTTGCTAAAGCCCCTTATCGGCCCCTAGGTGTGATTAATCGCAAGGATTTACAGTCAAAGAAAAGCATAGCATCTATAATTCATAGGGACCTTCTGAGCATCCCAACCACATTGCAAATCAAGCTAATAAACCAAGAAAACAGTAACCAACACAACCTCCAAAGGCTAGAACCAAGCCTCTTTGCACATGCATGTCAAATTGACGCATTCAACACATTGGCAATCAGCGATTTCATACATCTACAACTAGCCTAATCAACCTAACAACGCAGAACATATAAAAGCCCCAAATAAACTCTTCCCCTAACAGTGCATATTAGGAAGTGCAGCTATATCGATTCAGTGAGCAGCTCAACCATAAAGTTCCCTAATCAGTGCATTTCTAAAACAATTGAAACAGCATGCAAGTAAATAGAGTCTTCCTCCTCGGATTAGGGTTCTAGCCAGTTAAGGAATTAGGGGAAAATAAAGAAACTAGGGATTAGGGAAGGGAGGCAGTAGAGCATAGCCTGGGAGTAGATAGCCGCCAGGAGGGAGCCGAGGCTCTCAGGTATAGGCTATGCCGAGCCGCCCTGGGGCCGCCACCGCTGCCACCGCCGTCCTCCTCCAGCCGCGAGAAAGGGGAGGAGCTGCTGGCTCGAGTGCAGCAAGGAGGAGGGTAAACGGAGCTCGCTGGAGCGAAGCCGGTTGGGCTGCCACCGGCCAGAAGGACCACCGCCCCGACACGGCTACCGCCTCCGCCAATAGTCTCAGCGGCCGGGAAAGAAGAAGAGGAGGGGGGAGCAGGGCACCAGGCGGGAACCAAGGGAGGAGCCGCCAGGGGAAGGGGCCAACCGAGCCGCCGCTCCCAGGGCACCGCCATGCCTCAACACCGCCGCCGTCGGGTGCACGCGAGAGGTGAGGAGGCGGAGGAAGGGGGAGAGAGAGAGAGAGAGAGTAGGATTAGGGTTGAAAGTAAAAAGGGAGGGGGAGGCGCCAGTTGGGCTTTGATGGGCCGGTTTAGGCCGGCCAAGAAAGCCCAAAAGAGTTTTCTCACCTTTATTGAAAATGTTTAAATGAACCCAAATACTCAAACAATAAAATAATATAAGCAAAAAATAGAAGCAATGATAATAATACTATTTCATAGATCAAAGACTTAAGACCAGCATGCAACAGTAGTTTCTACTATCCTTGACGAATAGTTCTTTATTTACTATGAACGTTATCTGTTCCACTTCATCTTAAAATCGATTAACAATATTTCAGGATCTAATCTAAATTATCTGATCGAGGGCGATCAAGGGAGAACAATACCAAATACTGGGTTGAAATCGGAGGCAAGCATTTTCTTTGATGTTACAGTATTTCAGCCTTTAAATATTTATTTTTGACATATGCATCCCTAGCATATATAAATTGCATTTAAAGTTTTATTTAGAAATGAATTGCATTAAGGATAATGAAAGTGACGGCTTGATCGATGGAGCGATCGAGTCGATAGAAATATTATGGTGAGTGAAGGGTGCCTTGGAAAGGTATAGAGGTAAGGTGGGGCTCTTCACAAGGTATCATATAAGGACACTTATCTATCACTCGGATATAGAGCCGTATAAAATTCGTATCAACCTTGGTCTCACGTAGCGGACAAAGAAGGTTATCTATTCAGTGATTACATTCTCCACATTGGGTAAGTAGATACTTAGGAGGGGTGGGTGAGCGGACCCATGGTGTCCTCGACCGATGGCACTATATTATGTCTCGAGGTTACTCATTGGCCGGCGTCAGGAATGAGTAAAACGGAAACGGGGACAATTGATGGAGGACGAGGTTGTGAGTAAAGTACGTCTAAAGTTTAACGCCATCACTTGTTCTACGACCGGGTAACTTACCGGAATAGAATAAACACTCTGAGTTCCGAATTTATTCGGGGCGACTATGGGTAAAGTGGTACGAACCTGCGCAGGGTAAAATCATGTATTCATGCCAGTCTCCTGGAATGGAGATTACGGAGACCAAGTCCGTCTCATGAACGAGTTCTAGTAGCTTTTCTTAAATTAAAACTGGACAACTCTTTTAATTAAATGGTATTTTTAAAGATGTTAAAAGAAAAGGAAGTGGGAAAAAGTGACTAGAGTAGGTATGCTCGGTCTAAGAGGAGTTTTCTTCTATTTACTTAGAGTTGTTAAACATTGGTACTATCGCTTGCTAAGTACTTTGTACTCACTCTTGCTATTAAAACCTTGCTTAGATGTGATTCCGGAATATTACGAGGGCGAAAGCCAAGACAACCCTGTCACTGAGGGACGTTACGAAGAGGAGCCCTATTCTGAGAATAATGGCCTTTTAGAAGATTATCAGTAGGCCATTCGCGCGATAATAAGTAATGGACATCAATAAGGACATCTTATTGTGGTTATGTATGTCTAAGTTAATTAGAGGATTTTACTATATCGATATCACATTCGGCCCTGCGTGGCATCATGATGTAATAAAACGTGAGATACTATGTAATTATTGTTCTGCTCCAATACTTTGACTTAGGCTCGCATCCGAAGTGGCACTCCAATGGACATGTAATTTGGGTGTATTAGTCTAAACCCACACAATTACTTTATGATCTTGGCATGACGAGGCCATTACCTTGTGGTAATTGGGAGGGTCGTCTCAGCCGCCACCTTGGCCGCCTCCCATACGTGATGGTATATACAAGAAAGATATATCTCCACCTCTAGCATATCTACAATACATACAAGTCACGTCAGTCAAAGTAAGGCTCACAACAAAACCAAACTACAAGCCAAACTTGAATTATATTCCGATTCGGCTATCAAAGCGCAATCTGCATTCAAACGGACGCTCAGGTTGCATACAAACTTCGTTTTGGACGTTCTTGGTATCCACCGAGAAGCCCATGACGAGATATTTCCAATGGATTCAACCTTACCTCAAAATTTGTTTGGAATCGGCAGGAATTGTCGAAACAAGTTGTTGAATCAACAATTGGGCCAAACCTAGGCCTTGTAAGCGGTGTTGGGCCATGGCCCATATGGAGCACGCCCGAGGGAACCCTAGAACGACCAAGGATCCCTCTTGGCCGCCTCTCCCATGATAAATAGGGTAGCCGTCGCTTTTTTTAGACTTGTGCACCGTTTATGATACTTTCAGATCTAATCTTAGGTTCAGTTCTTTTTAGCTCAACGGCTTAACGGCTTAACAACTTATCTACGTTTTGAAAAGACATATGATTTAAGTTTTTTAGTCCATTTTTTTGTTTTGAAGGTGGGTCCTAACGCTTTAAAAAACAAGTCAAGCGAAATGGATCCAAATCTCGAGACTACCTCGAGAAGCTCTCGAAGTTGAGTCATTTCAGTCGTTCAGCTGTTCATATTTACCAATTGAGTTGGTTTTTAATCTTGTTCGTGCTAGTTCTTCAATCGCTTGCAGAATAAAGGACCTTCGTGGTTATGTTGATCGTGCTCCGGCGAGATCAATAACCATCTGAAGTTGGTGTACTGGTCGCTAAGGCGCAACCTACTGGACGGTTGTAGTCGGGCCACCAATATCGACTCCTAACAGATCGTAATTATCCTCCTCTCAACGAAAGATCGGGACCCTGCTCCTATCACCCTCGTTGCGTGCTCGCACACAACACTTTGCTGTTATCAACCTAAAAGGATTCGTGTATCTAAAACCACAGGAAGCACAAGAGCTTCAATTAAATATGCTTTGAACAAGCTAGCCACCTAATAGCAAATAATTTCTGGCTCACATGTTAAAGCAAAGCGGTTAAAGCATTATATCGTCACTTAATAGATTACATACACTTTTGCATGCTCTTAGTGAACAGTTAGTGGTTTTAAATTCAGTTTTACTATCTAATTTTACCCGGGAAGGTAATATTAGAGATCTATATGTCATCTTCAAAACTTAATGTTAGTCCGTCAGAAATAAGGAAACAGTAAAACTTACAAAAGCTACAGGCAGAACACCATATTGATGCGATCCATCACCATAATTGCTGACTTGAAGGCCTTGGTGCGTTTTTTTTTCTAGTTTGACAATGCATGCTAGTCTCAAAAACTGGAGCCCACAGTATTCACTTTCTTGCCCTTCTTCCATATATACTCCCAAAATTTCAGTGTGAATGCCAGCAAAAGATCTACATTTCGTACACAGCAAATTGTTATTCGTTTACTATATACCAATGGAAGATAAATACAATATGATCACCAAATAAAGAGAACATTAATACAATATGATCACCAAATAAAGAACACTTCCGGAACTCCGAGGCTTCAGCTCGACTCGACTCTAACTCCCAACTAATCTACTCTAACTAAAGAGCAACTCTAAGTGAAGTGGATGAAGTGAAGTGAAGTGTGGTGTTCTTAAAAGTGAGGTGAGGGGGTCCTTTTATAGTGTTCCGGAGCCAATGAGAGGGTGCCACGGCATGGGACACTTGTCATTTTGCCACCCTCCAAAAGGGGGAATCCAAAGGGCACCTCGAGGTGGTCGGCCGGCCTAGTGGGTCGGCCGACCCACCCTTTTCATCTTCTCGCCGCCAATTTTCTCTAGGATGCTTTTTTAACGGTGTTGATCATCTCCTAAAGACAATTTTGTTAGTTGACTCTGGCAAGTAATGGTTCCTTTAGAATCCTATGCTCCATTTGTGAAGGAAGTACTGCCATCGGATCAAACCGACTTGAACGGACGGCAGGGATCTCTTCATTGGATGCTTATTAGCCACCCGGTCAAATTTGGAGTTGATTGGCCACAAATGTGGGTCGGCCAGCCTAGGTGGGTCGGCCGGCCTGCACTTTTCTCCGGTTCGGCTATGGTTTTCTTCAGTTTGATCCTGCGGACAAATACTCACCAAAACTTGTGGAAATTTATTAGTTTAAAATAAAAAGTTAGTATAAACCATGATTTTCTCCCAAATGACCGGAATATCAGCGTATATTGGCATATGAATTTGGACTTTATTGGACGCCAACAGCGAGTCATTTTATCAATCACATAGGGGCCTTCCTAAATTAGGGAGAGTTTGTGCTGATGCTTCTGATTCCTTCGGAGGACCAGATCTCCTTTGGAGAACGCACGACCCCGTATATTGTGTTGATGGTAGCGACGCATGCCCTGTTGGTATTTGGACGACAAGATCATTACTGCTACCCTCGCCTCCTCAAAATGATCGAGATCTTCTAATCTTGATTCCTCCGACTGGTTATCTTCACAATTGTTACTCGCGGAGACCGAAATTTCAATTCAGTTGGAGGAACTGCTTCTGAACCGTATACTAGGAATGATGAGGACATCACCTATATGGACAAGATCAACACTCCTTCCGTTACATCCATGTATACTATGATGGATCCTTCAGCATGGCTTCATCGACCACCACCTTGGCCCGGTCGTATGCGCAACACACAAGCTCGACGTGTTAATATTGCATCGTCACCGCCAGCAGTTCGACCTCCACCTTGGCCACCTCCCCAAGCTCAAAATGAATTTAATAAAGGTGCATCTCCACCAACAACATTCGTTAAGGCCGAACAAGTCACATCGCTCCAAGGTAGGGGTGGGACTGGATCGTGTTTATCCATTGGGTCTTGGACTGACCCCAAAATTCGACCCAACGGGTCGCCCCACTCAGCCCACAGCGTTATTTGGATCGATAGGGGTCGACCCCAAATATCCAAAAGGGTACCCCAATCCATTCGGCATCCCCCATCTCTCCCAATCCACTCATCCCGAGTTCCCGACCCATCCATCCCCCAACCTCTCTGGCTGCGGCGACCGGCGGTGGCGGCGCGGTAAGAGGAGCCGGAGGAGGAGCGCCCTGCTGACCCCGGTGACCACGGCGAGCCGGCATCGACCCACCGCTCCCCTCCGCTGCCCGCTGCCCACTCCTGCCGTCCTCACCGGCTAGATGTCCTTCTTAAGGGCGGCGTCGAGGTTGTGTCCGTCGTCGTAGGAGCTCGTCCGTTCAATCAAGGACTCCATCCTCGCCCTCGACACCAAGACTGGTGCCAAGGTGGGCTCCCCCTTCTCCTCCCTCCCCACCTCTTCTCGTAGCTCACGGTCATTGTCTGGCCGTCCCAGCTAGGATCAAATCTAGGATCTTGATGACTGCAGGGATCCTAGGGTCAGGTTTCTATGTTGCGAGGTGTGACCTTTCTCGATCGCAATTTAGTACTAGCAGATGTGTTGGTTTTGGCTGGAGCTTTGCAGTGCAATTCGTCATGCTTCCAAGAAGTAGCAGACTAGTCAGGAAACGTAATTGCCAATGTGTTTTGAGGGTGGTTTGTGTGGCTCTTCTATCACATGGCTGCAAGGGTTTGTTCATATCTCAAACTCTCAAAGATTCAGAAAATGCTAACCTTAGGAAGACAATGGGGGTATGTGGAGATAAAGTGTGTAGAAATGCTAACTATAAATTCTGATGGCTGCTGCTGCTGCTCCACGCTGAGCTAAAGAACTATTTCTTTTGCATTCTTTGCCTTCTTATGATTTGTTTAGACTAAAGGTGAATAGGTGATTAAGATGGCTCTTTGTGTTGTATTATCACACTTTTTGTGCTTCACTGATGGATGATCAGTAACTACTCAAAACTCAGAGCACCGAAAAACAAAGAGATCTACATACTCCATGAAAGACTTATGTATGTTCAAGACTAAAAATGTGGCACTTATGTCTAATTTACCATTATGATTTATGATTGTAGTGGCACCTAGGATCTGTTTATCAACATCATTGATCATTATTAATACTTGACATGTAAAATTAATCCTATTGCTGTCATTCTTTATTTGTTATAAGTTAGTTGTATTCAGCAGGAAAGTTTATTCATTAATTAGTAGCTATGTTAGTGTAATAGTACAATTCTGAGCCACTAGAACATTGCATGTTGCGATTGTTGAATGCTGATTAGTAGCTTCATTCTTGCTTTTAGTTTCAGCCGTTTGTGAAAGAACAATGGAAACGGATCCTCTTCAAGAAGTAGAGGAAGGAGGGGCTGTTCAACATTTGACACCAGCAACAAGGACTTCTCCGAGCACTCCAATTTCCCCTAAGGACACCGAGATGCTTGAGGAGGATGAGGATGATGAGAATGACAGTGACTATGAAGTCAACGATGAAGAAAATGTGACTGAAATGGTTGGTGAGGAACATAAAAGACAATTCCGGTCCAAGGCATGGCGTGAATATATTCCAATTAAGACAGGGGGGAGAAGTTATTAAAGGACAATGCATGCATTGCAAAAAACAAATTGGATGTAGGCGTGGTATCGGCACAAGTACATTGGGTACACATTTGAAGAGATGTAAAGCAAGGAGGAAGGCACGAAGTGTTGTAGCCCAACTGCATACACCAATTGTTCAGTTTGATGGATTCTATAAATTTGTCTCCAGCCTCAACCCATCCTTCACGATGTTATCAAGGAAAACATTGCGAAATGATTGCCTTAGAGAATTTGATGAGCAGAAGAAAGTTTTAAAGGAGGTGCTTGCTGGTTCAAAATCCAAAGTATCATTGACAATGGACCTATGGACATCTCGTCAGACTGTGGGATACATATGCTTGACATGTCACTTCATTGATGACAATTGGAAGCTACAAAAACGCATAATTAGATTCTTTGTCATGGAATCACCACATACCGGTGTAGCCATGTACAATGTGATACTTGAGGCAATCCAAGATTGGAGTGTTGAGAACAAGCTATTTGCGATAACACTAGATAATGCAAAAAGTAATGATGCAATGGGAAAACTGTTGAAGGACGATTTATTGGCCAAGAACATGCTAATAGGAGAAGGTCAATTTGTCCATCAACGCTGTGCAGCTCATGTTCTTAATTTGATATGCCAAGCTGGGTTGGACTATCTAAACCCTATTATCAGCAAAATAAGGAAGAGCGTCAAATACGTTTGAGGATCTCAAGCCCAAAAAGAAAAAAATCAAGATGATTGTTGCATAGACATGCATTTCTTATGTGAGACGTCCTTGTCTTGATGTTTCTACCAGATGGAACTCCACATTTGATATAATTACTACTGCTGTGTCTTTTATAAGAGCTTTTGAGTCTTTAGAGCTGCAAGATCCAAATTTCACAAATGCACCTACATCTGTGGATTGGGATAAAGCTGAGGTTGTTTGCAGGCTTCTGAAGGTGTTATACAATGCAACTAAGGTTGTTTCTGGTACAAAATATCCTACTGCACACCTTAATTTTCAAGAGATGTGGCAAGCCTGGCCTCCGAGGGGCTCGCCCACACGCTGGGGCCTGGTTCGCCCGCCTGTCGTGCGGGGCCCTCACGGTTTCCCAAGGCTCTTTATACCCTGTTATTTATTACACCGACAAGTATTACTGGTGGGTAGTGGGTGAAAACACGACATACTTTTATAAATTCTACAATGCTAAACTGTCATTTGAAATTTTCATGACAAACATTCATAGCATGCCATCTGGTTGCTTGAAACAGGGTTTCTTGTACTGTTCATGAAACTGGAAATATGTGCCAGTCAACCTTGATGACTATGGAAAAAAATAGTACTCTGCACTCTTTACTGCATTAGGTTTCTGATCTATTATTGTTTATCTGCATATCCACATTTGGCCTCTTACACAGATTAAATTAGCTATAGTTCTGTTCCTGAGTATTTTGACATTCTTTGCATCTTTGTTGTTTACTTAACTTTTCTGTGCATCATGTTTTGTAATTAATCTGCATCGATTTTCAGTTGTTTTAACTTGTACTAAACTGTAATTTTTTGTATAGTAAAAAGATATTGCCAATTTGTTTCTATGGTGCTTTTTTAGCATTAGTTTATCTCCTCAAAAAATGTGCTGGTGCTAGGCCTGCAAAGCTACATGGACGTAAAGAGCTCTTTGTTCGGTAGGTGCTAGGTGGTGGTTCTCGTAACATCATCAAATCAGTTTCTTATCTTATACTAATTTTATTTAAGTAATGTTTTTGTTGCATTGTACGTGCCCATCAATTTTACTTAGTTCAAACCTTGTGGAAACCGTATTCGTTCCCACCTCCGTCCCATCGTCATGATGGTTTTACTGTGTTCGAAACGGATTACCAGGCGCGCCCCTTGAACTCCCTCTAGTTGGGTGGGCATGTTGCTACAGGAGGTGTAGAAATTCTATTGGCTTTGGTTTAATATCTTATGCTTATTTCTTTCTTGCTCTTTGTTTTTTTTGGGTTTGCATATGCTTGTGATCTGCCCGTGAATTTTACAAGTACAATGACAACCAATTGACCAATTCCATTGCTTCCCATTCACTTGTATGTTGTATTTGATGGAAACTTCCATCAGCTTAGTGCATGTATTTTCCCTCTATATATTTTCTTCTTGGATTTTAAGCTTCTTGGTCGAAAATTTGGAATCCTAATTAGTGCAATTCAATCACAGTGCAAGGGCTGGATGAAGAAGGTGCAATGGGGAAGGTGTCTCAGATTCAGAATGAGAAGCTCACTGTAGTAGACTAATTCAAAACTGCACTTGCTTTTGTAGATGAATTCCCTATCAGTACGTTAATTTCTGCATGTGAATGTGAACACCTTATAGTGCTGTTTTGTATGCGAAGACCTTATGATGCTCTGTTGTATGTGAACACCTTATGCTGCTGTGCTGTACGTGCCACTGAACACATGTAAGAATACCTTATGCTGCAGTTCTAAAGCATGTCATTCCCTGCCATTTCATCTTTTAAACTGAAGCAAGCCAGCGTGTTTGAAGCATTAAGTGTAAGCCCTGGCACTATATGGATCGACCCTTTTGATCCATTGGGTCAAAGCATGATCCAAATGGATCAATCCATTGATCCATTATTTAGTAATGGATCATGTGGATCGCTCCAATGGATCATGGGTCGATCCATTCCCACCCCTACTCCAAGGCCTAAGAGGAAGGCCAATTCATCCGCGACTTCGGTTCGCTCGTCTATGCGCAGCCCAACTTCAAACTGATGCCCAAGCCACATATGGACTCCGTTTTCGATGTTCTTGGTATGCACGGACAAGCTCTCGACGAGGTCTTTCCAACGGATTCGGTCACAGCTCTAAATTCCTTACGGATCAACGGGAATCGTCGTAACAAAATTACGACCAGAATCTGCCAAGCGCTGTTACTCTCCACTTTGGGCCCATGGCCCATGTACCTCCTAGGGCTGCGACCCAAACCCTAGCCCTCACTATATATTTCATAGCCGTCGCTGTTTAGACAGAGGTTTGGTTGTGTGTTTGTAGACCCAGTGTGCGTCCCCCCTCGAATTTGCGTGTGTCGACTAGACCACCCGAGTCGAGTTACCGAACCTCAAATTTATCAAGTGCTTCATCCATATTTGCAATTTTAGATTGCGTTTATCTTGTTTCTTACTTTTTCTTCGATCGTTTGCAGGAAACGACCTTCGTGGTCATGTCAATCGCGTTCTTGGCGTGGTTGATAACGTGCAAGTTTGGTGGTTTCGTGATTGCCGGGTTGTCATCCTTGAAAGGTTGGTAGCCGGATCGTCAAGGTCGCCTCTCCGACCAGATCGAAATTATCCCTTCGAGTCTCACCAGAAGATCGGGCCGCCCCCGTTTCCCCATCATTTGGTATCAGAGCCTTGGTTCCCTGGTGAGAATTCTTTTATCTTAGATTAATTGTTTTCATACCTATAGTCCAGAAAAAAAAGCCCCACAAAAATATTTGTGCTTGTCATATCCATCATACCAAACCCTTTGTGCCAAGATCTGTTCTTGGTTTTGCATTCTCGAGTTTTAATCCGTGTGTTAATGTGTCGTTAGTTGCTGTCCATCCCTTTGCGTGATCCGCCGCATCATTTGTTTTGGATCTACGTACTAAATTGAAAACCTGAAAAAAAAATCCCAATTTGCAGCAGCCGTGTATTGCCAACCTTCAACTCTGCCGTTCCATCTGCTGCTGGTTGATTTGCTATATGTCCAGCCACCAAATCTTACTGTTGCATGCATGAGCAGTGAAGAGACAAGGAAAGAATTACACAACGTAGAAATTGCTAGCTGTATCCTTCGATTGGTGCCTTTCCTATTTTGCGTCCATCCAAAAAGAGATCAATCAACCATCAATTCTGAAATCCTTGCCATAATTAGCCTTCTTCTTTTGTGATAATTCTGTTTGGCTACACTTACCATATCTTTTGGGCCAGCGACACTTTCTTAATTGTCCTTGACTTTCCCCGTACACAATCACACAATAATCTTTTGTTGCGCCCGTTTCCAAATATAAGTGTTTTGCTGCCCATGTGTTTCACCTGACCGAGAGCCTAAAAGAAAAAAAAAAGAGGCAAAGGGTGAAAAAAAAAGCCGCACCATATTGATAAAAAAAAAAGAGTACTCTCAACAAAAAAAAAGGAGAGTAAATAAAAAGTTGAAGGAAAAACTTGGAAAAAAAAGTGCTCTCGGGATTGAATAAAAGGATTAAAAAAAATTTGCATGCAAAGATTTGGTCTATCCGCAGTGGTGTATGCACTCAGTTTCTGCATGGTGCTCATATCCACTTTGTTCTATGCCCTATTTTGTTAGCCGTATCATATATCCTTATGACAGCAACTTAGGACATTGATAACATTTGGATTATTATTTGATTTTGCATTAACTGAGTTACATATCTATTATTCCTTGCTACATATTTGGCATATCCAAGCTCCACCATTCTACTAGCCAAACAGGGGTAGACCTCACTATCGCTTTATCACCATCTTTGCTCGGATTATCACGAACCAGCCACCGATTTGCACCGCCTGCTTGTGTGGTGAGAACTTGTAAGAGCAAGGTAAATGCTTAAGTGAGTGTGACTTAAGCGACTCCAGCATCTAGTAGTTTATAGGAATATATCCGTGTATTTTTTTGTTTGCTACTAACAATGGCAGGTCACTTCTCTCATTCACACTGAGTGAAAAGAAGGCTCCTCCAGAAGCAGTGTCGAGGTGCTCATGGGCAGTACGGTTCAGCCCATGATATAAGCTTTGTATAATAAACCAGTCTTGCATCCCGTGGTGGGGCAAGCCAGTATATATTCTTAAAGTCGCTCCCAGGCATCCGAAATGGATTCATCAGTGTTTTGCTGGAATGCGAAAATCTTGTTCCGCAGGGCATTGGTTTCGCCCAGTGTAAAGTACTTGGTGAGGAAGGCATTGGGGCACTTCTCCCAAGTTGAGACTGTATCTTTGTTGGCATAAAACCATTGTTTTGCCTTCCTGATCAATGAGAACGGAAAAAGGCGTATCCAGACAGAATCAGGAGTTGCACCCTTTATGGTGAAGGTACTGCAGATTTCAAGGAAGTGTTGCAGGTGTGCATTGGCATCGTCCGTTTGCTTGCTACAGAAGGGACTAGCCTGAACCATGTTGATAAGAGCTGGCTTCAGCTCGAAACCACCATCACCCACATTGGTGGCAGGTCCAGTGGGGACATTGGTGCTTGACGGGGTTGAGAATTCAATAATGGTCTTCTCGGCAGCCATCGTTGATGAAGGTGTCTCGGTGACGAGGAAAGGATTGCTCGTGAGGTTCGGTAACTCAGAGGCACGGATTTGCGGAGGTAGGACTCTAGGTCTTGTCTTTCACACGAGTGACTCCGGATTTTGTCGAAAGTTTTCCGAGAGATCAAAACCGGTCATGCACCGCTCTGCTAGTTCCACAGAACAAAGACAGAGCAGGGTAATTCCCGTTAAGCTAGGCTGGTTCAATACTTGGGCTCTTTTAGTATATGAGTGAGAACCTAAATTGATTCCAGACGAATACAAGCTACCGGTAAGGTTAATCCACACAACTCATATAGTAGATATGCTCAATCTCAAATAAAGCTCAGCACATAATGAAATGAATGAAATGATCCCACTAATTAAATAAATAATTAGGAAAGGGTACAAGAGCTATTACCCAAATTTCCAAAGACACTTCCGAAACTCCGAGGCTTCAGCTCGACTCGACTCTAACTCCCAACTAATCTACTCTAACTAAAGAGCAACTCTAAGTGAAGTGGATGAAGTGAAGTGTGGTGTTCTTAAAAGTGAGGTGAGGGGGTCCTTTTATAGTGTTCCGGAGTCAATGAGAGGGTGCCATCGCATGGGACACTTGTCATCTTGCCACCCTCCAAAGGGGGAATCCAAAGGGCATCTCGAGGTGGTCGGCCGGCCTAGTGGGTTGGCTGACCACCCTTTTCATCATCTGGCTGCCAACTTTCTCTAGGATGCTTTTTTAGAGGTGTTGATCATCTCCTAAAGACAGTTTTGTTAGTTGACTCCGGCAAGTAATGGTTCCTTTAGAATCCTATGCTCCATTTGTGAAGGAAGTACTGCCATCGGATCAAACCGACTTGAACGGATGGCAGGGATCTCTTCATTGGATGCTTATTAGCCACCCGGCCAAATTTGGAGTTGATTAGTTACAAATGTGGGTCGGCCAGCCTAGGTGGGTCGGCCGGCCTGCACTTTTCTCCGGTTCGGCTCCGGTATTCTCCAGTTTGATCCTGCGGACAAATACTCACCAAAACTTGTGAAAATTTATTAGTTTAAAATAAAAAGTTAGTATAAACCATGGTTTTCTCCCAAATGACCGGAATATCGGCGTATGTTGGCATATGAATTTGGACTTTATTGGACGCCAACAGCGAGCCATTTCATCAATCACATAGGGGCCTTCCTAAATTGGGTGCTGATGCTTCTGATTCCTTCGGAGGACCAGATCTCCTTTGGAGAACGCACGACCCCGTATATTGTGTTGATGGTAGCGACGCATGCCCTGTTGATATTTGGACGACAAGATCATTACTGCTTCCCTTGCCTCCTCAAATTGATCGAGATCTTCTAATCTTGATTCCTCCGACTGGTTATCTACATAATTCTTACTCACGGAGACCAAAATTTCAATTCAGTCGGAGGAACTGCTTCTGAACCGTATACTAGGAAGAAGGGTGTATTTCCGATCGCTCGACTCAGGGTCATTCTGAGCCCCCAGAGAACTGATGGCAACTCCTTCACCCAGCGTGTGGCCTACGGCTTGAGCCGATCGAAGATTCTTGCTTTAAGTCCTTGTAGAATCATTTCATTGGCGCGCTTCACCTACCCGTTGATTTGGGGGTGTGCCATCGATGCATAATAGATCTTAATGCCCAACTCCTCGCCCTAATCTTGAAATTTGCTGCTCTTGAACTGAACGCCATGTTGGTGATGATCCGATTAGGTACACCAAAGCGAACGACAATATCTCGGAAGAACCCACGTGCCTTCGCTACCGTGATGTTGACGACCAGCTTGGCTTCAACCCAGTTTGTAAATTTATCAATGGCGATGAAGAGATGAGTGAAACCATCTTGTGCCCGCTTGAGGGGACCCACCATGTCAAGGTTCCAAACGGCAAAGGGCCAGATGATTGGTATGGTTTGTAGATCCTGAGCCGGCATATGAATCGCAAAGAATTGGCAGCCCTCGCATTTGCGTACTATATCTTCCGCATCCGACACAACAGTTGGACAGAAAACCCTTGACGATAAGCTTTACCCACCAGGGAAATCGCCGCAGCGTGATGTCCGCACTCCCCTGAGTGGATGTTGTTTAACAGATCCTTTCCTTCTTGCTCAGATATGCAACGTCTTAGCACCCCGACTACCTTGTAATTTTTACTTCGACATGTGATGCACTCAGCTAGGCTTTGATCTTCTGGGAGCTCATCCTTAAGAGTATAATCTAAGCATGGCTGCGTCCATCCGGGGTTGATCGATAGGCATGACTTTCTTGATGTTCGCCTTGCGGGACTGGAAGTTTAATTGATGGCTTGCGCAATTCTTCGACAAAAACACTAGTTGGCACTTGTGCTTTAGTAGATCCCATCTGCGCCAGTTCATCTGCTGCCTCATTGTCACGACAGAACACATGTGTTAGCTCCAACCCGTCGAACTTATCTTCCAACTTCCTGACATCCAAGCAATACGCGGCCATGTTGTCATCGATAGAAGACCACTCCTTTTGCACTTGCTTGAGCACGAGCTTTGAATCCCCGCGAACCATTAACCGCCGGATGCCGAGCGATATGGCTGCCTCATACTTCTTTCCTGTTGGAGATATAGGCAAAATCCTAGCCCCGCGCCAATGAGCATGACTGAACCGCCAAAGTACATTGTCCAGTACTCGAGATTCGCGTTGGCTGCTGTTGTTTGGGACTCCGTCCACTCCACAACAAATTGGAAAGTGCTTTAGATTTGATGGCTAATCGAAGCTTGACTTCATCTCGAAGGCTCCAAGCTCAACAGCCCACTTCACAATTCTCCTGGTGGCTTCTCGATTGTGGAGTATATCTCCGAGTGGAAAAGATGTAACCACCGAAATCTCATGATCTTTGAAATAATGCTTGAGGTTTCACGATGCAATGAGGATGGCGTAGAAAAGCTTCTGGACATGTGGATATCGTACCTTGGAGTCGCCCAATACTTCGCTGACGAAGTTGACCGGGCGCTGGACCTTCTGAGAAAAATTTTCCTCTTCCCGTTCCACAACCAGTGCACTACTGACTACATGAGTTGTGACGATGATGTAAAGAAGAAGAGGTTCTTGAGGCATAGGCAAGACCAACAACTGAGATGTAGTGAGGAACCTTTTGAAATCATCGAAAGCTTCTTATGCTTTCGTTGTCCACTGAAAATTATCCTGTCGGCGAAGAAGCTTAAAGAAGGGCGTGCCAAGTTCCCCTAGTCGGGAGATGAATCGGCTAAGTAGCACTATGCATCCTGTGAGCTTATTCACATCTTTTTGATTGGTCGGTGGTTTCATCTTCATAATTGCGCCGATCTTCTCTTGATTAGCCTCAATGTCTCGGTGGGACACGATGAAGCCGAGTAGTTTTCCCGATGGAACCGCGGAAATGCACTTCTCCGAATTAAGCTTCATCATATACGCCCTTAGGCTCTTGAACATCTCGGCCAAATCCGTGATGAGATCAGGTTTGGCACGAGTATTCACAACAACGTCACTCACATATGCTTCCATGTTGTGGCCGAGTTGAGTGTGAAAACACTGTTGTATGGTGCGTTGATAGATAGCATTAGCGTTTTTCAACCCAAATGGCATTATGACATATCAAAACGGCCCAAAAGGTGTAATGAACGACATCTTGATGCAATCTTCCTACTTCAGGCTAATCTGATGATAGCCCGAGTAAGCATCCAAGAAGCTCAGGAGCTCGCACCCAGCCGTGGAGTCCACTACTTGGTCAATACAGGGGAGCCAAAAGTATCATTGGGACAGGCTTTGTTAAGGTCAGTGTAATCGACACACACGCGCCATGTCTTCTTCTTTTGCACAACGACCGGATTCGCTAACCACCCACGATGGTACACCTCCCTGATAAACCCTGCTGCTAACAATTTGGTGATCTCTTCCCTGATGGCGTCTTTCCGATCCAGTGCGAATCTTCGGAATCGTTGTTTAATCGGCTTCGCCTTGTCATCAACGTACAAAGAGTACTCAATCACTTCCCTCGGGACACCCGCATATCCGAAGGCTTCCAAGCAAACACAACCTGGTTTGCCCGGAGGAAAGTGACGAGCGCGTCTTCCTATTTGCCATCGAGCCCTGTCCCAATTACGGCCGTTTTGGTCGCATCAGACGGGTCCAACGTTATCTTCTTAGTCTCCTCAGCCGATTGGATAGAGATTTCGGTTTGTTTCTTGGCTGGTTTCTCCCTCTCCTCTTGGAGCGAGGTGACCGCTTGCAAAATCTTCTCCATCTCGGCCGAAGCGTCCAAGGCCTAGGCCAACTCGCAGCTCTCGCTGTCGCAGACCAAGGATTGCTTTACGTCGCCGGGGATTGTAATTATGCCATTAGGACCCGGCATCTTCATGATGAGGTATGTATAGTTTGGAACCGCCATGAATTTGGTGATACCCGGCCTTTCCAAAATAACGTGGTATGCTGTTTCAAAATCGGCCACATCAAAACTCAGACTTTCTGTCTGGTAACTCTCTTTTGTCTCGAATGTGACAGGCAACGAGATCTGTCCGAGTGGAACCGCGGACGTTTCGGGGATTACCCCGTGGAAAGGAGATGATCCTTGCCTTAGCACGGAACGTGGAATGTTCACTTGGTCCAGGGTTTTGACGAAAAGGATGTTAATCCCGCTCCCGCCGTCAACCAGGACCCTTTTGAGTTTTTTTGCACGAACAACTAGATCTATAACTAGAGGGTACCTTGTAGGGAAGAGTATTCGATCCGGGTGGTCCGATCGATCGAAAGTGATTGGAACCTTCGACCAGCGTTGATATTTGGGGGCCGCAGGCAAGATTGCGTTGATCTCCCGAGTGGTTAGCTTTTGCGTTCACTTGGACTCATACGCATATGACCCTCCGTATATGTAGCTGATCTAGCGTTTTGCGTCTTTAAAGTCCCCATCTGGTTTCTTGCCGTGGCCTCCCTAGGCCGCCGACTGCTTGGAATAATCTTGAATTTTTGTAGGATGAGGCAATCTTTTGCAGCGTGTTTCCTGAGAGGGTGGAAAGGACACACTGCATCCATGACTAATGTGAGTTGACATCTCCATATCTATGATCCGGGAACATGATCATCGATCAATATATGTGATAATCTTATGATCATAATGGTTCAAATTATGATACAATCAGGGACCGGTTTACAGTAACATCATATAGTGAAATAGTTCCATGAACAAATCGTACTTGTTGATCGATACCGATGATGCTATTAAAGGAACTAGAGGATAACAATTATGATACGATCAGGGACCGGTTTACAATAACATCATATAGTGAAATAGTTCCACGAAACAAATCGTACTTATTGATCGATACCGATGATGCTATTCAAGGAACTAGAGGATAACAATTTATCCATCATAAACATAGAAGTGATATAGTCTTCCCCAAGACCGCCTAATCAACTCATCACTTATATTTTACCCACGTGCACCAAAGCTTACCGACCGAATATCCAATATCCAATACTTATGTGCGCCTTTCATGAAGGTTGTGGTAACATTTGTCTAGGCTGAAACCTTTTAAGCTTTTGAACCTCCATTAGGTATTGGTTTGGAAACTAGTGCGCGATGTAACCTTTACATGCCACATTTCCTCACCTCCAAAGAACACATTCACTGTACTTCATAAGTATCTTAGAATGTTTCTTACCATCCAGTGACATTTACCCGGATTAGATTGATATATGCATATTTAGTGACATTCACCTTGATGCACAGGGCATGAAAACCACTTTTTTGGCAATTACTAAGCTCATCAAGTATCTAATACTGAATCTTTCTCTCCAATGTGACATACATAGGAACAAATATCCGATTGAACCACTCAACACCATATCAACATATTTGTCTAACCCAATTACCCTTCCAGATCTATCCCTCTAGACTCTCATGCCCAAATCATGGAATATTATTTCCGATCAACAATATGTCATACATATATAAGATCACAAAAATCAGTGCTCGCCCACTTGCCCTTGATGAACTAGCCAAACAATTTGACTACACATCAAAACAAATATTTAACTCTGATATGATTGTTTCAAAAACTCGTATGCTCTAGAACTTTATGGATCATCAAAACTTGAGACTGTGTCAAAACACATTCTCAATTAGGTCTCAACCAGAGAGAGCCGTTTTGATATTCATATAGCATATTGAATAGGCAACAGTAGCTAGGTGAATCTAGACAGCACCAAGTGAACCAATCAAGTTCAAAACTTAATTGCCACATAAGTTCAGAGTATAGGCCCATCACACTTCATCATCAGTCTTAAGATCATCATAGTCCGACAGCAATTGTCTTCCCTATCATATAGGTGATTAACGTGGTTTTTATGGCCAACGCAGGGCTGGTTCTTACATAAAACATATAATAACTTGTACATAATATGAAAGTTTAGTCGGAACTGAAACACTTTCCAATGATTCCCAAATAACTTCGAGCCACACCGTGCTCCCACTAAATGTTTGGGAAAAAACGATTTCTTCAAAATAAAACCATTCTGAGCAACAAACATTTTGCAGCTCTTTACCCTTTTATATGTACAAACAATTTGTGCCTCACAAAGAAATATTTATCTTAATCGATTATGAACTTATCAGACATTAGGCGTCTTACACATGCCACACATTCTAGACTTCGATAAATAGCACGGAACAATTTCTGATCCATATCATATATGGTGGTTTCATTGTGACTAGATGAAACATTTCAAATGAGCACAATTATTTCTAAAGTGTACCATATTATAGATAATGAAACACAATGACATCACAAGTCTTCAGAATTAATAACACACATCCATTCATTAATGGAGCATGCCCATTAGACAAATCAATCTCCCACTCAAAAGAAACAAAAAATTGAATTTGTTTATGCTCAGAATGCAATAACAATTATTTAATTCCGACAATAATCCTTCGGGTTGGGTCGTTAAAGTGTGTCAACGTCAAAGGAGACAACTTTTACACGATTGTCATTATTCCAGAATCCTATCCTGTGGTGTCAGGGTAGCGCCAACCGTCGACTTCACAAGTCTAGATTAGTACTCCAGGTCCAATTTGACCTTTCCCTTTCAGACGTGACTCGGCCTCATTTATAAGTCAACCAGTATTTCGAACCATCATCACAAGATTAATGTTCATCTTAATGCATTCTGATTCTAACATGCATCATATGCATCTCAACCTGTGATTTCTTAAGCCATTCATCAAATAAAAAGCAACTGAAAATCACATCAATAGCTAACCATTAGCTAAAGGAAAAATCATATTTTCCAGTGCCCAATGTAATCAATCATATTGACCACATATGACAGCTGACCGAATTTCCTTTTTGTGCGAATCTCCACGCAAACAATGACTTAGGAATCAATTCCTTTAGCCCTTGTCTAGTTCTCAAACATGCCTTTCAATCAACAATCATATTGCAGATGGCCATGACTTCATCTTGCTATAAAAGATCAGATTTTATAGTGGCAAAAATGAGACAGTCAACACTAAGAAAATCATCACAGTGCTTCTAATAAACACTTACAATACAGATTGTATTTCAACTGGTTCATCAAGGTACTACTCGTTAGAACAAATACTCCTTAATAACTAGAGAACAATTCTCAAAATATAATATCAATCATCATGCATATATCAAGATTCTCAAATCAAAGATATATCTCAAAATAAAACATCAGGTATATCAATAAATATTAAACAATGTTTATCTACGTACCTACTTTAACAATTTAGCGAAGATACTCCCACTCAAGTCACATTCCCTCTAATGACTCGCGATGGGGCAAGATCCTTGGTTACTGCGGTTCGAGTAATGATTTATCAATACCACTTGAACCCGCAACATAGATAAGACAACTCCTTGCCAATCGCATCGTATGTGACTTTTGTTTGTTGGGGGTGGCATCATAAGCCTGGCTCCCAACCCTGATGCCCCGAAATCCCAAATCATATTTGGATAACTCCGATAAGCAAACCAACACTACGTGTGTGAATGCACGGGTTATGCGACACTCACCCTATTGTCCAAGAAAGAAGATGGCGTTCCTGACTTGTCAAGAACTTATCTGCCAACTTACAAGATAATAGGTGCAGCAATTGGAAGGCATCGTATACTTAATATTTCGAGGGAAATCTATTTTATGAAAGAATAGCAGAGCATTAAAAACATCATAGAAAATACACTATTTAAATTATGCACGGGTATGGCCCAAGACGCGGTGATCATTATCACTATGCAACCATTCCTGTCCACCGGGCCATCAACTTGATTTCGCTCAAGTATCACAAATTAATACGTAAGCCTTAGTAAGATGCATCATATACATGACGAACAAACTATTCACATTCATATGCATAGAATCAAATTGTACCAAATAATGTGAACTCATAACAATTATGAAAGACACATAAATAATTCGTGTGGTGGAAACAATTTTCCAACAACAATTTTTCAGCAGTGAATCATATTCACAAATTTTACCCATGAAAAATTACAACAAATTAATCACATTAATCCGCTCCGGATAAACCATATTGACCCAATAAATATTCCATTAAGCACGTCAATGTACTTACATATTAGCTGGCATGATTCGAACTGTGAATCCTATTCACAATCTTACCCATGACAATTCGATTGAATTAATCATATTAATCTAATACCAAACTACTCATTGGCCCCATGGCCCCTACCAACCGTCGAGGCACCATGGTAGTAAGGGAAGCTTACCAGACAACCAGCGCTCGAGACGGTTGGCGCCGGCATTATCCTCCAACTCCAAGAGCCATCGATAGTGTGGCTAAACCACTACTCGGGATCCAAATCCCAACATGCGGTGGGGCTCTCCGACCAACTCGAGCTCCTCCAAGCAGACCTGAGCGGTACCGAGCAGCGCCGAGTGGTCTACGAATGACTCGAGCTACTCTTGACCAGCCAGCGAGCACTCCTAACCAATCGGTGAGAAGTCCCAACCAGGCCGCAAGCAGCTTTGACCAGCCGGTGATCAGCTTTGACCAGTCGGTGAACACTCCCAACTAGGCGACGAGCAGTGCTGAACAGCATCCCGAGCAACAATTTGCTCGATACGGATCGGTCTGAGTATAAACACGCACGTCTATAAGATTTCCGGCAGCAAGGATGACCAACGTTCGGTCTTTCATCATGATCGAGATCATGATTAACACGTGCAACTATTGCACGCTAACCATGTTTTTTTACTTGACTCAGCGACCATCTAGCCGATCAAATCGGCTAGACCACCGGTTACTCTGGCCAATACTTAGATGTTCTAATCATATTAGCCCAATTGATCAAATCGTGTGCTCACATGCAGAACCAAAATAAGATTAATCATATTAATCAAGCCACTGACTATAGTAATCTAATTAGCTATTCAACTCGGCCACATGCACATGCAGCATCTCTATAGAGCATTATATGCATCTATGCATGCAAGCTAGATGCAGTGCAGCGGACTCACGCACACAAACACAAACAGTGCATGCATGCGACCAGTACCGAGCCACGTAGAGCAGCGCCGAGCACTACTGAGCAGTGACCTAGTTCTCAGGCAGCACACCATCAGTACGCAGCAGCCTCAGCCAACTTGTTCAGCAACACACGCCAAAGATTGAACTCACCAGGATATAACAAAACTGATCATATATCAGTTGACTATGCTGATCTAATCAACTCGGCTAAGATCAATCTCATTAATCACCCAAAAGCATAGTAGATTAAATCAATCCGACACCATCTTTTCTTATCATATAACTAAACACGGCAGACCAAATCTACTAAACCACGTCACCATCAGATCATCTCATGAACCTTGTGAATCAATTCCATCCATGGCAGATCGAATCTACCATGAGGAATCGGCAATAGATCCAATCTACTACCTCGCATATCATATATGCGACCGATCCGGATCAAGAACTAAATAGGATGGTTCTGATACCACTGAAGGAAAATGCGGGCTTGCAACGCTAGCAACGAATCAAATTCTACCACATGAACCCAAGACCCCTTGCATGTAATTGACCACAGATCGAGTTACCTTACGACGCGAAGTGCAGCGGAAGACAAGTCGATGAAGCCGGTTCACCGATCTGCACGTAGTCGTATGAATGTAGTCGTTCACGGTGATCCGATCGTCTCCTCCTCGCTGGTCCTCAACGTCCCACGAGGTGTGCCAGAGCCAATCCCCATGCCGTGGAGGTCGTTGACGTACTCCGCGCACTCGCCGGGATTCACGACCTTCCTGCGCCGCGCACCTTCAAACGGACGCCCCGGTCACATCCGGGCTCCGTTTTTTACGTTCTACCACTCGCTAAAAAGATAACGAGATTATCATTCCAACGCACCTAGTCTCGCCCAGTAAATCCTTCTGGATCAATGGGAATCGATGAAACAAGATCGTGTCTAGAATCTGTCCGCGAGCAGATTTCAGCTACTCCTCTGGTTCGTATCGACTAGTGCCACAGGGTGTAGCACCTCTATGGTATCCACACATACAGGGATTGGAATCCATCCATGCGTGGTGTAGCACCGGCACTCTGGATCAATGGGAATCGATGAAAAAAATATCGTGTCTAGAATCTGTCCGTGAGCAGATTTCAGCTACATCCATGCGTGGTGTGCTAGCACCAGCACACAGACGCCTGGGAGAGATGACGGCTAGGGTTTAGTAGAGAGGGAGAACTTACGCATATGCATCTACCGACCTCTCCACCACCTCCCTTTATATAGCACCCACTATTGTGTTTTCTACACTAGAGGCCCAATAAGGTTTGGGTCCACATCATATGTATCCCACCCTAATCGTGAGCCCGCATCATATGCTACTCATAATTTTCATTAGGCATATCCAACTAGGCAAAAAGCACAAGATCAGGAAGATAGATGTCGTGACTGACAGCTTGGATAACTATAACATGATTGTAGGCACATTGGATATGTGCATGAGAAAGGAACAAGTTGAACAATCTCATGTTTGCATGGCAATTATTGAAACCTCCAAAGAATTTGACATTTGCAATCTGAGATGGCAACCACGTGAAATGTTTGATATAGTGAATTCAATGGCTAAGGCAACAAAAGAATCTGTTGTATTATCAGATGCATATAATTTGGGATATATCTTAAAGAGCAAGCCATCTCATGTTTGTGGATTTCCAATTCCCCGCATAAATACAAAGATATCGACAATTGAACATAAACTAGGTATATGCCCTGACTATATGAATTATATTTTTTTGTTTCACTTTGCTCTAATATTTTATGCAGTGTTGCACTAATAATTGCTTATTTTTTTATGCAGTAAAAGGCGCAATTGAAAAATTCAATGTTAAAACATTTCAGCCAAAGGTCTATTTTATAAATGTTCAAGAAGAAGGACAAAAACCTGATGCACTGAATGGATTGGTTGATGCTCTAGACCCTCCATTCATGATTGTATCAGTAGGATCCAATGAATCTGCTCGTAAGGTCTTACAAGAACAGGGGCTCACTAAGCTATATTCTTTCAAGGTGGTTACTAATTCCAGCCAAAGTGATCGAGTTGATGAGACCACCAAAGATACCACTAGCAATGGTGAGTGCTGTCCTAAACTAAGTGAAGCTCTTCTCCTCATTAATGTTACTGACATCCCACATTTTATTGGCGAAAGAGTTCTTCTTGTTCTTTACGATAACCCAGCTGATGTAATGTGGTATGCTCAAGAGCAGGATACTTCTAAAGTGGTTAGTGTTAGCTTTATTTTGCTACATGATAAAGATACCATTTCGGTTTCTGTCCAAGAAGTTGAGCCATTTTTTATTGGTTTCTCCGCACGATTATGTTTGTTCTATTAATAAATTTTTTGGTTATATCTTTATATGTATGCTACTAAAATAATTGTCAATAGCATTAGCTGATTGTTTGATACTAAAATAATTGCAAAAATGGCACACTAGTAACGCATCTTTGTTTTAAATAGAAACTGATGAATATAATGTAGTAGCAAATTTATAAAAAAAAAGTATTTTAAGTAGTACATGATGGAAGAATCGTATACCTTGTGTGTATTTATAATCGTTCTTTTTTCCTAAAAAATTAAAGTGGTGTTGGTAATATTCAACATGCAGTGGTTTATTAGAATTTATGTATATATATTATTTCACTTTACAAAAAAAATGCATGTATATCTTTTGAGTTTGCTTTGTAAAGTGTCATAAATTGTACGTGCCATTAGCAAAAAACTAATGCATGTAAAATAGCGTAGGTAAAGAAGGAAAGTCTCAGATGATGTCATCTAAAGGAAGTTTTGCTAGCAGGCATGAGCAAGCCCTTGGTGGTGTTGCCCGGTGATTTAATTTGTGGTTGAGATGCTGAACAAAATATTTGGAGAATTGTTCATCGTATGCCATAACTAGCATATTTTGGTCGTGCTTTCATAGTTTCGATAATCTATTTTGTAGCATGCATACCCATTTAATGTTATGATAACCCCATGCATCAGCTCTAAGCATATGAGAATGATTTCTATTATTTGATTAGCTACTCAATCTATGCCGGATCTTGTTGGAATTTAGCCCAGGAACTAAACACTCCTGATGGTCTCACACACTAAAGCTAAGGATTACAGCAACCACAAGAGTATATCTCAAACACAAAGGCTACATTCTACATTGCATTGGTCTTATACATTTCTTGTTTACAACTGCACTTGCAAGTCCTATTTATAGACTTGCTAACCCAACCCATATATCTAGAACATTCTACAACTAGCTATTAATATTTTAGCCCTTGAAACTTGCTTCCCACTCAGCACGAGTAAATAGAAGCTCATTCCCTTCTTCGACTCACCAGCGACCTCTATTTCGCTCCTCATATGCCTTGAGATGACCGATCACTTCCGCCAGCTTCTTGTCCTTTATATCAGCAACTGCTCAAAAGTAGATAAAAAAGGCAAGAACATGTCTGGTACCACACGAAGAACCTTCTTTATAACCGCGTGCTCCTCCATCTTTACTCCGAGTGCTCATATCTCGTTGACGATGATGGTTAGCTTCATGATGAAGTCACTAACCAACTCCATCTCCTTATTGTACAGATCCTCAAAGTCCCTCATCAAGGTCTGAACACGAGCATACTTAACGTGGTCGGAACCAACATGCAACTCTTGCAATGTGTCCCAAACCTCCTTTGCCGTCGTCTTCTTCACCAAGACAATCATCATGTCCTCCGGTATAGCCTGCATGATAGCTGCAAGAGTCATTTGATCCATGCGCTCGTCGACCACCTCCTTGCTCTCCACTGCTTCCCACACTCCTTGTGCGTGCATAAAGATTTTCATCTTCACTGCCCAAGGCCCATAGTTGTTGTCAGTGCGCGCATCGAATACTGAAGACTTACGGCACCTTCTCTTGTTGACATCCTCGTGACAGCCTCGTTTCCACTGCCGCTGTCACCACCACCACCAGATTTTGCACTTTCCTATGTCCGCGGCATGACCTTCGTCATATGATGAAGAAACTAACTAGCTATCTCTAACACAGGCTCTGATACAAATTGTTATAATTTAGCCCAGGAACTAAACACTCCGGATGGTCTCACACACTAAAACTAAGGATTGTAGCAACCACAAGAGTATATCTCAAGCATAAAGACAACATTCTACATTGCATTGGCCTTATACATTTCTTTTTTTACAAGTGCACTTGCAAGTCCTATTTATAGACTTGCTAACACAGCCCATATATCTAGAACATTCTACAGCTAGCAATTACTACCTCCGGTCATAAAAACAAGTCGCCGTTGACTTTTAAACGTATCTTTGACCATTCATCTTATTCAAAAAATTAGTGCAAACATGTATAAATATAAGTCATGATTAAATTATCTTTAATGATAGAACAAATAACAACAAGATAAATGATTACTTATATAGTTTTTTAAATAAGACGATGGTCAAAGACGTGTCTAAAAGTCAACGGCGACTTGTTTTTATGACCGGAGGGAGTAATATTTTAGTCCTAGTAACAGCTGGCTGCTTCTAATATCTACTATCTAGTACAACCATGGATCCAAGTAGTAGATCTGGATTGTTCTAGATGCTGCCAGTTCTCCATGTAGCTACCAAGTAGCTACTCCTACTATCTTCTGGTAAATGTGAAGATTATATATAACAGGTCTTTCTACTATTAAGTCTTCTGATCAAATGGAGGATTTTAGACATACTTATATTTATGTCATGTCTCTCACACATGCATCTGCATGGTTTTGACACGTAGGTTGTTCTCTTTATTTTTCAAAGTTGGTCTAGGTAGATTCTTAGCTAGTTTGCTCGATTTTTTTTGGACAATAATGGGTCTTTATAGATGTTGTCGTATGCTCGACACATATTTGCACATTATATTTGCTGTTGCTAACTTTCTCTCATGCTTTCCGATGCACAAAGCACAACTGCTGAAGCTTAAGGTTATTTGCTTCAGATATAGGTGGGGGTTATTGCTCTTTCAGATATTACTGCTAATGCCTAGAAATTCATAAATTAGTGGAAGATGTTTCTTTAAACATAGTGTTTTCCCATCAGGTATAAACTCTCCTCACTTGGTTGTTTCTAACTGTTGGTGATTTGAGAGCGGCCGACCCTGAGATGGGCCTTGGGCCGGATCCGTACCGGCCTACCGCGCGTACAGAATGTCTGAGAGGCCACCCTTGGCCGTACCAAAAGGAACGTCTAGCCGGCCGGGGCCATCCCCCGGCTTGACCCAATCAACTGCGCCTCCCTAGGCCCTAACCAGGGGCGTTGCGCACCTCCTGGACTATCCATACGTCGGAGGAGGGCCCTGCAGACAGTCCGCTTGTCCCTGGGCAGGTGGCCATGGCTGTCATGCCCCACCACACTTTCCTCGGCCTTGACTGAGAAGAACTGTACCTCCATGGGGGATCCATAGACCGGGGAGAGGCGCGCGGGCTGCTCGCCTTGTCGTTTGCCCCTTGGGCAGATGGCAACAGCTGCCACGCTATGCGACGCCCCCAACGGGTGGCGCGAAGCTGGCTCCGACCAGTCAATGCTATATTGGGGACAAAGGGAAAGTGCTTTCTCCCTGAGCAGGCTGCTCCCCCATGTATGCACACCAAGACGAACACGTGTCCAATACTGACCAAACCAGGTTCTCTTTGCAGGCCACAGACAGGACGGAGCCCGGAATGAGGCAAGGGCGCCGCCACTAAAGATGGACAAAGCAGAAATAGGCGCGGGGCCAGTCGTATCAGCTCGGGGCAGCTTGCCGCGCCTATAAAAGGACAGGCCCCGGATCCAATCTGAGGCAGAAGGCCCACAGAGCCCAAGAGAACACGCAACACAAGCATCCGAAGTATCCCTAGCAGTAGCCGTAGTCCTTAGTCACTTCAGTGTCCTACATTCCCTGTAAGCTCGGGGCCAACGCTTTCTAACCCGGTCTCGGCGCCCTTGTACTGTTTTCCGCCATATAATCAACGAAGGCTGAAGTAGAGCTATTACCCGGCAGTGGGGGGCTCGAACCAGGGTAAAATCACTGGTGTCTTCACGGTTTGTATTTCCTTCGTCTTTCTCTTTCTCCCCCTCTCTCCCCCACCGCACGACAGATCTATACCCGGATCGCCAAGTCGCACCAGGCCTAGTCCGGGAAGACCGTGCGGCCAGAGCCCTCGCGATCTCGGCCGCCGCCCCGGGCTGCCGGGAAGGATTGTCGTTGGGCCTCACTCGAACTACAAATTCGTCTGCCGGTCTGTGGACCCGCTCCCCTCCGAGGCGCGTTTCCCAGACATCGACTGCTGGCGCCCACCATGGGCCCATGGGCAGCTCTCAGCAGTCCATTCCCTTGGACATGCCTGAGATTCCGAGCAGCGACGAGGTCCTGGACCTCGAGTTCGATGAGTGTGATGATCTGGATGACTTGGGTCCATCGTACGAGGGCTGGCGAGAGGAATACCTCGCCGAAGCTGGGGCTGACGAGATGGAGGTTGACGCCTCTCTCGCCCTAGGGGCAGAGCTTCGCCATGAGGAGTCGCTCCCTGAGCTGGACCCCTCACTGACCCATGTCAGCGAGAGTCCCATGGAGTTCGACCTACAGGGCGATTCCGCCCCCGCCAGCGACACCGGGATGTTTCCCCCGGCCTTGCGCATGTCTTGCTGCGTCTTCGCAGCCTCGGTCGATGATGACGCCGGGAATGTGGAGGCCCAGGAGCTGCAGCGCCGTCGTGCTGCGGCCCAGGACTTCTTCCGTAATTCCGTCCACTGCGTCATGACCGGGATTTGCCGCGAGGACAGCCTGTGCACCCCGGCTCATGGCCGGCCGGTCGATTCCCTCATCGAGACCATGCGCAACCCGCTCCGGCGCAGTAGCCAGAAGGCGCGAGCGATCGCCCAGGTCATCCGCGACCTAGAGAGGGACCTCGTGGCTTCACCATGGCTGACTTAGGTCCGGCCATCACGGAGGGCCTCGGCGATGTTACCTCTGACCTCATCCAGCATGAGGGCCGGATCGGCGGGCGCACGGACAGCTCTGGCTACAGTGGCTCTCAAAGCCGCTCCCACTGCAACCGTAGCCGCTCGCGCCGGGCTCACACAGTCTCCTCCACCAGCGGTTCGCCGCGCGCCCCGGGCGAAGTGTTCTCTCGCTTGGGCCCGCTTCGAGATGCCCCTTCCTTGAAGGCCGCGCTAGGGTGCTCCGCATTTTCCTGTGCTCTCCGTGAGGCGCCTTGACCGCCGTGGTTCAAGCTTGGGCCAATTGAGAAGTTTGACGAGAGTAAGAACCCCGAGGAGTTCCTGTCCATCTACACCACCGCCATTCGAGCAATGGGGGAGACGAGGCCATCTTGGTCAACTATTTCCCCACCATCCTCGAGGGCATGCCCGGACCTGGCTGTTCAACCAGCGGCCTGGCTCCAACCGCAGCTGGGCCCAGTTCCAGGGTGCCATCCGCACGAGCTTCCAGGGATGTTACACCGGCTCAGGGCGCCCCCAGGACCTAAAACTCGTGGTGCAGTGAGATGATGAAAGTCTCCAGTATTTTGTGTCCCGGTTCGTGAGAGCCAGCAACACTATCCCCTGCATCTCGGACGAGGCCATCATTGAAGCCTTCAAGGATGGTGTGATGGACCGGCGCTACACCGAGGACCCGGTCAACACCGCGAGCGAGCTCTTCCGCGCCGCGGCCCTCTACGGCAACTCCTCTGAGGCGGTTGAGCGCAAGAGAGACAGCACCCACGCCAAGAAAAAGGCCATGGTCGGCGACAGCCTAGGCAAGGCCGAGGCGGACAAGAAGAAGAAGAAGTGGTCGGAGCAGCCTGCCAAGTTCATCGCTGCGGTTGAGCCCGACCAACCCAAGTGCCCGCCACCGCAACGTCCTCCACCGGCGCACCAGCCGCCGCAACACCCGCTGCTGTAGCGCCAGCCGCGACCTCCCCTAGCCGAAGGAAGGCCGCGCAGCGGCCAGGGGGCGCCTCAAGGCCGGCCTCCCCATCCGTAGCAGCAGGGCAGAGGTGAGGACCCGTTCCACGACACCAATCTCTTCTGTCGCCTCCACCAGCGCCACGGCCACGACCTGCGCAACTGCCGCACGTGGGCCCGCCAACTGCAGGACTTCTACGCTGGCCGTGGTCCCATGCCCGAGCTACTTGAGGGCGCGGCCGCAGTGCCCCCTTCGCAGGGCGCCCAGGACTAGGGCTTCGCCGAAGCCCGCGGCCACGTCGCCGTCATCTTTAGCGGTACCTTGGCCTACAGCTCTCGTTGCGAGCTCAAGTGTGCGTCTCGCGAGGTCCTCCAAATCTCCCGCGGCGAGCCCGCGACGGAGTCCCTGCCGTGGTCCAGCCAGGCGGTCACCTTTTCGGTGACGGACTGCCTGGTCGGACTCTCCAAGCCACAGCGCCTCCCGCTGGTGCTATGCCCCACCATCGGCAACACCCGTGTCGGCCAGGGGGCGCCTCAAGGCCGGCTTCCCCATCCACAGCAGCAGGGCAGAGGTGAGGACCCGTTCCACGACGCCAATCTCTTCTGTCGCCTCCACCAGCGCCACGGCCACGACCTGTGCAACCGCCGCACGTGGGCCTGCCAACTGCAGGACTTGTACGCTGGCCGTGGTCCCATGCCCGAGCTACTTGAGGGCGCGGCCGCAGTGCCCCCTCCGCAGGGCGCCCAGGACTAGGGCTTCGCCGAAGCCCGCAGCCACGTCGCCGTCATCTTTGGCGGTACCTTGGCGTACAACTCTCGTTGCGAGCTCAAGGCCGCATCTCTCGAGGTCCTCCAAATCTCCCGCGGCGAGCCCGCGACGGAGTCCCTGCCGTGGTCCAGCCAGGCGGTCACCTTTTCAGTGACGGACTGCCCTGTCGGACTCTCCAAGCCACAGCGCCTCCCGCTGGTGCTATGCCCCACCATCGGCAACACCCGTGTCGACCACATCCTCGTGGATAGCGGGAGCTCGCTGGACATCATCATCGCGCGCGTTCTAGGCCTCATGTAGGTCCCGCGCTCCAATATCAGGGACATCACCGTCCCCTTCCATGGGATCGTCCCAGGCTCATCCCTTCGCCCCGTCGGGCAGGTCATGCTTCCCATGACGTTTGGCTCCTCCGCCAACTTCAGAACGGAGTACATCACCTTCGAGGCGGTGGAAACTGACCTCCCCTACAACGCCATCTTGGGCCGCCCCGCGCTCTCCAAGTTCATGGCGGTCTCCCTCCACGCCAACCATTGCCTGAAAATGCCGAGGCCAAGGGGAGTCATCACCGTCCGGGGGAACCACAAGACGGCCCTTGACTGCGACGAGACCGTGCTGGCCATGGTAGGCCAGCTCCCTACCCGTGGTCCCAGCAGCAAGGAGCGCTCCGCAACGCGCCCAAAGGTGGCACTGCAGCCGCAGGAGCCTACCAAAACCATCGTCCTCACGGAGACAGACCCATCCAAGGAGGTCCACGTGGGGACAAACCTCTAGGCCCAATAGGAACTTGAGCTCATTACCTTCCTCCGGGCTAACACGAACGCGTTCGCATGGGAACCGTCCGATATGCCTGGTGTCCCAAGGGAGGTGATCGAAAATAGGCTAGCTGTCCGGCCTGACAAAAAACCTGGTAAGGCAGTGTTAGAGGCGTGTTCCCGACTGGAAGGCCATGATCATCCAAGATCAGGTCGGTAAGATGCTCCGGGCGGGCTTCATACATGAAGTACAGCACTCCGATTGGCTTGCGAACCCAGTCGTAGTCCAGAAGAAGGGCGGCAAGTGGCGCATGTGTGTCGACCATCGCGACCTTAATTCCGCCTACCCCAAGGATAACTTTCCCCTTCCACGCATAGATCAGCTAGTCAACGCCACGACGGACTCAGCCTTGATGAGTTTCCTAGACGTTTACTCCGGTTACCATCAGATCACGTTGTCTAAAGAGGACGAGGAGAAAACCGCCTTTGTAACGCCTTTCGGCACATTTTGTTATACGACCATGTCTTTCGGTCTCATAAATGGTGGCGCCACGTTCCAGCGACTCATGCAAAAAAACTCTCCCTGATCAAATAGGGCGCAACGTGGAACTTTACGTAGACGACATCGTAGCCAAGAGCCAGGACGCCCAGGACCACGTGTCCGAACTACGGGAAACCTTTGATAGCCTGAGACAGCACCGGGTCAAGTTAAACCCCGAGAAATGCGTCTTCGATGTCAAGTCCGGCATGTTACTTGGCTACGTGATTGGCGGGGCGAGCATCGGTGCGAACCCCGAAAAGATCGAGGCCATCGAAAAGATGAGGTCGCCGACCTGCGTAAAGGACATTTAGTCCCTCACAAGCCGGATAAGCTCTCTAGGTCAAGAGAAGGAAGTAGGTCGGTGGACTTTGTTTCACGTCATACAAATACACTTCACGACAACCAACAACGCCGCGGAGTATGAAGCCCTACTAGCGGGCCTAAGAGAAAGCACTACGCTCGACATCAAACGTCTTAGTGCGAAAGGGGTTTCGCAGCTCGTCGTCCGCAAGGTATGGGAGGAGTTTCAGGAAACTGACGACTCAATGGCGTGGTACCTGGCGGAAGTGAGAAAACTGGAGAAACGTTTCACGAGTTTTGAAATTAGCTACTTTCCTAGGGAAGAGAACGGCGAAGCTGACAAGCTCGCCAAGCTCGGATCCTCACAAGAACCGGCCCCGCCGGGGGTTGCTAGTGCAGCACTTTTAAAGCCCTCTATTCCCTGCGGAGAGGAGGCCACGGGGACCCCTTCTACCCCCCACGTTGAGACATCCGGTACTGTCTCATACCTTGAGCAAAGCACCACCTGGATGACGCCATTCATCTAGTTCTTGGAGCACGGGACATTGCCGGAGGATGCAGCTGAGCATTCCCAGCTAAAAAGACGAGCCCGACTTACCGTCCACACAGGGCTCGCTGTACCGAAGGGGTGCTAATGGTGTGCTTTGTAAGTGCGTCACCCAAAAAGAAGGTAAGTACCTTCTGTCCGACATTCACGAGGGCATCTGCGACGCCCACGCCTCACACAGAACCCTCGTTGGCAAAGCATTCCGCATGGGGCTACTACTGGCCCATTGGGATGAGCGACGCATAAGCTTTAGTCAAGCGCTACGAAGCTTGCCAATACCTATATCTACTATTAAAATAATTAAAAGAATAAAATATGGGGCTAGATTATAATGATTTAGATTGAAAGAAAGAGTCCATACCAACTACAATGAAAAAGGCATTCAGAATTTAGAAATAATATAAAAGTGTCCTTGTGAACTATAAAACTAGAAAAGAAATCCGTATGAACTATAATAAAAATTTGCAAAACACAAATTTAAACACAAGAAAATAATAAAAAAGTTCATATCAACAAGAATACTAGAAAAAGAGCTTAAATCGACTATAATGAAAAAAAGGAAAAACAATATTACACCCTGAACTATCGTATCTTGTCTACTTAACCCCTTAGGCCCTGTTTGTTTGAGTTTCTAGCCAGCTTTTCGCCTCAGAAGCCAGAAGCTCAAACAAACAACCAGCTTTTGGAACCCTTTTCAAAGAAGCCAAAAGTCACCAAAAGCTCAATTTGTACTATGATCTGAGCTTTTCCCAGAAGCTAGTTTTTTGTGGCTTTTTCTAGAAGCAGCTTTTAGAGAAGCTGCAGCTCAAACAAACAGGGCCTTAAATTATGAAACCAGGATTTTTAGCCCTCAAAACCAGGGAAAAGGTGCAAATAACCCCCTGAGAGTGGTTTCGCATGCGTGGCATCCGTATGGTATATATTTCACTATATCATCATATGTGTCATCGTACGAGCCGACATGCCATGTCTCTCTTCTTCTACCTCGTCACAAGCTTTCTCACTCTTTCACTCCCTCTCTCTCCCAACCTCCTCCCACAGCCACCGCCACCTCTTTCCCAGTAGCGGCGCCGGCGCAGACTCCGCCTCCTCCTCCTTGAAAACCACCACCTCCCACAGTCGCTGTCTTCCAGAGTGTCGGCATTGCCTCCCACGGCCCCCTCCCCCGCCACCTCCTCCCCAGTGCCGGCGTCGGCTCCACCACCACCACCTCCTCCTTGAGCGCTGCCGCCGACGCACCTCCTCCCATGGTTGCCGCAACTGCCATTGTGTCGTCCTCCTCGTCGCCAAGCTCCTCGCCGCTGCCCCTACGCCCAATCTGTATAAGAAAGAGTTGATTCTTAATTGTGAAATGCTTGCACAAGTAGCTGTATCAAATCCAAATAACCTTTACACAATTTCCAATAAAAATGGATAAAAAAGTAACTCTCCCCAACGCAACGACACGGGTGGCGCCCTCCTCCTTCTCCCCAACAGCGCGGCGGCAACCGACGTCCGGTGGTGGGGAAGGAGCGCAGAGCAAATCCAATAATGGCAGATGCAACGCACGCGAATGTAGAAGCAGAGACGGAGGGAGGAGGAGGAGGGGTAGAGGTGAGGAGGCTATACTATCGGTGACCTTGGAACACCGTGCTCCAGTAAGAATTGGTTCACCAACTAGGCAAGTAAAAAAATTAACTAGATATACGCTAGTACAAGAGTTGTAAAATTAAGTTCTATATGTCATTAACACACGAGGTGACAAATCTTTAAAACTTATAACTTTTAGTGCCATATCTATCTAAATTACCCTAAAAGAAGACAATGAGTAAGTGTCACTTGTACCAGGGACATGCATTGCAGCCCCAAAAGCACCAGACATTTTCTATATATGTTCTTTAGGATCATTTTCTATATATGTTGCTTCACTAGGAATGAGTAGAAGCAGAATAACTTGTAGAAAACAATTTAACGGAGCCGCATTGATATGAGTGATAACCAAATTTTTTTTAAAAAATATAGATGAAATTGATAATGAAATTTTTCTTTGGTCTATATATCACCAAAAATTTAGAATTTTTTAAGATTTAGACCTTTTTCTATTCAATTTATATTATTTGACATATATATTTACCTATCTTATCTCCCAACTATGAGTGCTTTTTTAGATGGCCTCAAGAATAGGATCCGCTTTATTTGACTTGTGCTCTAGAGCTATTAGAAAAAGTCTTTGGGATAAGAAAATTGGTTAAAAATAACCAAATTAAATTTTAAATTTAAGTGAAGTTAAGTAAATAGGCAAATATGCTAGATGAGTCGGATATAAGGTCAGGAAAACTGTACCTTAAATATACTAAAAAAGCAACCATTATTTATTATTTGTACTGAGAGCAACAAGTACAAGCGATAACCATCATTTACATATACAACTCGCTAGCGTTGCGTGCCTCCGCGCGACGCGTGTCTAGCGCTACAGTTTTTACCTGGCAGGGTGGATCCGTCGATTCGCGGCCATTCGATCGTGACCGAGGGCAAGCTCCGACCGTCCATTCAAACGTTATATATACAAGAATTTTTTCTGGCGAAGGGTAAACAAGGCGTGGCGGCTGCTTGGTTGGTTTCAGGCGCTGGCTTTCGCGTGGGAGATGCAGGTTCGAATCCCAGTGGCTCCCATTTTTACCTATTTTTCCACTTTCCCCTTCCGCCCTTCTCCCCTCTTCCTTTTTCCTTTCTTCGTCCAAGGCAGAGCAGAAACGGAGCATATCTCCCTTGATGATGAGGACATCCAACCCAAGGATATGACCGCCGCACCTACATCATCTCCGACAACGCCATCTTCATCGCCTGCGATCAATGCTGCGACATCTTCGTCGTCAAGGGGCCTTAATCAAGAAACTCGGCCTTTCAAGCCCAAATCAATGGATCAGCACCTCAAGCACACACCTCAAGGAAAGTCTACATGCCAAGGATGGAAGCCCAAGATTTCAAAAAGTCCGGTTCGACCATCCAACAGCACATCAACTTCAAAAGGGCATAACTGGGGCTCCCGAACTCCGATTTCGGCGTTTGACCACTCATTGGAAAGATTAGGAGATAATATTTCCAATGGATCCATCCCCATGCCAAAATTCGCTCCAAATCAACGGGACTCAATCTGTCAGGTGCTGCATCACTGTATTTTGGGGGCCATGGCCGATGTATGGAAGGGTGGGCGTGGTGGCCGACCCTAGGGTGGTGGCCAACTCTGTTTTGGTCGCCCTACCCCTGGTCTCCCCACTGTATATTTCCCCAGCTGTCGTTCTTTGTCGTTTAGGTTTTGTTGTGCGTGGTTGACCCCTTGTGCGTCCCTCCTCGTGTTTACGAGTGACAGAACCTCACCCTTGATTTCATTGGAGTTATTGGATTAAAATTGCTATCATCTTGTTCTTGCTTATTCTCGGTTGCAGCAGGTTCAAGGATCGATCTGGTTTCGACTTGGTTGATCGGTTAGCGAGGTGACGTTACGATTTCTTGGTTGCAGATCTTGTGGTTGGTAGCCGATCCATCTCTACTTCGTTGTACACTAAACCGACGTATCGTTCCTCACCAGAAGATCGGACCGACCCAAGTGCGCATCAAGTGTTATCAGAGCGACGATTGCCTGGTGAGAACATCTATCCTTTGTTTTAGATCTATTCTTGTTCATCCTAGAGTCCACAAAACTGCCCAAAAAAAATTAGTTCGTCGAGTGTTCCCTTTTTAATCATAACCTGTTTAGCCTATACTATTACTGCCTAGATCTTTTACTTGTTGAATTTGCACTCATATTCAAGTTATTGCTGGTCTTAGTGTTGGATCTTTAGAGTTTCGAGTTCGAGTCATGTTTTGTCACAGTGTTCATCATGTTTTTATTCGTAGCTGTTCTGCTATATCCCACCCGATTATATCTTCCCAAAAATAGTGGATTGGTTACCTTCCAAGAGTCTCACACTTTCCACCTACCAAAACACCCTCCACATCCCCCTGGCTTAGCCCCACCCCTCCCCCATCTCGGCCAAGCCTAAAAAGGAAACTCCAAAAACCGTTTCCAATTCGTCCTCGCGTGCAATTTTGTGACTGCTGCAGTAAAATTGTCATAACTTTTGCATACGAACTCGGATCTGAACATTCTTGTGCTCGTTGGAAAGATCACGACATTTGCTATCAGATCCAACTTTGGCTAAGTCAATATTTTGATCCCCAAATTCAACTTATTTCGGGCTCTAACTAACTGGAGACATTCAAGCACCAGAAAGCTACCAACCTCCTGCTCCATTAGAGGACAAGTTCTGAAAGAATCTGCATTTGCTTTTCTGAAAGCCACTTTGGTCATTTGGCTTGATCTCTTTTCCTAAAGCAAGATTTGAATTGGTTCCTCTCTTTTGAACACTTGACAACCAGGATTGTGTTTTCAAAATCCCAAATATTTCATGGCACTCATGCACCCAAGTGAAGGGTACACATAGTTGTCAAGTTGTTCGGGTGGAAACGTTGAAAAATGTTGTGGCGTCTATTCACCCCCCCTCTAGCCGCCTAGCTCGGGTTTTCAAGTGGTAACAGACGATCGGTAGAAGTAGTCAATGTCGACGTGAAGGCCCGTTCTAGTCGCCGGCTCTTCGGATCGGTGAAGATCAATAAAGAGCTGACCTCGCTTTGATACCAGTTGAAGGACCAGAATCGGCGACTAGAGGGGGTGAATAGGAGTGCAATATATTTTGTCTTTTCGATTACAATCACCCCAAGGACCTTCTTGACATGACATAAAAAACTCTCAAAAATTTCTTGATTACATAGAGTGCTGCCCCATAACACCCCAGACTTTAACCATGAGAGACCCAGTTTGGACATAACCTCATACACTTGGCATGCATTAATCAAACACGAGGCCTTTGTGCTCTTGAACATATTTTCAAACATCTCTCATGATGAGGACATCCAACCCAAGGATATGACCGATGCACCTACATCCCCTCTGACAACGCCATCTTCATCACCTGCGATCAATGTTGCGACATCTTCGTCATCAAGGGGCCATAATCTAGAAACTCGGCCTTTCAAGCCCAAATCAATGGAACAGCACCTCAAGCACGCACCTCGAGGAAAGTCTACATGCCAAGGAAGGTTTATATGGAAGCCCAAGATTCCAAAAAGTGTGGTTCGGCTATCCAACTGCACGTTAGCTTGAAAAGGGCATGACTAGGACTCCCGAACTCCGATTTCGGCGTGTTACCACTCGTTGCAAAGTTTAGGAGATAATCTTTCCAACGGATCCATCTGCATGCCGAAATTTGCTCCAGATCAACAGGAAAACTCAAAACATTGTCTCGGACTCAATATGTCAGGTGCTACGTCACTGTATTTTGGGGCCCATGGCCCATGTGTGGAAGGGTGGGCATAGTGGCCGACCCTAGGGTGGTGGCCAACTCTGTTTTGGTCGCCCTAACCCTGGTCTCCCCACTATATATTTCCCCCGCTGTAGTTCTTTGTCGTTTAGGTTTTGTTGTCCGTGGTTGACCCCTTGTGCGTCCCTCCTCATGTTTACGAGTGACAGAACCTCACTCTTGATTTTGTTTGAGTTATTGGATTAAAATTGCTATCATCTTGTTCTTGCTTGTTCTCGGTTGCAGCTGGTTCAAGGATCGATTGGGTTTCGACTTGGTTGATCGGTTCAGCGAGGTGACGTTGCGATTGCTTGGTTGCTGATCTCATGGTTGGTAGCCGATCCATCTAGTTCACTGTACACTAAACCAACGTATCGTTCCTCACCAGAAGACCGGGCCGACCTAAGTGCGCATCAAGTGGTATTAGAGCGATGGTTGCCTGGTGAGAACATCTATCCTTCGTTTTAGATATGTTTTTGTTCATCCTAGACTCCACAAAACTGCCCAAAAAAAATTGTTCGTCGAGTGTTCCCTTTTTAATCCTAACCTGTTTAGCCTATACTATTACTGCCTAAATCTTTTACTTGTTTAATTTGCGTTCATATTTAAGTTGTTGCTGGTCTTAGTATTGGATCTTTAGAGTTTCGAGTTCGAGCCATGTTTTTGTCACAGTGTTCATCGTGTTCTTATTCGTAGCTGTTCTGCTATATCCCGCCATATCATATTTTCTCAAAAATAGCGGATTGGTTACCTTCCAAGAGCCTCACACATTCCACCTACCAAAACACCCTCCACATCCCCCTAGCCGAGCCCCACCCCTCCCCCATCTAGACCAAGCACAAAAAGCAAACTCCAAAAACCATTTCCAATTCGTCCTCGCGTGTAATTTTGTGACTGTTGCAGTAAAACAGTCATAACTTTTGCATACGAACTCGGTTTGAACGTTCTTGTGCTCGTTATAAAGATCATGACATTTCCTATCAGATCCAACTTTCGCTTTGTCAAAATTTTGATCCCCAAATTCGACTTATTTCGGGCTCTAACTGCCTGGAAACATTGAAGGGTTCGTTTGCATCTACAAATCAATATCCTATTTTAGGTTTTTCCACCAAACAACTTGAGCAAATATTTGGGAGAAATCCATTGTGGTGCCCTTGTTCTCAGTTTGGGAAAAAGTAAAAAAAGAACAAATTATAAAAGAGGCCAGGGCAATAAAAGAGCTGCGCTGTCAAAGTTAAAGAAGAAAGAAAGGAAGGAAGTGCCACACCTTTAAAAAGGTTAAAAAATCTTTTAAAAGGAGAAAAGTGAAAAAGAAGCAAAACAGTGGAGAAAAATTGAGGAGTTCCATTTGGGTGTTCAGCAAAATAGGACCTGCACAGGAACTCCTACTCAACTTGTATTAACTAGTGTGGTTATAGTATCTCCTTACTACATATTGATACCTGTCCAAGCTCCACTTACTATTAACCAGAAGAAAAGTACCTTGCAATCGCTTTTTCACCCCTGAGTGCAAATTACCGTTATTCCCTGATTACTCTTTGACAAGCTGCAAGGTAAGAACTGGTAAGAATTTGGTGCAAGCTTGAGCGTGTGAGATACTCCACTGTCAACATATTCGTAGTTCGTAGGAACTAATTCTATTGTGAGTTTCTTTGTTTTTTGCTCCTAACCATGTCAGGCCCTCCAAGCAATCACGGGAGCAATGCTGGCAGTGGGGGGTGAACCTCAGGACCCCCTAACACCAAAAGAATGACGATGGGTCACGCACTTCCAGAGGGTGTGCGCTCAGCATGAGATGCGAACTCGTGACTCCCTAGATGCGATCCAAACTCAATTGGCACCCCTCACACAGCTTCCAGCACAACTACAGGAACTTCTTCAGGGCGCTGCCCCTAATAATGGAGCCACTGGTCATGCTTTGGGCCAACGCGGCACTCCTCCTGCTGTCGATCCACCTCTTGTTCCACCAGTTGTGCGTGCTCCTTTAAACAGGGATCAAGAAGAGAACAACTATGCCGCCGACATCGAGGACGACTACATGGTAAATGTGAACAATGACCATGCTCATCGTCGACTCCGCCATAGCAGGCAAGGAACGGCTAGAATTCAGCATAATCAAAGGGAAGAACATGATGATTCTATGGCAAAAATAAAATTTACTATGATTCCTTTTGATGGTGCATATAACCATAATGCTTATATATATTGGGAGTAGACGGTAGATCAAAAATTTAGTTGTTATGATTTTTTTGAGCATAAAAGGGTTCGAGAAGCCACAAGTGAATTTACTAGTTTTGCATCTATTGCAAGAGATTTGTAGTGCCAACCGTAATGTTACTACAACTTGGGCTGAGTTGAAAAGAATCGTGAGATCTAGATTTGTTCCTACATATTATGCTCGTGAATTATTGAATAAAATGCAGCGCTTCACTCAAGGTGATAAAACTGTTGAAGAATATTACCAGGAATTACAAATTGGTATGTTGCATTGTGAGATAGTAGAGGATGAAGAAGCGAAAATGGCTAGATTTTTAGGCAGGCTTAACCAAGAGATACGGGATATACTTGATTTTAAATAATACAATTCTATCTCTTGTTTGTATCATCTTGCTTTGAAAGCAGAAAGGCAAGTGCAAGGTCTACAATTGATGACGCGTGGAAATTTTGGAGGCCCTTCCACATCCAAAAAGGTCCGCATCCAAACGAAGGTGACATCTTCCGCTCCTGGACGCACGCCTTTACCTACTACACCTGTGTCACCTACACCTACACACCTTCCTGAGTCAAGCAAATCAGATGCAAAACAAACACCGGTGAAGAGTGCATCATCCATCGCATCTACTGGTCGTTCAAGGGAAGTACAATGTTTTCGATGCAAGGGATATTGTCATGTGATGCGTGATTGTCCAAACCAGCGTGCTCTAGTAATACGAGAAAATGATGAGTATTCTAGTGCTAGTGACGTAGCGACGTTGATGAAAATGAATATGCACTTGTTGTCACTAACACTACAGCACAAGAAGAAGACATTTACGATGCAGCCATGGCAGAGAAGTATCCAGCTCTTGTTGTCACACGTGTATTGCTTGCACAACCAACACGAGATGAGTCAAATCAGCGGCATACCATCTTCCAAACAAAGTTTGTAGTTCACGAACGAGCAGTGCATGTTATTGTTGATGGTGGTAGCTGCAACAACCTTGCTAGTGTGAACATGGTCGAGAAGCTTGGATTGACCACGTGCCCCCTACAACAACCATATGAAATTAAATGGCTTGATTCTACTAGTAAGATTAAGGTAACAACAACCGTTGGAGTACCTATCTCTATTTATTCATATCATGATCATGTTGTTTGTGATGTTGTATCCATGAATGCTTGTTCTCTTTTGTTGGGTAGACCATGGATCTATTATATCAATACCACTCATCATGGTAGGACCAATCAATACACTTTCATGTTTGAGGGAAAGAAAATCATTTTGGAACCAATGACGCCTGCTGAGTTATGTAAGGTTGCTGCACAACATTCTAAAAGAGAGCACAATAATAATAAAACTAAGATGATGAGTGTAGTTAAAGAACCAAATCCATCTAAATCACGAAGTGATAAATCTGATTGACAATTAAAATGTGTAGTTTTGTTAGCTACCAATGTTATTGCACATGATGACATCAATACAAGTTTGCAACCATCTGTTTCTTTGCCTCCTGTTGTCACTAACATTTTGCAGGAACATGAGAAGGAGTCGAGGACGACTCCAATTCAAGAAGGGGAGGATGGTGAGGACATCCAACCCAAGGATATGACCGCTGCACCTACATCCTCTCCGACAACACCATCTTCATCGCCTGCGATCAATGCTGCGACATCTTTGTCGTCAAGGGCCTTAATCCAGAAACTCGGCCTTTCAAGCCCAAATCAATGGATTAGCACCTCAAGCAAGCACCTCGAGGAAAGACTACATGCCAAGCAAGGTTTATATGGAAGCCTAAAATTTCAAAAAGTCCGGTTCGGCCATCCAACAGCACGACAACTTCAAAAGGGCATAACTGGGGCTCCCGAACTCCGATTTCTGCGTGTGACCACTCATTGGAAAGATTAGGACATAATATTTCGAATGGATCCATCCCCATGCCGAAATTCACTCCATATCAACGGGAAAACATATAACATTGTCTCAGACTCAATCTGTCAGGTGCTGCGTCACTGTATTTTGGGGCCCATGGCCGATGTATGGACGGGTGGGCGTGGTGGCCGACCCTAGGGTGGTGGCCAACTCTGTTTTGGTCGCCCTACCCCTGGTCACTCCGCTATATATTGCCCCCGCTGTCGTTCTTTGTCGTTTAGATTTTGTTGTGCGTGGTTGACCCCTTGTGCGTCTCTCCTCGTGTTTACGAGTGATAGAACCTCACCCTTGATTTTGTTTGTGTTATTGGATTAAAATTGCTATCATCTTGTTCTTGCTTGTTGTCGGTTGCAGCAGGTTCAAGGATCAATCGGGTTTTGACTTGGTTGATCGGTTCAGCGAGGTGACGTTGCGATTGCTTGGTTGCTGATCTCGTGGTTGGTAACCGATCCATCTACTTCGCAGTACACTAAACCGATGTATCGTTCCTCACCAGAAGATCGGGTCGGCCTAAGTCTGCATCACTTGGTCTTTTGCGCTTGCACACCACTAAGTTTGATGGGTTCGAGCCCTAGGCTCTCCCAATTTTTTGATTTTATTATCTTTCCCTCATATTTTTATAGCACGCTTTCAAAAAATAGAAATGGTCCAAAATTGTATAGCACGCGCTGAAAAAAAAAATAGAGAATGGTCCAAAATTTTATTGTATGATAGTTAGCACAACATTTTTTGTCTTTCGTGCTCACAGATTTTAGAACGAGAAAAAGGAAAAAATGGCTCATAGTATTGTTGCGAGGTCTAAAAAGAATAAGTTGCTTCTAAGAATTGTAGGTTTGTTCAAGAATAAATTAAGAAATTACAAATTCTTTCCTTTCATTCACCTTTTAGTGGCCAGCTCAAAAATACTTAGAAATTAAAATTCTATTAAGTAGAACCGCAATTTTATTGTGAAGCCATAAAAAGATTTAGGCATAAAAAATGAAGAACTAAAAAAAATAGCTTCAGATTAATGAACCTTGAGCATAGTTTCATGATAAGGGTCCATAAAAATATATAAGTTAGCTAAAAAATGAATTAGGGATAATAGAAATGAAAGAAAATTCATTGTACCAGTCCATAAAAAAGTTGCCCATTTTCAAAATTTTTAGTAATAACACAAAACGGATTACCGAATACATCATTCTTAATTTTTGATTCTACCTTTAGTAATTAATAAAAAACCTGGAACAAGTTAGTCACTTCTAGGAATCCTATGTTTTGTTCAAAAAAAATTAGGAAATAACGCATTCTTTCCTTTCATTCTACATCTTATTGGCTAACCAAAAAAATTTTAGAAATCAAATTTCTATTAAATAGAAGCGCACTTTCATGGTGAAGCCATAGAAAGATTTGGGTATTAAAAATAAAGAACTAAAAATAAAGCTTCAAAATATGGAAACTTAACCATTGTTTAATGATAAGGGTCCATAAAAATATTTACGCGTTAAAGATAGATAGTTTTCTGTAAGAAATGAATTAAGAATAAGGGTTTTTTACATCATGCCATTATAAAGTTGTCTATATTCGGAACTGCCATTACTTAGTGCGTATTCTTAAAAGTGCCATTTTCTCAGCAATGAAACCTCAGCGCTGCCATTTAGGGGACGAAAAACATATTTCCGAAGCAATACCGGGCCGAATACGAGGGACATAGGATTAATACGGTCAGGCCCGCATGTCAGATACGCCGGCACACGTTTAAGGCGTACGCGGTGCGACCGCACCCGCTCGCTCGCCTCACTCCCGCCTCTCTCAGCCCCTTCGCTCATGCTCTAGGGTTCTTGGGGGTGATTAGGGTTCTTCGATGCGGCCTTGATTCCGGCGAGGAAGCGAGATGACGGAGGGCGCTGGCGACGGCGACGACGCGGATGCTCGATTGGCTTTGGTGGGAAGTCTTGCTAACCTCTCCCCGCGACGCGAGTAAGTGTTCTCTGTGCTTGATCTGGGCAACGGGATTGTGCAATGGGGAAAGGATGCTGAAGTGAAGTTTGAAGTTTGCGATTTGACCTTTTTTTTTTTCCTGATTTTATTTGATTTAGGTTGCAATATACGATAGAGTTGTGTGTGGAGGGTTATCTCAGCAGAGATGAGGGTTGTAGGAGGTATAGTAAGGCTCGGGTAATTACATGGGTAGTGCGTAATGTTGATGACCTCACTATCGCAAAAGCACATGAAGAGTTGGCCAAACACATCACATACGGTCTAAAACAGCGGCCTACTCTGTGGTTTTATGATAAGAACTATGGAGAAGATGTTGTTGTCACTGAGGACAGTCAATTCTGTAGTTTTCTTGATATGTATTGGGATGAGTTGAGGCCGAAACTGATGGTTGGTTTGAATGAGGAGCCAATTTCAACTATCCCTGGGCCATCAGATGAGGACATCACAAGCAAGGATACGAACGTGCATCCTACTTCCACTACGGCCACTACATTGACTACAGCCACTACGTCGACTACGTCCACTATGTTGCTGAAAGAACGAGAAGAACGACAAGTGGGCTTGAATCCTTTGGCCAATCCATTCAAGCCATCAATGCGGGATGTTAAGCACTCCAACATCAAGCCCCAAGACCATCACCCACGGCCAAGGAGTCCAAACTACAGGCCCCACTCTGGCGGCCAGGGTGGTGGTCGAACTTCTGGATAATATCGCGCCTTGTTCAGAGGTCGATAATGCTGACGGAATGATCGACCTGGCCATGGTGGAGGTCGATGATGCCACGTAGTCGATGATGTCATCATAGATGATGTAGACGATATAGAGGATGCCGTGTGGTGTTGCCAACTTGTTGTACACGAGGTAGTCGACGAAAATCTTGAGGACCAACATATTGATGTAGTGTTGGTCATACCTATGATGGGCATGGTCACATCATCAACTGGTCGTAAAAGGGAAGTACAATGTTTTCGATGAAAGGGATATGGTCATGTGTTGCGTGATTGTCCAAACCAGCGTGCCCTAGTAATACGAGAAAGTGGTGAGTATTCTTGTGCTAGTGACGTTGATGAAAATGAATATGCACTTGTTGTCACTAACACTTCAGCACAAGAAGAAGACGTTTACGATGAAGCCATGGCAGAGAAGTATCCAGCTCTTGTTGTCACATGTGTACTGCATGCACAACCAACACGAGATGAGTCAAATCAGCGCCATACCATCTTCCAAACAAAGTTTATAGTTCACTAACGAGCAGTGCATGTTATTGTTGATGGTGGTAGCTGCAACAACACTGCAGCACAAGAAGACGTTTACGATGAAGCCATGGCAGAGAAGTATCCAGCTCTTGTTGTCACATGTGTACTGCATGCACAACCAACACGAGATGAGTTAAATCAGCGCCATACCATCTTCCAAACAAAGTTTATAGTTCACTAACGAGCAGTGCATATTATTGTTGATGGTGGTAGCTGCAACAACCTTGCTAGTGTGGACATGTTCGAGAAGCTTGGATTGGCCACGTGCCCGCTACAACAACCATATGAAATTGAATAGCTTGATTCTACTGATAAGATTAAGGTAACAACAACCGTTCGAGTACCTATCTCTATTGGTTCATATCATGATCATGTTGGTTGTGATGTTGTATCCATGGATGCTTGTTTGCTTTTGTTGGGTAGACCGTGGATCTATGATATCAATGGCAGTCATCATGGTAGGACCAATCAATACACTTTCATGTTTGAGGGAAAGAAAATCATTTTGGAACCAATGACGCCTGCTGAGTTACGTAAGGTTGTTGCACAACATTCTAAAAGAGCACAATAATAATGAAACTAAGATGACGAGTGTAGCTAGAGAACCAAATCCATCTAAATCATGAAGTGATAAATCTGATCGACAATTAAAAGGTGTAGTTTTGTTAGCTACCAATGTTATTGCACATGATGACATCAATACAAGTTTGCAACCATCTATTTCTATGCCTCCTGTTGTTACTAACATCTTGTAGGAACATGAGAAAGAGTCGAGGACGACACCAATTCAAGAAGGGGAGGATAATGAGGACATCCAACCCTAGGATATGACTGCTGCACCTACATCTTCTCTGACAATGCCATCTTCATCACCTGCGATCAATGCTGCGACATCTTCATCGTCAAGGGGCCTTAATCCAAAAACTCGGCCTTTCAAGCCCAAATCAATGGATCAGCACCTCAAGCACGCACCTCGAGGAAATTCTACATGCCAAGGAAGGTTTATATGGAAGCCCAAAATTCCAAAAAGTTCGGTTCGGCCATCCAACAACATGTCAACTTCAAAAGGGCATAACTGAGGCTCCCAAACTCCAATTTCGGTGTGTGACCACTCGTTGGAAATGTTAGGAAATAATATTTCCAATGGATCTATCCCCATGCCAAAATTCGCTCCAGATCAACGGGAAAATGCAAAACATTGTCTCGGACTCAATCTGTTAGGTGCTACGTCACTGTATTTTGGGGCCCATGGCCCATGTGGGTGTGGTGGGTGTGGTGGGCGACCCTAGGGTGGTGGCCAACTCTGTTTTGGTCACCCTACCCCTGGTCTCCCCACTATATATTGTCCCCGCTGTCGTTCTTTGTCGTTTAGGCTTTGTTGTGCGTGGTTGACCCCTTGTCCGTCCCTTCTCGTGTTTATGAGTGACAGACCTCACCCTTGATTTTGTTTGAGTTATTGGATTAAAATTGCTATCATCTTGTTCTTGCTTGTTCTCGGTTGCAGCTAGTTCAAGGATTGATCGGGTTTCGACTTGGTTGATCGGTTCAGCGAGGTGACGTTGTGATTGCTTGGTTACTGCTCTCGTGGTTCGCAGCCGATCCATCTACTTCGCTGCACACTAAACAGACGTATCGTTACTCACCAGAAGATCGGGACGACTTAAGTGCGCATCATCTCGTGCACTAGCATGCTGTTGTCCCTTCCCACCGTCCAACTAGGAGATCGGCCACCGGAGAGAGCCACCGCCAGTATCTAAGTGGAGCACGACGGAGAGAGGATTAATCGTCGCCTTCTCGTCGATCTTGGCCGTCCAGTGCTGGCTTGAGTCCAGGTCACCACCTCTCCCTTGAATAGGGGATCTATCTGCCTGCGAAAAGACCACACCTCATGACCTAAGAGCCATCACTCTCTAGGTCACCGCGTCGCCTTTCATCTATGCCTGTGCGCCGACCTCTACACCGGTGAGCCAAGGGCCCACCAGGTCGGAGCGTGCCAACGCCGCCAACAGGACTGACTGACCTCCTCCATATCTCTGTAGTCCACTATCTTCCTCTCATAGATCCAGTCTCTACCTCTCTGTCTCTTGCTCTCTGTTTTCTCTCACGATCTCTCCCTAGTACTCATCGAGCAGTAACATGAATCTTTGGATTCCATGGACATGGAACCAGGGAGCTTGGCTAGGTTTCTCTCTAGCCCTCGCGATCTCTTGTTTGTGTGATTCTCAATGAGAAGAGGAACAGTGGCTAGCATGGTGCTGTGGAGTAGATGAACAGACCTCACGTAGGGCCGCCGCACTGACGCGCTGCCTAGGGCTGGTTCCGCGCCACCCCTTGCTGCGTCGTGGCTAGCCGACGTGCTGAGCCATAGCGCCGGCCGTCGCTGCATCGAGCTAATGCAAACCGGAGCCGCCGCCCTACAGAGACGAGCCACCGCCGCCGCTCTCCGCGCGCTCCTCAGCCAAGCCGCAAGCCAGCGCCACGACCTTGTCGCGCTATCGGCTACCCCTCCTGCGCAGGGCCGTCGCTGCCTTGTGGCGTCGCACTGATGTCGCACCCTATCACCCTGGTTGGCCGCAGCCGTGCCGCAGGCGAGCCCGCTGTTGCCGTGGCCGGCCGACCTCCCCTCTCTCTCCATCCTGGTGGGAATCCTAGCCACCACTCTCTCTCTCTCTCTCTCTCTCTCTCTCTCTCTTTTCTCTTCTAATCTGTCTCTCACTCTCTAATTTCAAACAATAATGAGACAAAATAATTCGATAAATGGTATTTTATTTTCTGGTAATAGCATGGTGGTGGTGGAATAGCTTAGCCCCTAAACTTCCACCCCCTCTCCATACCCTAGAGAATATTCTCCCTGAATATTGCGGTGTCCTGGGAATATCAGGTACCGAGCCACGCAGGGCCCGCACCGTAGTTTATTCGCAGAGGCTAACCCGTAACCAGCAAGGTTTTAACCACACCGGCTAACCTAGAACCGAACCAGAATTTTACTAGGCTAACCCAGAACCAACACAGGGTTTTTCCACATTGGCTAACCCAGAACCGAACTAGGGTTTTACCACTGGGTAACCAGAACCAAAGTAGAGTTTTACAACGGGATGACCCAGAACCTTCTGCGCAACTTCCTCAATCGCCAGCCCATGCCTGGGCCCATCGAACTAACCAGCTTCGCCACCACGGTTATGACGCCATAGCCTCCAGCTGCCTTAGATTCCTTCCCATGGCTAAGCTTCTCGTGTACACCACCTCATGTGACTGCCCGGTCATCAAAGCAGGTCGACTGCACGCCTCCGGACGCACCAGCATAACAAAACCATACACCTGACTTGGCCTCACTCGTCTGAGGCATGCTTCACTACGGCTCGTACAGCTTTAAAGTCTTGCAACAACATAGACAAGCACACCATCACGTAGCACCGTTCATATAGCCAACTCTAAATAAGCACATCCAAAACCTCCATTAAGCACCAAATCTTGTCAATATACTCACCATCATTCAACAATTTAACATGGAGGCTTACTCCAGAAGGGATCCAGAAGATAGGAGGTGCACCAAGGCACGACCACTTATTTGGCGTGTTAATGATGATGATTTCACTGTTCATACTGCATTTGCCAAGCTATCCAAGAGCATATCGTAGGGATATAACCAGCATCTTAATTGCTTTGTGGTTCTTCGGTAAGAACTATATATAGAGAATATGCTATTCTCACTTATGACAGCCAAGTGCAATATTTTTTTACTTGTACTTGAATGAGAGGAATCTTAAGATTATGGTAGGAATAGCTGACACCCCTGTCCATCACAACCACCCCCCTCAACACATCAATTTGACAACAATAAAGAGTATGTGGCGTAGTTGATAAAACCGAACCAGTTTATCGAACTACTCCGAGCTTGGGTTCATGATTCTCCGGTTCAAGCATGCAATAGTGTTGTTGGCTTGTGTCCCTAACCGCTGGGCATCCACACGTATGCATCCAAACACTAGGCCACCACACGTATAGGAGCAACAACATGGAAGCATGCATGTATGCGGACCACACACTACAGGAATATGTGTTTTTTTCGTCGGCCAAAAAAATTCGTCGGCCAAAAAACAACCGATGAAATTATATACATAATTTTCTTGGCTTCTGTAAACCGATGAAATTTTAAGCATAATTTCGTTGGTTTTCTGGGCCCGACGAAACTTTAATGATAATTTCATCGGCCTGACGGGCCGACGAAATTACATTTGAAAAAATCCGCAGGCCATATTCCCAAAGGGTATTTTCGTCGGCCTGGGCCGATGAAAATAATTTTAGAAAATCATTTTTTTGTCGGCCTCGACCGATGAAATTAATTTAAATTTTTTTATTATTGAAAAATCGGCAGGCCATATTCCCAAAGGGTATTTTCGTCGGTCTAGACCGATGAAAATAATTTTAGAAAATCATTTAGTCAACGCCGACCCGCCGTGCGCCGCCCTCCAGCGCCGCCCGTTTACCCCAGCCCTCCAGCACCGCCCCAGCCCTCCAGCGCCGCCTGCCCTCCACGGCCGCTCACCCCAGCTCTCTAGCGCTGCCCCAACCCGCCGTGCGCCGCTGCCGCCCGTCTAGCGTGGCCCGCCCTTCCAGCATTACCCACCCTAGCCGCCCGTCCAGCGCCACCCACCCAGCCGTCGTCGCCGCCCCGCCTAGCCGCTACCTTGCCGTCGCCGCAGGTAGCGGTAATTTCTGACTCCTACCATGCTAAGACATAACATGTATGATTTTGAGTAAGGAACTTCGGACAATTAGTATAGAAAATGCTTGGATAAGATTTTTTTCGTTTATTGACTTAAACAACATAATGCAACTAATTTGCAGTTATGCAGCCTATCATTGGTAGTTTGAGCTGGTCTCAATTTTGATTTACCTTTGTTAATAGTTGTGCTCTTAAATACTTAAAAACACTTTATTTACTGACATGATTACTTCCTGAAAGGAACATCATCAACTCTGAAGTGAAGTCTGAATTAAATTGTTTCTTATATTTTTATTAATAACCTAGCAGGACGGTCAATGATGATATCAGTGGCAATGGTTCTGAAGAAGTTAGCTGTTGAGCATAATCTATCCGTTCTGGTATTTCTATTCGCTCTAGTTTGATTGGTAATCATTCATGGCATGAAGCGTATGCTTTAAATTGAGCATATTATTATCAGCCTTTCTAAAATATTTTCTGGTCCTTCGAGCTTATATGTGCATTCAGTTCCTTTTATCATAATATCATTGGTTTAGGAAAAAACTTATCTATGGCATTTGTTTATTCAAACCACACAAAGTTTGTTCTGTGTCTCTATGAGTCTTTTCAGAATATATATGATTAGAGCAAATCAAAATTAACATTATTGGACTGATGGTCTCAAAAACTTTATTTCATGAGCAGAGGCATCCTAAATGCCCTTCTATGATTGACGGTCCACGTCGAGGTACCTCTAGGTACCTCGCAAACACCGTAGCAAACCTCATCATCAATTATCATGTCTATGATAATTCCTGACCCCCAAGAGTCAATTCATTTGAGAGGATGATAGTAAAGGTTATGTAGTTTTATTTTATCTGTGAAGAGTGTCTTTGCATCAAGAGCTCCAAGTAGAAAATTCAGCTTTACGCAATTTTTTTCTTAAAAGTTAGAGAAATCTGTCGTAAATTTGTAAGCAGTTGTTTGAAATCCAATTTTGCAGTTATGTGTAGAGTTTCAACTTGCAAGAAATGATTTTGGTTCGACTAATAAGGGAACTTTGTAAACAAAACACACAGAGAACACAATGGTCAATACTTCATTGGTAATCACAAAACATACTCTTCCCTGGAGTTCTTTTATTAGCTGTGCATGAAGTCACACACGGAGATGATTTTTGGTATTTTCTGAAAAGTAACAGATTATTTCTCTTTTGCTTAGACAGATCGACATAATCTAATTTAAAGCTCTAATGCATACAAAAGGGCATGCTATCAAAGATGTAATCGCTAATGCACATTTCAGGGATCATCCCATGTTCCCATTCGCATGAGAGAAACTGTAGCGATATTGCTATGGTTGCTCTGATTTGTTTTCGCTTTAGCTCTTTTCAGTAAGTTGGAACTGTTGAAAGGCTCCCAAGGATGGCCAATTATATAAATTTAGATTTCTCACCTGCTACCTGCTACCTTCGGTCAATTTCTGAACTCCGGAGGCGAGGCAGCAGGTAGCGGGCGTGGTTGTTACTCTCCTCGAACCTAGACTTTGTGTTTTGGTGAAGTTTGTGAAGCATCATGTGTGTAACTTAAACTTTGGACTATGTATGTGATGATGGACTATGTATGCGATGATGGACTATATGTATGTGACATAGACTATGTATACGACTCTGTATTTGATTCTACTGTGATGTTAATGCGATAAATTGTGATGTGGTGTATTTAATTTGTGATGAAATTGGGTTTATTAATTATTGTGATGTGGTGTATTTAATTTGTGATGAAATTGGGTTTATTAATTATTGGGATTTTTCTGTTAATAACTGTGAATTTTTTTTGTAAATATATGGGATTTTTCTGTTCTTATTTCCTTTTTTTACAAAAAAAATATTTTCATCTGCATTGGCCGACGAAATTACTGGACCTGTGAAACCTAGCATGCTGTTGCCCAGTAATTTCATCGGCCTAGGCTGAGGAAATTACACTTATTTTCATGGGCCTGAGCTGACGAAATTACTTTCAGCGTGATTTCAAGGGCATAGGCCGACGAATTACTTTCAGCGTAATTTCATGGACCTAGGCCGACGAAATTACCCATGCCACATCACCAACCTGCACGTCCTGCCGTCGGCTCAACATAGTTTGTCGGCTAGGAAAATCGATGAAATTACATTAATTTCGTCGGCCTGGGCTGACGAAAATACATATGCCATGTCACCATCCTACCTATCATGCCGTCGACTCAACATATTTCGTCGACCTGCAGAAACCGATGAAATTACATTAATTTCATTGGCAGCCGATGAAACGGTTTGTAATTTTGTCGGCAAACCGACGAAATTACGCTATTTTCGTCGGTATCGGCATCAATTTCGTCGGTTTTACGCCGACGAAATCACACTTGATTCTTGTAGTGCCAAGCGCATGCCGCAACATCCAACTAATCTCTCTTGCATGGGCCATTGAATTTTGTTACGTGAGTGCACATGCAATATTTTTTAAATATTTTTTATTTTCCTTATTTAAATAAGTATGTCTTTCAGAATTCAATAAATGCCTCCTCCCACTGCTCTAAAGGATGGGAAAATTAACTCGCCCTTTCATCAGGGGCGGGCACGGGGGAGTTTAACTTTCACCAAATGAACTGCCAAACTATAGCCACAACAGTTGGGGGCACGTGGTAGTCATAAGTTGCCAATTGAAATGGTGGGTTTTATCCACCCGCCACATGACAAGGTGAGATTTGGTGGGAGGGGAAATAAACGTCATGTTGGAACCGCAGGATTTGGAGGCGGGCAACCCCCTCCGTTCCAATGGCCCATATAACCTGATGCGCTCACGGGTTCCCGATCTTCCTGACGCGCACTAGGTCGGCCCGATCTTCTGATGAGAACGATACGTCGGTTTGGTGTACAACGAAGTAGATGGATCGGCTACTAACCACAAATCAGCAACCAAGCAATCGCAACGTCACCTTGCTGAACCGATCAACCAAGTCGAAACCCAATCGATCCTTGAACCTGCTGCAACCGAGAACAAGCAAAAACAAGATGATAGCAATTTTAATCCAATAACTCAAACATGGTGAGGTTCTGTTTCTCGTCACGGGTGGTCTAGTCGACACACGCGAATACGAGGAGGGACGCACATGGGTCAACCAAAACATAACAAAACCTAAGCGTAAAAGAGAGGCACCGGCCACATATATACCGGCGGCCAGGGGGAGTGGGGCAGCCAAAACAGGGGCACCCACCAAAACCCTAAGTTACATGGGCCATAGGCCCAAAGATAAGGTGACACAGCACCCTGAAATTATGGCCCGTGAACTTCTTCTGTGTTTTTCCGACGCTTTGGAGCTAATTTGGAGGTGGGGCTGGATCCATTGGAAATCTTATCTCCTAAGCTTTCCAACGAGTGGTAACACGCTGAAATCGGAGTTCGGGAGCCCGATTTATGTCCGTTTGAAGTTGGCGTGTTGCTGGATGGCCGAACCGGGCTGTTTGGCATCTTGGGCCTCCATGTGGGCTTTCCTTGATATGTCGAGGTCATGTGGGTCTTGGACTTGTGGTGTTTCTTCTTTGGAGAAGGCTTGTATGGCTGGGCTTTAGGATTAATGCCCCTCAGTGATGAAGATGTCGCAGCGTCAATTGTAGGCGACAAAGATGGAGCGGTATCAGTAGTTGTTGGAGTGGTCGGAGAGGAAGGAGGGGCAGCGGTCACACTGATCGTATCCATACTTGTGATGTCCTCATCACTCATGTTTTGGGTGTTTGAAACCGATCCGTGACTGCACGAAAATTGGAGCAGATCGATTCTCGGGGGTGCAATTAATGCACTGGCACCAGTTCTGGCCGCCGAAATCACGGTAGAGTTTTTCTTACCGAACGTGCCCATTCCTCCTTGTTGCACGAAATACTCATGTTTTGTTTGTTTCAAACCGATCCGTCCCCGCACGAAAATTGGAGAATCGAATTTCGGGTGTGCAACTAATCCACCAGTTCTGGCGGCCGAAATTTCAGTGGAGTTTTCCGCGATGAACGTGCCCATTCCTCCTTGTTGCACGTAGCACGCATGTTTTGGGTGTTTCAAACCGATCAGTCACTGGACGTAAATTGATGCAAACTGATTCTCGGCCGTGCAATTAATGCACCAGTCCTGGCGGTCGAAGTCACGGTGCAGTTTTTCACGACAAACGTGCCCATTCCTCCACGTTGCACGTAGTACTGATGTTTGGGGTGTTTGAAACCGATCCGTGACTGCACGAAAATTGGAGCAAATCGATTCTCGGGTGTGCAATTAATGCACTAGTTATGGCGGCCGAAATCACGGTGGAGTTTTTCGCGACGAACGTGCTGAATCCTTCTTGGTGCAAGTAATGCACCAGTTTCCTTGCTGCATGTAAGACTCATGTTTTGGGTGTTTCAAACCGATCAGTCACTGCATGAAAATTGATGCAAACCGATTCTGGGGGGTGCAATTAATGCACCAGTTCTGCCGGCCGAAATCACGGTGTTTTTCGCAACGAACATGCCCATTCCTCGTTTTTGCACGTAATACTCATGTTATGGGTGTTTCAAACGACCCGTGATTGCATGAAAACCGGTACAAATCGAGTCTCGAGGGTGCAATTAATGCACCAGTTCTTGCGGCCGAAATCACGGTGGAGTATTAAGCGACAAACGTGACCAATCCTCCTTGTTGCATGTAAGACTCATGATTTTGGGTGTTTCAAACCAATCCGACACTGTACGAAAATTGGTGCAAATCAGGTCCTGGGGTGCAATTAACGCACCAGTTCTGGAGGTGGAAATCACGATGGAGTTTTTCGCGATGAACATGCCCATTCCCCCTTTTTGCACGAAATACTCATGTTTTGGGTGTTTCAATCCGATCCGTCGCCGCACGAAAATTGGAGAAAATCGAGTTTCGGTGGTGCAAGTAATCCACCAGTTCTAGCGGCCGATATCACGGTGGAGTTTTTCGTGACGAACGTGCCCAATCCTCCTTGTTCCACGTAACAGGCTTGTTTTGGGTGTTTCAAACCGATCAGTTACTGCATGAAAATTGATGCAAACCGATTCTCGAGGGTGCAATTAATGCACCAGTTCTGGCAGCCGAAATCACGGTGGAGTTTTTCGCGACGAACGTGCCAATTCCAACTTGTTGCACGGAAGACTCATGTTTTGGGTGTTTGAAACCGATCCGTGACTGCACGAAAATTGGAGCAGATCGATTCTCGGGGGTGCAATTAATGCACTGGCACCAGTTCTGGCCGCCGAAATCACGGTAGAGTTTTTCTTACCGAACGTGCCCATTCCTCCTTGTTGCACGAAATACTCATGTTTTGTTTGTTTCAAACCGATCCGTCCCCGCACGAAAATTGGAGAATCGAATTTCGGGTGTGCAACTAATCCACCAGTTCTGGCGGCCGAAATTTCAGTGGAGTTTTCCGCGATGAACGTGCCCATTCCTCCTTGTTGCACGTAGCACGCATGTTTTGGGTGTTTCAAACCGATCAGTCACTGGACGTAAATTGATGCAAACTGATTCTCGGCCGTGCAATTAATGCACCAGTCCTGGCGGTCGAAGTCACGGTGCAGTTTTTCACGACAAACGTGCCCATTCCTCCACGTTGCACGTAGTACTGATGTTTGGGGTGTTTGAAACCGATCCGTGACTGCACGAAAATTGGAGCAAATCGATTCTCGGGTGTGCAATTAATGCACTAGTTATGGCGGCCGAAATCACGGTGGAGTTTTTCGCGACGAACGTGCTGAATCCTTCTTGGTGCAAGTAATGCACCAGTTTCCTTGCTGCATGTAAGACTCATGTTTTGGGTGTTTCAAACCGATCAGTCACTGCATGAAAATTGATGCAAACCGATTCTGGGGGGTGCAATTAATGCACCAGTTCTGCCGGCCGAAATCACGGTGTTTTTCGCAACGAACATGCCCATTCCTCGTTTTTGCACGTAATACTCATGTTATGGGTGTTTCAAACGACCCGTGATTGCATGAAAACCGGTACAAATCGAGTCTCGAGGGTGCAATTAATGCACCAGTTCTTGCGGCCGAAATCACGGTGGAGTATTAAGCGACAAACGTGACCAATCCTCCTTGTTGCATCAAGGATAAGCGCCCGCAATCGCTAAACCACACTCCTGATTGTTATCAACCGTGCCAAAGCCCGGATGACCTGACCACGAAGGTCTATCCTTGCAAGCAATCGAAGAACTCGCAAGAACAAGGATAAAGCACACACTCGAACTGAGGTTCTGAAGCTCGGAATCGATAGGTCAACTGACACTAGGGATTTCGAGAGTGTTTCTCCAATCTGGAAGACAACAACAAATGAACAAAACCTAAGGAGAAAAGGGAGAGGCTTGTCCTATATATAGAGCAGGGAGATGACTCTAGGAGATGCACTCACGCAGCAGGAATACATGGGGACTCAGCCCAAATTAATGGTGACACAGCACCCAAGAAGAGCAAAAGACTGGTTCTATTCGCGAGATGTTTTTGAGTGCTGTGGCCAGTTCACTTGGAATTTGATGTTGTGGTTGGATCCGTTGGAAATATGGCGAAGTTATCTTTCCAACAAGTGCTCACACGCCCCAAACGGAGTCTGTTTGCATTCTCTAGGCCGTTTTTAATTCAGACTGATCATTGATGGCCGAGTGGAATCCCTTTGCATTCCCACCATGCTTTATTGCTTTTGTTGGTGAGTTAATGCCTCCAAGCTGGTGCATGCCCAAGTTCCTAAGAATAAGAATATTATTAGGCAGCGGTCTACTCTCATAATTTGAATTATGTAACCCGAGAAACGAATTCACCTGATAGTTTAGTTGTCGCGCGCGGGCTCGGGTAATTAGTTCTTGAATGTTGGTCGTTGCCTGCTGGTCGGGAGGGGAGTCTTTGGTCGTTGATCCCTTGGGTGTATCCGTTGTAGCAATGTCCTCATCACAACCCGCACGCGCTGCCCCTGCCCGACACAATTGCCATTTGGGGTGTGCGGCCAAGTGTTGACACAAAAGTTGATTGTTCGTGAACACACCACAGAAGCGTCAAATCTGTGGTTGCGTCGCAACCACGAAAGCCGGCGTGCCGGTCAATTTGACCTAGAAATTGACAAGGAGAAAATTGTTAGCGACTTGGTTCTGATCGGCTTTGTAAATAGCCAGATCAGGGTTATTGTATTGGTTTTGAATAATCCGATACCAAAAATCTATCGGCTTAAGGTCCGATAGAGCAATGCATATGATATAACAATTAAGCATAAAATACTTTCATTTCTTTTTTTGTTATTTTCTGGATAGAACTAGTTCAAAATCCCCAGATCAGTTTATTAGATTAAACCAAGAAAAAGATCAAATAGATTGGTTAGGCCAAGATAGTATTTAGATCTAAATATATAGGGATAAATTCATAAACCGATATGAGGTTTATCACTAGTGAAGGATAAATACAATACAAATCGATGAATATTCTGAACATGCAAACTCCTAACTCAAATATATGCATGATTGATCATGTCGAGACAGTTGCATACATCGGAATTGAGAGAAAACATGCAAAGATATTTAACAATCAACATTGCAGGATAAATACATATAACAGATCGATTCAACGAGATAGTGTAATATGCGAACATGCTAAAGACCGGTAAAAACCGAGGCAGTCTAACATGCTTTGTATACATGAGATCAAGACGATACAGCCATGCATATGGGTACAAGTAAGAGAATCGATTATTTCACCGAGATAGCTCTACCTGCGGTTGAAATCCTTTCGACGAGGTCGATCGGATTCGAGAAAGGGTTGTGTTTTGTGTATTGTGTGTATGTTGATATTCCCTACATGAAACTTGGGTCCCAATTTATACTAAGATTACAAAACCGATACCGACACAACCTAATTTATCGTAACTAAACCTTCGAAGACCCCTTCCAATCAAAGCTTCGTAATTCTCCAGGAGTCCTGAAACCATCGGAATTATCTTCTAGACACCTTTCTTCTTTGATAATCCAGCCCATATCCTGATACGGCCCAATAATTCCGATGATATTGGCCTATTTACGATATTCGATTTTCCTGCCAAATTTGGGTGTCTACATATGTCCCTAAGTTTGGCAATGGGATTATCACATTAGCCAAACTTTCCCTGAAAAAAACAAATCGGATTTTCTTCTTTAAAACCCTCTTCGAAACCTCTAACGTCTCGATTTTACTGCATACTTCCAAAAATGATCTTGGAACATTTCACAGTTTTACCCCCATGCTTCTTGCTTTTGGCCCAATATGAAGACACGTGGCAGCCCATTGTGCATCATGGGCCGTAATAGTAACGGCGTAAACCCAGTAAAAACCCTAATTTCACTGCGGTTATAAATAGGCGGTCATTCCCCGTCACTTTCACACTCCCTTTTGCACACAAGCCTCCTGCATCGGATTTTTGGAGTCTTGAGGACCTTTCAGCGCACAGCTTTCTCTTCGCAAGTCTCAATCGACAAACATGTCTCAGGTATTAATCTATTGTTCCGATCCTGAGGATTTATATTCCCTAGGTCCGATAGGAGAAAATGATCCATCGGCCTTTGTAGATCACTCAGTAGCGAGGCTTCCATTATTCGCTGATGAACCCAACATGAATAGTTGAAAATCGGCTTTTCGATCTTGGCCTAACCTGATCAAGGGATATAAGGACTGGCTCTCTCGGGTTTATAGTCAGAAAAAGGATCAATGGAACGAATTAGGGATTACTGATGCCATTTTCCTTTCTCATCCTCCTCCAGCAGATTAATCATTCATGGTAGCATCGGCATATTTTTGGTATGACACAGCCAATGCCTTTCTTTTTCCAACAGGACCCATAGGCCCTACACTTTTGGATGTAGCCATGTTGACTGGTCTTAGCCCCGACGGAGAAATGCTATTGGCTTTTGACCTTCCCGCTACTCTCAAACTAGTTCCCGAAAAGAACTTTGGTTGGCAGCATTATATTACCACCCATCAGAAAACAGGCGACGTCGAGGATGAAGAACATATCGCTTTTCTAAACATATGGTTAGATAGGTTCTATTCTGTGGCCAGTCTCTCAGTCCCAACAAGGTTTATCAAGGAGTAGATGAAGCACTGGTAACAGGACAGAAGTTGGCAATCGAAAAACCTGATAGGAGCCACATATCAGATGATGCATGAGATCAGGGAAAATCTCTGCTCTAAAAAATCCGATTATTCAGTTGGCAAATTAGGTGGTCCTTTCTGGTTTATCTGCTTGTATCTGAAACTCCATATGTACAACTCTATAGGAGAACTTGATTTTGATGTAGAATTCCCCAACGAAGAAGGAAAAGACGATTGCAATCAACGTCCTTGTAGATCATATGGAGAAATCGTATCTGTTAATTCCATCAAGAGTCACACTTCCTGGCTGCATTCTTCACAATGTCCGAATTGGTATATGGCCCAGAACAATTTAATCTGTATACCTATTTGGACAGATACCCAATTCCTTTCTTCTTTCGTTTTTTGCTAGCATAACTGCCGAAGCCTTATCGGTTTGTAAGGAATTCATCTCAACGGGCATCTTCTTCGCTATCCTCAGCACAAGGACCCACATCAAAAAAACCCTCTTGTGAGTTCTACCATCCTGCAGTATTTGCTCGGCAATTTAACTTTGGGCAAATTATTCCCGATTTGTACATCTACCGCCAGTTAAATGCTAGAGAAGATTTGAACTCCCAATCGGCCAGCGCAATTTTAGCCGCTGCACGGATCGAATTCCAAATGCCGATGGAGCTCGAAATGTGGGCTGCAACTTCTCCAGAATTCAAAACTTGGTGGAATTCCATTGCCAAGAACATCTATGCCACGAAAGGTGGAGCTACTGCCTTAATCAAACAGTTTACTGGCAGGAAAGAAACTTGCAAACCTAACTGGCCAAAGATTGCCGGTATAGAAGAATATTAATCAGAATCGGAAGAAAACAATAAGGAAAATACCGATTCTAGGAATTCTGATGAGGAAGATGATAGCACTGGCAATAATGAGGAAGAAAAATCATCTGATTCGGGCCCTTCATCATCGGATTCAAACGATGAATGAACGGAGTCACAATATCACGCATCACCTTCTGAGCATGAGGTCACTAACTTGTGTGCGTTTACTAACTTATATTCTATTTTTCTGATTACTGATCCTGCATCATTCTTCTCACAGAGTGGTGACAAGCGTCCCAGGTCCAAGCTGGTTGGGGAAGAAGCCAGACGCCTTTACTCTACCGCCAAGTCAACGTCGGCTTTTACCCAAGGATCGTCTCAGGAGCAACCGAAAAAGAGACGTATAATCGGCTTATAATGAGTATCTCTTACAAGATCCGACTACTTATCAATTCTTGATCAATAGGGAAATCCGATGGTAATGTTGGCCAGAAAAAGAGACTAGCATCCAAGAAACCAAAGCAACAAAAGGTGCGTACACCTGATTGCACTGAATCAGTATGTGACACAGTAAGCACTTGAATTTTCTCAAATCTTTCATACCTTTTCATCAGTTTTCTTCTCATCGGAATCCCAATTTCAGGACACTCCACCTGTCCAGAAGAAGACAGATGGCACACCTGCCCACCGCCAGCATCGTAAACTCCACTAGCTTTCAATCCCCAAGATGTAATCGGAATTTCTTAACTTAGTTTACAAAAGTCTTATATTTCCGATTCGTCATAACCTTAGAAATTTCTTTTCTTCAATATATGTTTCAACCCGCAGCCCAGTTCGAGTAACAGTGGCATCCATGCAGGTGATCACTTATGACGAGGTAAAAACCGATGAGCTCAATTTTGATCCTTCGAGCATGAACTGGCTCGATGACGATGATCTGGAGATTCTTTCTTCACCAATCGAGACAGTATCCACCCCTGTTGCTGCTGCTGAGCCATTAAAGACCAATCGGTTTCTCCCTGATACCATTAAAAAGTTGAAACAAATGTGGGAGTTAGTCGGGAAGGAATTAGAATTCTTGGCCAACCCCTCTGCAATATGGGAGATCGCAAACTCTGTTCAAGAGATCGTCCCAGAACAAGTGGTATCGGCCATCCAAAAGCTTCTACGGCTTGGCGAGAAGAAAACTGATTTTGAAGCAGCTTTGGGTCGGCTCCATTAGAGGGAGGCCATTAAAGATGCTGATGCAGAGCTTAAGGCCCTCACCCAGGATGCCAATGCTCAGAATGATAAACTCCCCGGGCTGAAGCAGGGAGTTGAATCGGCAAAAACTACTGCCTCCAAAGCCATTTCAAGAGTTAAATTTTTGGAACAAGAACTGGAGAAGGTGAAGAAAGCCGAGACAACTGCCCGCAGCAGCTTTGAAGAGTCCAAATCAGCTTTCAAGGAGCAACATGGGGTCGTAAAAGCTTGTGACTTAGCGGTGCTAGAGGCCAAGGGAAAAATTCCGATCGTGCCAGGGTCAATTGAAGAAGACACCGTCATCGTCAATAACATCCGTGGCACGATTGCTGACGCCACTGCAGCTATTTTCGAATTTTGTGAATGAATGGCCTGTAAGCCAATATTTTAAACAATGTTTCATGCATGGATTGGCAAATTTGCCAATATACAGTTTCGCCCATTCTTCGGGCACAAAACATTCTAGGCCTTTGCGCCAATTGTAATAACTTCTATTTCCTTTATGCAAGCTCTTTTGCTTTTATCGTCGTTTAGACCTATAGGCGATTCATCAGAATCGGCTTTTCTTCAATAGCAACGCGTTGAATGAAAAATTAACAACAATTCAATCGAACCGGTATGTATTTGTCGGCTTTTACACTATAGGCAATTCCTTCAAAATCGGTTTTTACAAACATCTCTTCTCAAGCTCCGATCCAGACGCTTGGATAATATTTCTTCAAATATTTAGCATTAATTTCTTTTTTGAAAACCTGCCCTCAAGTGTTTCTAAAATGTATGCATTTCCAGGAATAATCCGATTGATTTTGAATGGCCCTTCCCAATTCGGAGACCACTTCCCGTACTTAGGGTCTCTTGAACCAATCGGTAAAAATGTCTTCCACACAAGTTCTTCCACTTTAAAAGTTTTCGGCACAACTTACTTATTGTAGTATCTAGCAACTCTTTGCTTGTCATGTTTAATATGCTGTAAAGCCCTCAATCGGATCGCCACCATATCATCAAGCTTGTCTACCATCATATTTTTATAATTTTCGGCTTTAACATTATTCTGTTCTTCGACCCTCGTAGATCCGATAATAGCCTCAATTGGTAAAACGGCTTCCTAGCCATAAACTAACTCCAAAGGTGCTACTTTAGTAGCTCCATGCTTAGCGATCCGATATGCCCATAATGCATCCGCTAAAGTATTATGCCAACCTCACTGCCTTTCATCGATCTTTCTTTTAATCAGCTTTATAACACTTTTGTTAGAAGATTCCGCCTAGCCATTGGCTTAAGAATAATATGGCGAAGAATTCATCGTTGCAATTCCAAGGCTTCGAGCATAATTCTGAAATGCCTCTGACATAAATATCGATCCTTGATCTGTAGTAATCATCTAAGGAATTCCAAATCGGTAAATTATGTGTTCTCTAACAAAGTCAATTGCCTCAGTGGCTGTCAATGGTACGGCTTCAACCCATCTAGTGAAATAATCCATCGCCACTAGAATATACCGATGCCCCTTGGATGAGAAAGGAAATATTTCCCTGATCATGTCAATTCCCCATCCTCAGAATGGTCACAGCTTCACAATCGGATGTAAATTTGACGCAGGTGCATGCTAGACATTGCCAAATCTCTGACAGTCTTTGCAGCCTTTGTAATGTTTGAAACAATCTTAAACCATTGTCAGCCAGAAAAATCATGTACGTTTCAGCATCCACCTCATCTTATGTGCTGATTGATGCGTCCCACAAAGTCCTTCATGAACTTCTCCGATTATAACTTTGGCGTCTTCTTCGTTTAGCCATATAAGTAATAACCTATCAAAACTCCGATATTATAACTTATCATTGATCATCACATACCTTTGAGTCTTTCTCTTAAGTTTTCTATCGGTTTCTCTGGGGATCTTTAAGACAACCGATAATTTCTGCCTGCCATCCCACCAATATCGGATCTTGGTAAGGAACAATCTCTAACTCCATGATCGGCATTTTGTATCATGATGCTTCTTGAGCTAACTCATTGATGCGCGCGGACGCGGGGTCCCGATTTTCTGGTGAGAGATGGTAAAGATAACTCGGTAAGGTGTCACGGAGACCTAAACGATCCGGCTTCCAACCCCGCAAAGGAACTGGAAATCCCGGCGATCGCTAAACCACCACGACGATTGTTATCGACCGAACCAGAGGCACGATCGACCTGTCCACGAAGGACGGTTCCTGCAAGCAACCGAAGAACGAGCAAGAACACAAGATAAGCAATCTGAATTGCGAATATATATTAAGGATAACGGGGTTCAGAAACTTGGTCCTGTTGGTCTAGCCGACACAAGAAGAACAAGGCGAAATCTCACACAACCGTGACGAAATCAACTAAACAAAACCCAACTAAGACGTAGCACGGCGTGGGACTTATATAGGGCGGCGGCCAGAGGAGGGGCGCCCAAACAGGTGCCCACACGTGCTCAACCCTAACTCTAGGGGTACACGGGCTTTGGGCCCAAAAATACGGCGACGCAGCGCCGGAAAGTTTCTGTCCGTCAGATTGTTTTTGCGATTCCTGTTGACTCGGATTGAATTTGGAGGCGCCGTTGGATCCGTTGGAAAGCTTATCTCGATAGCTTTCCGTAGAGTCCTTATTTGCCTCATTTGGACGTCGTATGCGATCTGGGCGTCCGTTTGAAGGTGCGCTGGTCCTGGAAGTCCGAACCGGACCCGGCAGCGAGTTCGACGTCTTCTCGTCTTGGGCAACCGCGTTATTGATGTCCTCATCACCGCCCCTTTCTTGAATTTGAGTCGTCCTCGACTCAAGCATATTCTCCTGCAAAAGGTTAGGAACAACAGAGGGCAAAGCAATAGACAAATCTTTCAAATCATTGTTTGGTTCTTTAGCTAATTCATCATCTCCACAATTTTTTGTAGCTAAAAGAACAGGGCCTTTCAATTTAATTTCAGAATTCGTCTCAATAGTTTCTTTTGGTTTTGTTACACTTGGTTTATCATTGGCACCATTTTTATTTTGTGATTTACGACTTGCTTTTGCTAACTCAGCCGGTGTCATAGGTTGGATCACATATTTCTTTCCCTTAAACTCAAATTTGTATTCATTAGACCTACCATAATGAACAGCATCGACATCATAAATCCAAGGTCTACCCAGTAAAATAGAACAAACATCCATAGGTGCAACATCACAATCTATGTAATCACGATAAGTACCAAGAGAGATGTGAATTCGAACAGTCTTAGTTACCTTGAGCTTACCGCAAGAGTTGAACCATTCAATGCAATATGGATGTGGATGCGGGTGTGTGGTCAAGCCAAGCTTCTCGACCATGTCAACGCTCGCAAAATTGTTGCAACTTCCTCCATCGATGATGACGGGCACCGCATATTCGTTGACGACCATCTTGGTTTGGAAAAGATTATGCCGCTGACTTTCTTGTGACCGTTCTGGTTGTGCAGTCAATACACGGGTCACGACAAGTGTTGGATAAGCTTCCGTTGTCGAAGTACCAAACACCTCTTCTTCGGCAACTTTTGGACCTGCGGGGTTAGCGGCAACTAAAGCAAAATCATCCTCATGCTCACTAGCAGAAGAATACTCACCATCCTCACGAATAATGAGAGCACGTTGACTAGGACAATCACGCTTTGTATGCCCAAAACCCTTGCAACGGAAACATTGAATGTCGCGAGTACGCCCTGTGGATGCGACAGAAGAAGCACTTTTGGCGGGGACTTGCACCGCTGAATTCTTACTTACACTCGTAGCTCGTGTTGGAGTGGTAGAAGGAACAACGAGCGGTGATGCTTGATGAAGTGTTGACGTTGGAACCTTTACAGCCTCAATGTTTGACTTTAATGAACCACTGAAGTTTCCTCGCGTCTTGATTTGTCGTCCCTGTACTTCCCTTTCTGCTTTGCAAGCAAGATGGAACAAACGAGTGATAGAATTGTATTCTTTATAATCAAGTATATCCTGAATCTCACGGTTTAACCCACCTAAGAATCTAGCCATTTTTGCATCCTCACTCTCTTGTAAACCACAACGCAACATACCAATTTGTAACTCCTGATAATACTCCTCAACTGTTTTGCTATTTTGATTTAAACGTTGCAACTTATTCAACAAATCTCTCTCATAATATGAAGGAACAAATCTAGAGCGCATGGCACGTTTTAAGGCTTGCCAGGTGGTAGGTTCATTTCCTCTTCTACATGTTTCATGCCACCAAATAGATGCAAAATCAATGAATTCACTAACAGCAACCTTAACTTGATTTTCAGGTAAGACAGTAAAACATGAAAATTTTTGATCTACCAATAATTCCCAATCAAGGTAAGCGTCAGGATCATATCTACCATTATATGGAGGTATTGTCAATTTAACCTTGGCTAATGAATCATCACGTACCTCACGATTACCTTGACGATTTCTAGCCATACCTTGTCGATTGTGACGCAGCCTTCGATGATCTCGATCATTGTTCGCATTAAATCCATCGTCGGCTTCGGAATCAGCAACGTAGTCATTCTCAGCTTGTTCAACCTCATCAGCCCAAGAGCGACGATCAACAGGGGCTGCAGGAAGCACCGGGGCAGCAAGGGGTGCAAGTGGCACCGGGGCAGTAGGAGGCACACGGGCAGCAGGGGCAGGAACTCTTCTTTCAACGTCTTCCATTCTCGTGATCAAGTTGACAATCCTTCTTTCGAGCCGCTCCATCCCGTGGGCATTTGCATTTGTCAGTTGAGTGATGCTATTGGCCATATCAGCCATGGCCTTTTGCTGGTCCTCCATGTACTTCGCGAAATCAGCGTTAAGCACGGACTCATTATTACTTCCTCCTCCTGACATGGTTAGTGGGAGCAAAAAGAAACACACAAGAATATATATACTATATGCTACTGTTGTGTGTGGGTGTCAACAGCTCTCTCTAACCTATCCTTTGTTCTTACCAGTTTTTACCGTGCAAGCAGTAGGCACAATCGGCAACTGGTCGGCGATAACTCCAACGCACAGGGTGGTAAAGCGATGGCAAGAATTCTGTCCCTGCTTGGTTAGTAGATGGTGGAGCTTGGATAGGCTTTAATATGTAGCAAAGGAAGTACTATAACCACACTAGTTAAAAACAAGTTGAATAAGTGTTCAACGGTGGTACTATGCTGGTCGTAGGCTAAACCGTGCTAGAGACGCGAGCCTAATCACAGACGATGTCACAGAACAGATGCTGAACACGAAGATGAAACTCTTCAAATTTTTCCTTCTCTCCTTTTTCCCTTCTCTTTTTTTTTCACTTTTCTTTTTTTTTTCACTCTTTTTTTTATGGTGCGGCTCTTTCTAATTTGCACCTGCCTTTTGTTTTGTTTTTTTTTTCTACCTCTCGATGCTAGCTAAGACAACGTAGCACCAGGGAAATCAACTGACACCTTGATTTCTTGGATAGTGAACTCACGGTCAAACTTGTTTGGCTCCTATATGGAAGGTGACGGTTTAGCCAATACCCAGTATGGAAAAAACAAGCTGCTGCTCTTTTATTTGGTGTAATTGGAGAAGATGAAAATCGCAGATTGCAATGGATGGAAAATAGCGTGACTTGTTTTCCAGGCTAGATGGATTTTTTTTTTCCTTAGCAAAGGATGGCAGGTGATAATCACACTAAACAAAATGGCAGGCGGTGGCTAATTTCGGAGAAGGGCGTGGTGTTGGGATGGAAACCGATTCGGTGGTGGTTAGCCAGCAAGAAAAAGTGGGAAGTTGTTTTTGTTTTGGTTTTGCTGCGCTATTTTTGGAGCGCACGATCTGATCTATTGGCGCAGCACTATATGGAAGATGCGAAATTTTGTTTGGAAGGCGTAGGTGCGGCCAATTTTTTTCCCTTTAGGGCGGAGAAGGAAAACAGAAACCGTAGCTGCTAATGGATGGAGGCGGCGACGGGTAATACTAACTCAAGAACACAAAGAACAAAGAACCTTGTGACGAAAATGTGAATAGAACTCGAAACTCTAAAGGACTAGACACTAAACCAACAACGACACAACGGCGAACACAAATTCAACAAGAATTAAAACATGTAGCAATAGCAAAGGCTAAACGGTCTCGGATTAAGGGGAAATTTGATGAAGAATATTTTTGTAGGGCTATTTTCTAGACTATAGGACGAACAAAAATTAAATAAAGATGACGATCTCACCAGGCAACCGAAAGCTCTGATACCACTTGATGGGCGCGGACGCGGGGTCCCGATCTTCTGGTGAGAGATGGTAAAGATAACTCGGTAAAGGTGTCACGGAGACCTAAACGATCCGGCTTCCAACCCCGCAAAGGAACTGGAAATCCCGGCGATCGCTAAACCACCACGACGATTGTTATCGACCGAACCAGAGGCACGATCGACCTGTCCACGAAGGACGGTTCCTGCAAGCAACCGAAGAACGAGCAAGAACACAAGATAAGCAATCTGAATTGCGAATATATATTAAGGATAATGGGGTTCAGAATCTTGGTCCTGTTGGTCTAGCCGACACAAGAAGAACAAGGCGAAATCTCACACAACCGTGACGAAATCAACTAAACAAAACCCAACTAAGACGTAGCACGGCGTGGGACTTATATAGGGCGGCGGCCAGAGGAGGGGCGTCCAAATAGGTGCCCACACGTGCTCAACCCTAACTCTAGGGATACACGGGCTTTGGGCCCAAAAATACGGCGACGCAGCGCCGGAAAGTTTCTGTTCGTCAGATTGTTTTTACGATTCCCGTTGATTCGGATTGAATTTGAGGGCGCGGTTGGATCCGTTGGAAAGCTTACCTCGATAGCTTTCCGTAGAGTCCTTATTTGCCTCATTTGGACGTCGTATGTGATCTGGACGTCCGTTTGAAGGTGCGCTGGTCCTGGAAGTCCGAACCGGACCAGGCAGCGAGTTCGACGTCTTCTCGTCTTGGGCAACCGCGTCAATGATGTCCTCATCACTCATTGGCCACATAATTCTGTTCCCTTGGAACATGCTGTATTGTGTAGTAAATTGTTTGACCAAATTTAAAGCCCTGTCTAAATATCCCCGAAGTAGATCATTATGACATTCATACTTACCGATCATCTGGAAAACTACCAACTGTGAATCCCCATAATCTTCTACAGCAACAGCTCCAGCTCCAACTTGAATCAATCACTCCAATCCTTGATTCAAAGCTTCATATTCTACTTGATTGTTGGTCAATCGAAACTCCACAGTAATACCGAATCTGTAAAAAAATCCACCAGGGGATACTATAAAAATACCGATTCCACATCCCTTTTCACAAACCGATCCATCAAAGAACATCACCCATGACAAAAGAATTGATAGATTAATGTCCTGATGGTGTGTAATGAAATCGGCTAATACGCCCCTTGACGGTTTTTGGAGATTCATACGTTAAATCAAAATCGATGAGAGTGTATACCCATTTTCTAAAGCGTCCTTTGATAATTGGAGCATTAAGCATGTACTTGACCACACCGGTTTGGCAAATCACCTTGGATTCAGCACCCAACAAATAATGTCTCAACTTAGTACAAGCAAAGTATAAACAAAGGTAGTATCTCTCCAGCACCGTGTATCGGGTTTCTGGATCCAACAGTTTTCTGCTCAGATAAAAAATTGCATGTTCCTTCCCTTCGATCTCCTTGACCGGAACTGCCCCTATCGTCTTTTATGATACCGATAGATACAACTTGAATGAAAAATTTCCCCTTGGGGCAACCAGAACAGGTGGATTGATCAAGTACCCCTTGATATTATCAAATGCATTCTACTGTTCTGATCCCCAAACAAACTTATCGGTATTTTTCAACTTGAGCAAGGAGAAAATGGGATAATTCTTTCCGATAAGTTTGAAATGAATCTTCTCAAGTAATTAATTTTACCAATCAATTCTTGTAGACGAACCTTTGACTCTGGAGGTTTAATGTTCAGAATCACTTTTATTATATCAGGATGCACTTCAATCCCTCTCATGTACCATAAATTCCAAGAACTTTCCGGCCGATACACCAAAAGCACATTTCTTTAAATTCATCTTCATGACATATTTCCAAAACCGATCCAACACGGTCACAATATCAGCCAAGTGTCGTTCTTTCTTCTTGAAATTTGATTACCACATCATCAATATAAATTTGAACCAATTTGCCGATTAAATCATGGCAAATCAAGTTCATTCCTCTTTGATATGTTGCCCCAGCACTAATTAGCCCAAAAGTCATAACAACCCACTCAAACAAGCCGATACACTAATTAGCCCAAAAGTCATAACAACCCACTTAAACAAGCCGATAGAGTCAGGACATCTAAATGTAGTTTTGTTCACATCTTCTTCAGCCATAAAAATCTGATTATAAGCGGCATTACCATCCAAAAAACTGATAATCTAATTGCCAAAAGCAACATCAATTAGTCGATCATCAATCGGCATCGGATATTCATCTTTGTAGGATGCTTTGTTCAAATCCCAAAAATCGATGCACACCCGAATCTTTCTTCCAAACTGGTACAATGTTAGAAATCCAATCAGCATATTTGCATGGCCGAATAAACTTTGCATCTAATAATCTTTTAATTTCAGCCTTCACTTAATCGTAAATTTTCCAACTGATCCTCCTTGGTGCTTGTTTTACTGGTCGAAATTCTGGCTTCATTTTAATCTTATGTTCAACTATAGATCGGTTTAGACCAGGCATCTCATGATATTCCTAAGGAAAGCAATCAACCCGATCCTTGAGAATTTGAATAAGCCGATCCTTATATTCCCGCGGCAGCTTTAAACTGATATAAGTGGACCTTTCTTTCCCTTCTGTTCCAATATCGACCTTTTCAAGTTCATCAGCCGGTATAAAGCCCTGACCCATCTTATATTCGATCTCCTCTAGAGTCGCGGTTCCCATAAAAAACACTCGTGTCCTTGAGCCACTGACTGTGTTTCTAGCGTCGTCAGCTTAAAGCCCGATTTACTAAAACTGATGACTTCACAGTCTTCCAAAGGTTTCCCCGATAACGCTTCCAGATTGTCATAAATTTCAGCACAATCGGTTTCTGTAGTTAAAGATTCTCCTCTAACCATCTCTATTCATCAATCAATTGGATCAGAATTTGATGCAATGTCAATGGGAATGCAGCAATTGGCGTGTATCCAATCTCTTCCCAGCAGCACATTATAGCTTCGTTTTCCTTCAATAACAAAGAAATCTGTTGGAACTGTTTTGCTACCTACTATGAGTTCCACCACTAGAATTCATTTTGCTTCTGTCGAATTTCCATTGAAATCGCTTAACACCATATTAGTTTACACCAAATGTTCTGTAGATTTTCCAAATTTTCGACAGACAGATTACGGCATTAGATTCACAGTGGCTCCACTATCCACCATCATCCGCGAAACCAGTTTTCCGTTCACATAACCCATAATGAACAATGGCTTCAAGTGTAATCGAGAATTCTCAGGTTTCTTAGATATCGCATCTTCAGCTCCAATCACAAGTTCTGCAGCAGCTTCTTCGTAATCCCACATGAACTCCTAAGGCAATATGCAAACCATTAACAACAATCAAGACTTCATCAGCATCGACATTAGTATCAATAATAACAGCCGATCTCGGCTTAGGCCTCCACTCCTGTTTGCCCCTAGCTGGTTTCATCGGCTTTACTAAAACATCCCTGAAGTTTTCAGCTTCCATCTCTTTTGCTTCAGTATTTCTCATCCGTTGTAATAGACGTTTCTGAGATTTAGTAATTCCACTTGGGCACCATCGTGGCAATGGCACCTAGGGAGGACGATACACATCGGTATTTTTCCCATCGGGATTTTAGCTTTCTTTTCAGGAACAATAAACGATCTTTTACCGATACCCTCTTCACTGGTGGAGCAAGCACATGATTAATAGGGCAATTCTTAAGGGTAGGCAAAGACATCCTTTCCTCCTAGCAATATCGGAAAAAGGGACAACCTCCCCATCTTGATTCCTTAAGCTTTCTTGAAGAATCAGCTCAGGAGTTTTTTATCTGATGCTCCTACTAGGTGGATTCTTATCCAATCGATCATACTTTTCTAAGAATTGATCAAAAGATGGCTTTGGCTTTATAATCAGTTTAGGGAATTTCCTGGGAACGGGATCCCGTTTCCAGGCACGGGCGACGGGACACCATCCCACCGTCCGATCCGCACAAATCGGCGAGAAAGCGACCGTGCACGCACGCTGCGCTCATCCGCTACCACACCGGCCGATCCGTTTCAGAGAAACTGAACGCGTAGTGCCTAGTTATTAGCCTAACCGCTAATTATACTAATTAATTAGTATAACCGATACCTCACCTAATTAGTTACTGTATGCACGGTGTTATCTAATCGAATGTGTGTTTATTAGCTACGTACCAACGCTACATACTGTTGGTTGCACTTTTTTTAAATATTTTCCAACTTCATAAATTTATTTTTACTTCATATAAATTCGTTTTAGTACAAAGTAAAAACTACAATTCATCTAAAATTAAGATATAAATTACCGTATATCTTTTTTATTTTTTGCATTATACGATATCGAAACTCGATGATAGCACGAGCCAGATACTGAAATTTTTTTTATTTTTTGCGATATATGATACACTTATATACCTTTTTCTAATACCAGGACTCGGCAATACCACCAACCTGATACTACCGATACCGATAATTTTTTATAATATATTATACATTTTTCTGATATCGAAACTTGACGATACTACCAACCTGATACTCGATGATACTTCTGATCTGATACTTGAGTTTTCGACCTGATATTTCTGATCCGATACTTGATTTTTTTGACTCGATGATACTTCTAATCTGATACTTGTTTATTTGACCCAATACTTTTTTTTTGATCCGATACCCGATGATACTTCTGATCCGATAATTTTTTTTGACCTGACAATCGAAGATAACTTCGATAATCCATGATACCACCAATATGATAATTCCGATACTCGACACCTAGACCTGATACTTTTTTATTATGATATATGATACCTTTTTTTCGATACCTCAATAATACCATGAAACTCGACGATACCATCAACATGATACCACCGATACTGGACACCTGGAACTGATACTTGATTTTTTGACACGATACTCGATGATACTTCTGATCCGATACTTGGTTTTTTTTAACTCGATACTCGATGATACTTCTGTCTGATACTTGTTTTTTGATCTGATACTTGATTTTTTTTTACTCGATACTAGATGATACTTCTGTCTGATACTTGTTTTTTTGAGCTGGTACTCGATGATACTACATACCTGATAATACATTTCTGATACTACAATTTTGATAATACATACATGATACTCCAACTGTTTTTATAGAGAATAGGACATGCTTTGATACTACAACTTTGATATATACATGGTAATACATACATGATAGTCCAACTTTGATACTGCATATATGACACTCCAATTTTGATACATTGTCGCAACCCCGGCTTCACCGGGATCCACTCACAATCCATTGCTAGTCCCAGAGATCAATGCTAGCAACTTGTGAGCGACAGTTTGTTGAACATCATCACACAATCACAAATAACTAAGAAAAATATATATTATGCAAAAGTAATTGTTACACAACTACTTATTACAATTGTTTAATTAAAGATGACATAATATTGTCCATAATATATCAGAGTGCTGAAATTCAAACATGCAGCGGAAAAAGTATGATGATGCTCCAATCCAACCCTTGAGCGCCAGCTAATCCTCTTCAAAGTCCAGAACAAGATCCTCCTGATCCTGTAGGCAGACCGAACCTAATCCTTCTCCTGAATACAAATTTTATCCGTGGTTTTGTATAATGAGTACACGGCTACCCAGCAAGAGTCCTTATAAATGATGCAAGGATAATAACAAGAATAGGATGGCTAATTTGCATAAACACCTACACTAGTCAATATTAATTAAAATGTTGTAAAAACATTTGTTGAACAATTAATAGATGAATAGACTCCCAAGATCACAAACAGAGCTCGGCTTCGAAAGCCCCTCTGCGAAACTGCACAAGCCTCGAATACTCAAAACCAAAACCAACCCATCAGGTTATTATTAAACACATGAGACTACCATGTACGGCCTACCTCCCCTCCCATAACCGTGGGAACGGCTATCATGATAGTTTTAACTCTGCAGAGTGTAGCACACTTTACCCATAAGCCGAGTGAAACTTTTGCATCTTAGCTCTTCCTTAGGAGCCCAGACCAAGTAACAATACAAGGCGATTCATTAGTTCCCTCTGTTAACACCGATACCCCCTCTAAGGTTTAGCACTCGGGCCCCCTCTTGAGCCAACGGACCGCAGCCCGATCTTTTCAAAGTAAAGTGTGTTAACAGTCTTCCCTAACTACTAAGCCAGGACTAGCACATGTTGTACACCATGTTAAGCTAGCACTTATGGTTGCGCTTGTTTGGTTTGGCGGGATTGGCACACGCCGTTTTCAGGGAAGTCAGGTGGAATTAGGGTATCGGGGAATGTCGGACGTTGGTCGATTAGGGTTTGGTCAAGGAAGGGGTTGGACGATCGGGTGTGGCCAAGGGAGATTAGGGTTTCGGGGTTTGTCGGTCGAGAGGAGCAGACATTCAACCGGCAAGGGTTATGACAGAGGTCGACCGGAGCTAGGGTTTTGGCCGAGAGTCGAGCTAGGGTTTCAACTGAGAGAGGAAGTTTTCAAAGGAACTCGACCAGGGCTTTGGGGTTTTGGACTCGACCGAGAAGATTTAGGTTTGGTCGGCCAAGTTTACAAGGAATGTCGATCAGGGTTTAGGGACTTGGTCGACTTAGCCGAGAGAAAGAGAGAGACAAGGTTGGCTCGATCAGGAGATCAGGGTTTCGATCGAGCTTGGTTTCAATTGCGAGACAAAGTCAGGGTTCCGACCGAGGAACGAATAAAGAGAGGAGTGAGCTTTTGCATTTAAATTGTAATTTTGTAAATTGAAATGAAAATAATTAGAAAGATAAATTCTTATATGTAAATAATTGTTTGAAAATTTAGGGCTTTTCATATAGAAATCATAATAACTTAATTTAAAATTTTGCCTTTTCTTTTAAAAGAAACTTGGGACATTATAATATTTATTAGGATGTCACATACATGATACTAAATACCTCATAGTATAACTTTTATACTGGATACATGATCCTCCAACTTGGTTACTGCAACTAATACATGATACTAGATACCTGATACTACAACTTTGATACTACATAAACGATACTCGATAATACCTTCAATACGTTACTTGGTTTTTTACCCAATAATCGACGATATCACCAATCCGATACCATGAATTCGACGATACCATCAACCTGATACCACTGATACATGACACCTCAGACCCGATACTTTGTTTGTGATATATATGATACCTTTTTCTTGGATATCCCAATAATAGCATAAAACTCGACGATACCACCAACCTGATACCACCGATACTCGACAACCCAGACCCGATATTTTTTTGTTGGGACATATGATACCCTTATGATACCATTTTTTCTGAACGATACCACCAACCTGATATCACCGATACACGACACCTCCCAGACCCGATACTTTTTTTTATTGTGATAATGTGATATATGATACCCTTATGATACCATTTTTGTCGGGGATAAAATTATGGCCCATTGCCATGGCCCACTCTCCGATGGTCCAATCGAACAGCCTCCTAGGGCCTAGCTCCCTGGGAGGTTCTATAAGGCCCACGTGCATCCTGCCAAACAGCCTTCTAGATGGCACGGTGCACGGTGCCCAAGACTTCGTGTTCGAGTCCGACTCGAACAAGAGTTCTGCACGGCTACGTGAAGATCCGGACGTGGTTTCCGGGATTGGAACAGACGTCGTGATCCCCAAGAATTGGAGTATGCCTTATCTACCGTGGGACGTATTTGGTATGATACAAGTTCGTTACGATCTCGTAGTCAGCCCGGCCCGATTATCCCTTGGTAGGTCGGTTGTTCAACACTATATAAACCAAGCCCCTACGGCGTTTAGGGGGCATCCAATATTGGCCAAGTATCATTGTATTGACGCATATAACTCGCCGAGACTTGTTCTTCTCGTCGAGCTTTCCCTTGTAATCCTCTTTGATATGAAGAAAGGCTGGACGTAGGGCTATTATCGCTTTGAGAGGTCTGAATCAGGATAAAAACCCTGTGTCTCCCTGTTGCTCGTTGGTTGCTATTCGCTCTGTTCGGCGTGTCCCCTATCTCCCCTTCTCAAGAACCTTAGTTGAGTTGAGATCGATATCTCAACTGTCGACAATTTTTTCGGACGATACCACCAACCTGATACCACCGATACTCGACACCCAGACCTGGTACTTTTGTTTGCTATATATGATACTTTTTTCTATACCTTAATGATGACATGAAACTCAACGATACCACCAACCTGATACCACTGATACTCGATGACCCCAAACCCGATACTTTTTTATTTGTGATATATCTGATACCCTTGTGATGCCATTTTCTTATCCTCATCAATGATACCATGAAACTCAACGATACCAACAACCTGATGTGACCGATACTCGACATCCAAACTCGATACCTTAATGATGCCATGAAACTAAACGATACCACCAATATAACATGCAAACCAGATACTTTGTTTGTGATACATGATACATTTTTTCCCGATATCTTAATGATACCATCAAACTTAATGATACCACCGATACTCGACACCCAGACCCGATACTTTATCCAGATAACTCATTATACTACTAACCTGATACCCCTCCCCCCTAAGAACTACTAACATGATAGCCCAATACTCGCACCCGATACTCGATGATACTACTAACCTGATACCCTAATATTTCACACGATACTTGATGGATACTACTAACTTGATACCCCCTAATAATTGATAATACCTGCTTGAATGGATTATTTCTCAAGATTATCTCTTACACCCTTCTGATATCATTTTTCTCATGATACTTTGCCTTTTTTTTGAATATATAGACATTGTGATACCTATTTTTTTTAAAAATACATTGTGTTGATACTTTGTAAAACTGAATAGCATTTGTTATTCAGTGCAGATTTTTTTTCACATAAAATTGTAAAATTGAAAAAGAACAAATGCTCTAGTACTCATGGAATGATTTAAAAGAAACAATCATGGCTTAATACGTGCCGTGGCATGCAACTGACTTAGTAACGTTTCCTCGCATGCAAACCTTGCAAAGCTCGTGACTTCCTCCGCACAAACGCGCGTGAAGTCGTCAAATAACGCTGGGCGGGGAAAAAAATGCGAGCATTGTTTTTGTCGTTTTGTGATCCCGTTGCACGCCCTCTCGACGGGAACCCGCGCTCTAGTCGCATCCTCAGTTTATTATCCTTGCCACGCGTCACTTCGCGCCATCTGCCAACTCTTTCATCTTGTCGTCGCTTCATTGATTAGAATCTCAATTCTGGCTTCTCTTTTACTACAATCCTTTTGGAGCCAACAAGCACTTTAAACCAACTGAAACTTTCTTCAGCGTCATCGGCTTTTCTTTTCACAGCGTCAACCATTCCAACAAAACCGACTAGAAAAGGTTCTGTATCAACTTGTGAACCTAGTTCGAAAACAGGTTTGAAAAAAAAACAACCGTGACAAGACTTCAACATCATCTAAAAAGTGGTATCACAACTCTTAATTGTCCTTAAAAACAAGGATTCTTAGGCAAGGCATCCCTAAAATGAGAACTTACTCACCTACAGTGGGCTATCATTGAATGTGATACCTATAAGAATACCCTTCATATGAGAGCTACCTATAAGAAAACCAAGGTTCACAACATTAAAACCATAACATTGTCATACCCACATAATCAACCAAACATGGCGCATAATTATTAATAACAAAATTATAAAACTAGTCCACAACTATCACTATGAAAGCATAAACCAATGGAATCAACATTGCAAATAAAAACGCAACACAACCCATACCCAGTGTGTCAGGTCTGTATTCATTGACTTACTCCAGGCAAAAGTTTATTATTTCATAGTTAATTATAATTAATTAATCCCAAAACAGACCTACAACCTCCTCTGATACCACCTATAACACCCTGAGCTCCCCTGAGGCTCAATGATGTGCACTAGGTCGGCCCGATCTTCTGGTGAGGAAAGATATGTCGGTTTGTTGTACAACGAAGTAGATGGATCAGCTACTAACCTCGCTGAACCGATCATCCAAGTCGAAACCCGATCGATCCTTGAACCTGCTGCAACCGAGAACAAGCAAGAACAAGATGATAACTTATAAATCAACTCATGAAAGGTTGAGGTTCTGTTTCTCGTCACGGGTGGTCTAGTCGACACACGCGAAAACAAGGAGGGACGCACGAGGGGTCAACCAAAACACAACAAAACCTAAGCAAATATGATGGCGGCGGCTAGTTTTTATGGTGGAGGGAGGGGGAGAACGGCCAAAGGGGTGGAGGCCAAGGTGGAGGACATTCTAGGGTTTCTCCCCACGTCCTCAACCTGGGCCTAGACCTCTCCGTCAAATTAGCCCACGGCCCAAAGAAAGTGTCGCAGCACTTGGCAGATTTGATCCGTTGTAGTATTTCAAAGTTTTCCGGTGATCCAGGACGAATTTTGACATGGGGCTGGATGTGTTGGAGAGCTTATCTTCATATCTTTCTATAATGGGCTCATTTGCCTCGTTTTGATGTCGTATGTGGCCTGGGCGGTCATTTAAAGTCAGGCTCTTCGCTGATGGCCGAACCGGGCTTCCGCAAGAGTTGGGCTTGCACCTGGGCTTTCTTGTGTGTGATGAAGCGTCTTCTATCTTGGTTATCACGTGTTGGACCTCCCCGTTTGATGGCATGTGCGGCTTGACCCAAGTATTGAAGTCCATCCGAAATTTCTTGTCAGCATGTCGTTGCGACATTTCAATACATCGTCCTAGCACGGATATCGACAACTTTGGCGACGTTGTAGTGGATGGAGCGAGAGGCGTCGTGTCCATGTCCGTCCTTATGATGGTCTCATCACTCAAGATTACCAAGATTCCTTTAACACAAATTTTGGTAGAACTTCCCCTAAACTGGGACATCCAAACAGGGAAAATTTACAGTAGAAGCATAGCAAATATACCTCCAAACAATTAACGAACTGGAGCCGACACTTGGCATAAACCACAACCACCTCTCAACAACCAACGGTTTTCAAAGAACCAACCAGTTTAAGAAAACATTAATAAGTCAGGTTATTACACACTTAACAAACTAACATACAAGCTCTAGGATAGTTCATTGCATTAAATAGCTAGTGGTTAACTAGCTTGAGTGATGAGAAAAGTTGACTGGCTCGAGTGATGAGCAAAAGTGTGAACTACGCCCCTTCTCGTAGTTGCTGCCTCAACCATCACCTTAAAACACCAAAAGAGGAAGTGTGAGTGCAAGATTCAACAAAGTACATAATAGCGAGGTTTTAGCATAAACATAAGTATCAACAACATAATCATCAATCACTGCTACACTCTATCAACACAAGTTCAGTGCAATGCAATGTTATGCATTACGATCTTTGACACTGTGATCAATCACCGCTCCACTCTATCAACATATTTAGTGCAATGCGATGCCATGCCATGCAATGCATTATGATCTTTGACATTACGCGCACCGGTATCTAAGCGTACATCCATATGTATCGCTCTAACTCTAACCCGTGGAGGTGCTCACCGAAGTGAGTCGTCCCCGCCATCCTGTGGCGGGTGCCTACCTCTGTAGGTATTCTCACCGCCATGGCTCATAACACAACATAAACAGGGTTAACCATCATTTCTATGCTCATTCATCCATACATTCACTAATCTATCCCTGTTATCCATTCATTCAGCACTATAATAAAAAGCCACAATCAACATCAAGCTACCATCACCGGTATCAGAGTCATCACATTATGTACTTGCTGCGTTGGTTACCAGGCGGGGTTGACAAACAAATTAAGCAATATACATAACCAGTAACACTAGCTGAACAAATACGCCATCACCTTAACAAACCTCATCACAGCCTTCCCAGGACAGCAGCGCTCCAAAGCCCATAACTCCTAAACCGCTAGACCAAATTACGCGTTCTTAGGCTCAATGGAAAGCTAGAAAGATAAGCTACAATTTTCTTAATATGTTTGAGTCCTAATTCCTGGCCAAAACGCCTTGATTTTGCTGACCAAGTCACTGCACACTTGTACCACCATCTAACCTCGAAGATTCAAGTCTAGGGTTTGCATCTCTCCCCAAACCCCATCCTAAACCCCACATACAAGAGCAAAATTGCAAAAGTTACCTCAACTCTTCTCATCCTTTCTCAAGCAGTCAAACCAATCAACCAAGCAGTAAATTACACTAAACAAAATTGCACTCATGGCCACAAACGCAACCACATTAACCACTCAAACAAAACTAACACATTTAAAAAGTAAACCGCTCCACTTATATTACTCCCTGGGAACGTATATATGAAAAGTTGTAATGAAAATTGTCATCCAAACTAGGTAGTAGTGAATGAGAGCAAAAAACAACGAATAGATAACCCCACAAAAAGACTATCTTTCTTGGCCAACTGCAAAACTACTAACAAAAAAATAAAACAACTCTAGCTCAACTCTCGTCCCTTGCATGAACGCAACATTGCACTAGAATATGAAAGTACAGTCAAGTCCAAGCAAGAATCTACATAGATTCGTAGCATCATCCACCGTTCCTAAAGTTGGTCCTACCGAATCAGACATGTCTAGATTGGCATCAGACTAGAGAGATGAGGTGCGATGGTGCGGCATAGTGAAGGACAAGCCTATCGGCGGTGCTAAGGCAACTTTGAGTGACGACAATGGTGTGGTCCACAGAAGGGTGGTAGACTTAGACAATGACGATTGCCACCATGCGGCAGGATCTAGGGCGACCATCATCAGGTAGTAGGATATAGCATAGAAATATGTTATTCAGATGCAGACGATGAGACGCATACCTAAAGGTGACAGGTTAGATCTACCATTGCAGGGGAACTCTGGTGATGGGATAGCAATGTTGTCACTACTGGTGGAGACAACAACTGCATGGGAACAATACAAACATGTAGACAAAAAGAAAAATACAAAAAACCTAATACAATTTATACTACTGATTTTTTTTTTATGATAAGGCCAGCATATAACAACCAGACACAAGAAACCAGGGGCCAACACGTTTCAATCAAGGGCTCTCTTCTTTTCCTCCAATCTTACCATTAAATGAACTAGCTAGAACTTGTACCCTTTGGCTAAAAAAAATGTCAACGGTGTGTAACTCAACCAAATGAAGTAAAATCAGTAGAATAAATCTTGTTTCGCATTCTACACAATGATAAAAGGTACCAATGCAAACTCAAATGATAAGTGACCAATAAAGAAATTAAAGCACCACGGGAATGCTATTAGGTATGCATGCATTTACAAATATATGGAAAAGCTAAGGCATCACACATATAACCATGTGATATGCATGACCAATGTAGATTATGCATATATATCACATATAACCATGCCATCACACATAACCATGGAAAGCACAAAGCACCGTGGATATGAGGAGACATCAAACACTTGATAAACTGGCCAGCTACATGGTAATTTTACCATTTTACCACACGAGCATCACATATTGGAGCACCATAGCAATACAACATGCATAACTCAAAAGCTGCCTTATCATAAGGACTCCTTGCCCCGCTCACGAATAAAACTCACATACATCATTGTAATCAAGGAAAACTAAATAATAATAACCAACTAAAAGTACAATGTTACAAAATGCTCTCTGCTTCGTTTGGCAAATCATACTCACTTGTCAAATCGCATAAAATAACAAATAATCAAAATGGCTCAAAACAAATCAAGCAAAATAAAAGCAAATCACTAAACCGTACTCCTCACAGTAGGGACAATTGGCACTAAGAACTAAGCGGGCATACCTGTTGTGAATACGGCCAAGTCACATGTGCAATTAATAAAGTGAGAACGAAAAGCCATCTTAGGAAACATCAAGCAGTCAAGCAAGATAATATATATGGAGACAAGGAATCATACAGGAAAAACGATGAACACAAGTAATCATGTGGAAAAAATTATGAAGACAAGCAGTCAAGCAACAAATCATGAAGACAAGCAGTCAAGCAGAAAAATCATGAATCATGAAGAAAAAGAAGTCATGCATGAAAATTATGAAGACAAGTGAAGCACAAAATTCATGAATGCATGCAATCAAAGCAATCAACCATGCAAACAATTAGACTCAAGTGGACTTACGCAAACAATTAGACTCAATTGAACTTAATTTAACCTAACGACGTTGCATTCATGTCGACACAAGAAGTGAAGCCGAAAATTCATGAATGCATGCAATCAAAGCAGTCAACCAGGCAGACAATTAGACTTCACTGAACTTAATTTAACCAATAACATTGAAATCATACCGGAAAAATCATGAACACAAGCAATCATGTAGGAAAAATCATGAAGACAAGCCATCAAACAGCAAATAATTTAGACAAACAGTTGAGCTGGAAAATCATGAAGACAAAGAAGTCAGGCAGGAAAATTATGATGAGAAGAGAAGAAAAAAATTCATTAATGCATGCAATCGAAGCAATCAACGATGCAGACAATTAGACTCCACTAAACTTAATTTAACCTAATGACATTGCATTCATGGCGACATACTCAACCTACGGGCACCAACTCAGGCCAAAACAAATAAAATAAAAATAAACCGCTCCACTCATATTCCTCCCCGTAAACACAACAACAATGCCAAATTGTAATATAAATTGTCAACCAAACTTGGTAGTATTAAACAAATAAAAAGCAGCGAATATATCACTGCAGTCAAGGAAAACTAAATAATAATAACCAACTAAAAGTATAATGTTACAAAATGCTCTATGCTTAGTTTGGCAAATCATACTCACTTGTCAAATCGTATAAATTAACAAATAATCAAAATGGCTCAAAACAAATCAAGCAAAATAAAAGCACGTCACTAAACCGTACTCCTCACAGTAGGGACAGTTGGCACACAAAACTAAGCGAGCATACCTGTTTTGAAAACGGCCAAGTCACATGTGCAATTAATAAAGTGAGAACGAAAAGCCATCAAGATAAAGTACTTAGGAAACATCAAGCAGTCAAACAAGATAATATATGGAGACAAGCAATCATATAGGAAAAACAATGAACACAAGCAATCATGTGGGAAAAATCTTGAAGACAAGCAGTCAAGCAACAAATCATGAAAACAAACAATCGAGCAGAAAAATCATGAAGAAAAAAAAGTCAGGCATGAAAATCATGAAGACAAGCAGTGAAGCAGAAAATTCATAAATGCATGGAATCAAAGCAATCAGCCATGCAAACAATTAGACTCAACTGAACTTAATTTAATCTAACGACATTGCATTCATGTCGACACAAGAAGTGAAGCAGAAAATTCATGAATGCATGCAATCAAAGCAATCAGCCATGCAGACAATTAGACTCGACTGAACTTAATTCTAACCAATGACATTGCAATCATACAGGAAAAATCATGAACACAAGCAATCATGTAGGAAAAATGATGAAGACAAGCAGTCGAGCAGGAAAATCATGAGGAAAAAGAAGTCAGGCAGGAAAATTATGATGAGAAGTGAAGCAAAAAATTCATGAATGCATGCAATCAGCCATGCAGACAATTAGGCTCCACAAAACTTAATTTAACCTACGGGCAGTCAATTAGCCATGCATTTAGGGCAACATACTGAACATACGGTCACCAACTCAGGCCAAATAAAATAAAAATAAACCGCTCAACTCATATTTCTCCCAGTAAACACAACAAAGCCCAATTGTAATATAAATTGTCCACCAAACTTGGTAGTATTGAATTAGAACAAATAAAAAGCAGCGAATATATCGCCACATGCAAAACCACTAACAAAAATAAATAAAATAAAATTACAGCTCAACTCGTGGTCCCTCCATGAACGCAACAATGCCAAAACATAAATTAAATGTCAAGCAAAAATCACACACACACACACACACGTTTCATCGGCTTGTCCTAGGCATGATGAACAGAACAATGGGATGAGCTAACTACTGAATCAGGACATCCCCAAAAAATTCACAGCATAAAATGTGTTATCTCATAGCGGCAAACATGAACAATGTGTGGTCGAATAGCACCAAACGAATAGCACAATGTGTGGTCGAACAATCCATTGGTGCAGCCTAGTGAAGAACAAGCCTATCGGCAGTGCTAAGGCAACTTTGACCATTGGTCCATAGAAGGGTCGTAAGACTTAGACAATGACGATTGTCACCATGAGGCAGGATCTAGGGCGACCATCTGATAGGTTGTAGGATCTAGCGTAGAAAAATGTTATTCGGATGCAGACAATGCGATTATGCATACCTAAAGGTGACATATGTTATAGATCTGCCACTGTAGGGGAACTCTGGTGATGGCGCTGCAATGCTGTCACTGTTGGTTGAGACAACAACTGCATGGGAACAATACAAACATGTAGTCAAAAAGAAAAATATAGAAAGCCTAATACAATTTATATGACCCAAGGGCCAACAAGTTGCGTTATAAGTTACAACAACCAAAAACCAAAAAACAAAGTTAGAAGGGAGAGAGCGTAAAAGTACCTTTGATATTTGTTTTGATTCCTCACAAAATGCTTGGTTCATGAACTTTCTTTCGAACAGATAGTCCAAAAAAATAAATTGAACATAGCATGCGTTATTGTCAAAGAAACCTATATCCATCGTCATGGAGGGTAGATATATTTTATGCATATATAAACAAATATTAAATTGAACCAATATGCACTAATAGAAATATATCAAAGAAAGTTCATCGTCAAGTAAACAGTGGAACTTAAAAGTGGATCAACATTTTAGGACAGAAAATAATGCACAAAAAGGTACCTTATATGATGGAAAGCTTTTGATTCAAGAGTTAAAAAATTCTGCTATGATGTAATACATTCCTTGGTTACCTCATCTAGCATATGGAAATAAAAGAGCAGCTTAGTTTTCAGGGTGATGAATTCATCGCGAACTGGAAAATCCCACATACATGGTCTTGTTTGCCTATAAATATTAAAAATAAATATGTACATTATTCATACTGCAAACAAAAAAAGAAGTGCACCGGCGCCAATAAAAGTTCCAACACAAAGACATGCGAACATTGGAAGATCAAAACACTCAACAATTTGTATTTAGTGATAGTCAATTATTCACTGATTCAACAGGTCAAGTCATCAACCAATACAAAATTAATAAGGGGCAATGGATCAGGTGGATTCTACTAATGTTGAATGGGATCCAATGATTTACCTTGTCAGGCAACATGCAAGAAGCTCAACAGCCGCAGCAGTGCATCATGTGGGCAGCCATGGACGGAGAATGCCATCATGTGCAGGCAGCCATGGACGGAGCCACAACGTTGTACAACTACAATACCAATAAAGGGTCAATGGTTTAGTTTAGTACCACCTTGAAGTCTATAAAATTAATGTAGCAACGAGCCATATCGCCATCTAGGTTTTACAATATTGACTTATGGTCATCTAAACATGCTACATGCTAAAACATATGGCCTTTTAACTTATTTACATGAAAGTTTATAAATTTGAATGCAACATATGGATAAAATATAATTATCAATTTGCCCATCACTAATTTATTCATTACCAACAGATAGAAATATGATCAATATGACCATTTCTTTTATTCATGTGCAAAAAGGAGTCTAGTCACCATGAAGGCATCTAACAAACTTGACTTATGTCCATCTAAACATGTTGCAACAATGGTCTTTTCCTTCTTCATTCAAATTTACAATTGAAGATTTGTAATAATTTTTTTTCCATGTTCATAGATAATTGAAAACAACAATTGGCACAAGCTGATAGCATTTTTCAGAAACACAAGTCAGCTCCATCTAATTAAGGATATAAAGCAAGGAGATACGTTCAATAAAATCTAAAAACTAGATTACAAATACTGCATGTTGAAATGCACACACAGACGAAAACATGCCATTGCTAGAGAATTTATTCGAACTCTCAATTCCACCAGTTTGGACTCTAATTTAGTTCAAAAATTACTGATACTCTCATTTTCACCACATTTGTAAATGCTTAATCAGTAACAAATGCATCTGCTCTAAGGGACTACCACATTTATTGACATGTTTGCTTCAAAGTGTTATTTGAATATACTAATTTCTCCTTTGATCTTGAGTTTATCACAAAAACTTCTATGAAAGAATAGACTTATTGACATTAATATACCTACAAAATTCAGAGCATCCTTGTTTTGTGTGCAATTTTAAATGTTAAACATCTAAAAAATAAGAGCTGGTTTCAAATTAGGAAATAAGAGCTAGTTTAAAAAACTACTTGGATCTCTCTTACCAAATTACTTGGATCCATGTAGCTAACCACTCCAGAGTTTCCTTTAGCTCTAATGATCTCAAACTCAGCTCAACATCCCATTTTGTTGAAACTAAAGTAGCAGTCAAATTCTGAATTTTGCTTGAAAGAATAGAATCACGAATATTATTGCTTTTGAGAAATTAAAATTGGTATTTACAAGGCATTATTGCCTTAACATTTGCAAACTATGGCCACCATATACCAGACATTTCAATTTTCAGATTAATGTCATGTAAGAATGCAGAGATCTTGTTGCAAAGAATATTGGAAACAGTAGAAAAATATTATGTTAATAAGAATGATAGGAAGGACTTATGAAGTAATCTAAATACTTCAAAATGGGTTTTTCCTGCAATTCGTATGGATTTTTCTGGTTATGCAATTGCACAGTATTATGTTGAATGTCCAGAGAACTTGCACCAAAAGAACATACTGGCAGCATTGATGGTGTTGGGAGTTTCATCAACGATGGTATTGGAATTGATGGAGGTAGGGTAGAAGTACAAGTAGATGCTTTCTCCTATTCTCCCTCATCAGTATCACATTTTGCATCCCTACTGCTACTATACATTTTTATATATACTTCCATTAGCTACCAAGCAATTATGTGTGTCAACATACAAGAATCCAATTTGATGACACTTTAACTCCATTCATCCAAAAACAACACTAAGCTTCATAGATCAAAAATAAAAATTATTAAGCAGAAACATTTACCTTCTTAGCTGATTGTAGCAAATTCTACATGACATTGGCTGTGAGCTTTGGACTGTCGTTGCCAAACCCAACCCATTCAGTTGTCTTCGGATCGTTCCTCTGATAAGATAAAATTACATCTTAGTAGTTTTAGATCAAAATTAGCTCGCAGCATAACAAACGCCATAAAGGCATTACCTTATTAAATACTATGATTGCATACAACATCACACATATCAGAATCCAATGAACTTAAAATCATAACAAGAAGATTAAGAATCAAATTTCCAAAATTCTATATTCCAAATAATCGGCATTCTTTCGTAAATGATAATTTTCAGATCAAAATAATATATTTATGGAAGGTAGTAAGAATGCTCCGCGTCAATACTTCTGTTACACAAAAATGCAGACGAATGATTCCACAATAGTAATTATTGTTTACTTGCTTGATTCAAATACATGTGGCAAACAAATAAAAATAAAAATGCAGGTTGTAAATAGCAACAAAAAAGTATTGCTGGGGAATTGGCAAAATCAAAATAACTGATGAGGATCACAGCCTTAAGTACTGAGAGAGCCAAAGAATAAATGTCGTAAATAGGCATGGAGGATTACTTTCCTTTTCCTGGACATGCACTAAAGCATCACTTGTTCTTCGGTAAATGGCAAAAGCATATGTCTTATTTTCGGTAGTTTTAATCGGTGTCTCAAAGATGTGGTTTAAAAGCATAAGCATATAAAAGAGATTCAACAGTTGTAACTTGCAGATGGCATCATATCAACAGATCCAGTTAAGAAATTGAGCCTCCAATGGAAATGGATGGGAGGGTTTATAGGTACAAACAAAATCTTTATTCATTCAGTCACCAGCATTAAAAATAAAAATATGTGCTTGATAAGCAACATATTTACTGTGAAATGGATTACTACTGAAGAAAATAATGTACTAGTAGTGTGTTACCTAAAAATGAAAGGATGGTTTTTCTCCTTTTTAAATTAATGTCATGTAAGAATGTAGAGATCTTGTTACAAAGAATATTGGTAATAGTAGAAAAATATTATATTATGATAATAAGAATGATAGGAAGGACTTATGAATTAATCTAAATACTTCAAAATGGGTTTTTCCTGCAATTCGTATGGATTTTTCTGGTTATGCAATTGCACAGTATTATGTAGAATGTCCAGAGAACTTGCACCAAAAGAACATACTTGCAGCATTGATGGTGTTGGGAGTTTCATCAACGATGGTATTGGAATTGATGGAGGTAGGGTAGAAGTACAAGTAGATGCTTTCTCCTATTCTCCCTCATCAGTATCACATTTTGCATCCCTACTGCTACTATACTTTTTATATATACTTCCATTAGCTACGTAGCAATTATGTGTGTCAACATACAAGAATCCAATTTGATGACACTTTAACTCCTTTCATCCAAAAAATACACTAAGCTTCATAGATCAAAAATAAAAATTATTAGCATAAACATTTAGCTTCTTAGCTGATTGTAGCAAATTCTACCTGACATTGCCTGTGAGCTTTGAACTGTCGCTGCCAAACCCAACCCATTCAGTTGTCTTCGGATCGTTCCTCTGGTAAGGTAAAATTACATCTTAGTAGTTTTAGATCAAAATTAGCTCGCAGCATAACAAACGCTATAAAGGCATTACCTTATTAAACTCTAAGTTTGCATACAACATCACACATATCGGAATCCAATGAACTTAAAATCATATCAAGAAGATTAAGAATCAAATTTCCAAAATTCTATATTCCAAATAATCGGCATTCATTCGTAAATGATAATTTTCAGAACAAATTAATATATTTATGGAAGGTAGTAAGAATGCTCCGCGTCAATACTTCTGTTACACAAGAATGCAAACAAATGATTCCACAATAGTAATTATTGTTTACTTGCTTGATTCAAATCGATGTGGTAAACAAATAAAAATAAAAATGCAGGTTGTAAATGGCAACAAAAAAAGTATTGCTGGGGAATTGGCAAAATCAAAACAATTGATGAGAATCACAGCCTTAAGTACTGAGAGAGCCAAAGAATAAATGTCGTAAATAGGCATGGTGGATTACTTTCCTTTTCCTGGACAGGCACTAAAGCATCACTTGTTGTTCGGTAAATGGCATAAGCATAACCCTTATTTTCGGTAGTTTTAATGGGTGTCTCAAAGATGTGGTTTAAAAGCGTAAGCATATAAAAGAGATTCAACAGTTGTAACTTGTAGATGGCATCATATCAACACATCCAGTTAAGAAATTGAGCCTCCAATGTAAATGGATGGGAGGGTTTATAAGTAGAAACAAAATCTTTTGGCATTCAGTCACCAGCATTAAAAATAAAATATGTGCTAGATAAGCAACATATTTACTGTGAAATGGATTACTACTGTAGAAAATAATGTACTAGTGTGTTACCTTACTGAAAGGATGGTTTTTCTCCTTTTTAGATTAATGTCATGTAAGAATGTAGAGATCTTGTTACAAAGAATTCTGGAGACAGTAGAAAAATATTATGATAATAAGAATGATAGGAAGAACTTATGAAGTAATCTAAATAGTTCAAAATCGGTTTTTCCTGCAATTCGTATGGATTTTTCTGGTCATGCAATGGCACAGTATTACGTAGAACGTCCAGAGAACTTGCACCAAAAGAACATACTTGCAGCATTGATGGTATTGGGAGTTTCATCAACAATGGTATTGGAACTGATGGAGGTAGGGTAGAAGTACAAGTACATCCTTTCTCCTATTCTCCCTCATCGGTATCACATTTTGCATCCCTACTGCTACTATACATTTTATATATACTTCCATTAGCTACTTAGCAATTATGTGTGTTAACATACAAGAATCCAATTTGATGACACTTTAACTCCTTTCATCCAAAAACTACACTAAGCTTCATAGATCAAAAATAAAAATTATTAAGCAGAAACATTTACCTTCTTAGCTGATTGTAGCAAATTCTACCTGACATTGGCTGTGAGCTTTGAACTGTCGCTGCCAAACCCAACCCATTCAGTTGTCTTCGGATCGTTCCTCTGGTAAGGTAAAATTACATCTTACTAGTTTTAGATCAAAATTAGCTCGTTGCATAACAAACGCTATAAAGGCATTACCTTATTAAACACTAAGTTTGCATACAACATCACTCATATCAGAATCCAATAAACTTAAAATCATATCAAGAAGATTCAGAATCACATTTCCAAAATTCTATATTCCAAATAATAAGCATTCATTCGTAAATAATAATTTTCAGAACAAAATAATATATTTATGGATGGTAGTAAGAATGATCCGCGTCAATACTTCTGTTACACAAGAATGCAGACGAATGATTCCACAATATTAATTATTGTTTACTAGCTTGATTCAAATACATGTGGCAAAGAAATAAAAATAAAAATGCAGGTTGTAAATGGCAACAAAAAAGTATTGCTGGGGAATTGGCAAAATCAAAATAATTGATGAGGATCACGGCCTTAAGTACTGAGAGAGCCAAAGAATAAATGTCGCAAATAGGCATGGAGGTTTACTTTCCTTTTCCTGAACATGCACTAAAGCATCACTTGTTGTTCGGTAAATGGCATAAGCATATGCCTTATTTTCGGTAGTTTTAATCGGTGTCTCAAAGATGTGGTTTAAAAGCATGAGCATATAAAAGAGATTCAACAGTTGTAACTTGCAGATGGCATCATATCAACACATCCAGTTAAGAAATTGAGCCTCCAATGGAAATGGATGGCAGGGTTTATATGTAGAAACAAAATCTTTAGGCATTCAGTCACCAGCATTAAAAATAAAAATATGTGCTAGATAAGCAACATATTTACTATGAAATGGATTACTACTGAAGAAAATAATGTACTAGTGTGTTACCTTAAAATGAAAGGATGGTTTTTCTCCTTTTTAGATTATTATATGACAAAAATCTAAAAGTCATATCCCTCTATTTTTCCCAAAAACATGAATAAAACAAAGCTCATAACTTAGTATAGAAAAGTGGAATCCCCTAATGCATAGATGACATAAAACAAAAACAAAAGGAAGGTGCGACAGGAAATTGCAATTTGAAATAATCTAATCCAAGGTCAACAAATTGTAATTTGGCTCCCAAGGGCTCCCAACGAATTAGGCAAAATTCTGTTTGGCTCAAAAGAAAAATATGTCAACAGTGAATTCAACCTAAGTTAGCAAATTAGAAAAATAAATCATATTTTACATTCTAGAAAAAAAACACAAAAAGTATTAAAGAATTTTGTAATAAAAAATGTCTCCTACATGCATCAATAACTTTTATGGTCCCTCTGATTCATTGCATAAACAAACTGCATGCTACAAAAATTGGATCATATATTTTATACACAAACACGAATAGAGTATCACAATTTTTATATACATATGGATAAATGTCAGAAGATACTAAAATATCCTGATCCGTTGTCAACAGTGCATTCACAGCGTAACATGTGCTGCCTTATTAAGCATGCTAGTAAGGTAGCAACTTGCACAATTGTCGGAGATGAAGTAAAATCTGTAAAATAAATCCTATTTCCTATTCTACACAATGGTAACAAAAGGTACCAATGGAAACTCAAATCATAAGAGGCCAATGAAGGAATAAAAATGTTATACCCCCCGTTGATCGCATATATTATCGAAGTAGGAAGCGCTGCACCCATACAGAACAACATGTGGGTTATTGGCTGTTGATGGTCGAGTCTTGGTAGGTTGCGTGCGTTGAGTTCTCCTTAGCCATTCAGTTAGGTTGTTAGGAAGCTGTTCCTACGTATGAAATAGGGAATCAGTTGTAATCTACAGTTTATTTAAAGCAATGGAAAACAATGAAAACGACATGCTTTTGATAACACATATCTAGTCTTAGGCGGTGGCTCCGAAAATAGCCAATCCCTCTCGCCACGGCACCACGACGAACTCATCTTCTTCATCGCTTGTTCGCTCAGGATCACGCCCGGGAACTCATGCTTACGAGGTAGTCGATCCAGCCATGGGTCGCAACATAAAACATCACAAACGAATGCTATTAGCTAAGCATGATATTTACAAATATATGGAAAAGCTACGTAACAGTAAATTATGCATATTTATCCTAATATATATACTCAAGAGAACTATACAAAGTACAAACCATGCCATCAAACATAACCATGCAAAGTGCAAAGCACCACGGATATGCGAAAACATAAAAAACTTGATAAATTGGCCAACTGCATACTACACACTAATCATGATAGTAATTTTAACGTTTTACCACACAAGCAGCACATCTTCAAGCACAATATAACTCAACCCAACTGAAATCAACGCCACCTCACCATTAGGACAACTCGCCCGCTCTCGAATAAAACTAACATACATCACTGGAATCAAGGAAAACAAAATTATTGTAACGAACTAAATTATACCATTACAAAAGGCTCTCTGCTGAGCTTGGCAAATCAGACTCACTTGTCAAACTGCATAAATCAACATGTAATCAAAATGGTCTGAAACAAATCAAACGAAATAAACAATTCACAATTCAATAAACTGCATAAATCAACATGTAATAAACCCTACTCCTCACCGTAGGGACAATCGACACTCAAAACCAAGCAAGCATACCTGTTTTGAATACAGCTAAGACGCATGTGCTAATAATAAAATGAGAACGAAAAGCCAACCAAATAAAGTTGTAAGGAAACATCAAGCAGTATAATATATGGTGACAAGCAATCAAGTAGGAAGATTGTGAAGACGACGAAGTCAGGTAGGAAAATTGTTAAGACAAGAATGGAAGAAGAAAATTCATCAAGACAAGCAGTCAAGCCAATCAACCAAGTAGTAAAACAAAATTTCACTCATGGCCACAAACGCAACCACATTAACCACTCAAACAAAACTAACACAATTAAAATTAAACCACTCCACTTATATTCCTCCTTGGTGATGGCATAGTGATGTTGTCACTACTGGTGGATACAACGACTGCATGGGAACAATACAAACATGTAGACAAAAAGAAAAATAAAAAAACATGATACAATTTATAAGAATGATTTTTTTTATGATAAGGCATTATCAGGGGCCAACACATTGTGTTATAAGTTATAGCAACCAGAAACAAGAAAGCAGGGGCCAACGAGTTTACCTCCCACCTCTCCTCCCTATATGTAGTCTTACCATTTAAATGAACTAGCCAGAACAATACCCTTTGGCTAAAAAAAATGTCAACGGTGTAACCCAACCTGTGTTTCCATATTAAACATGCTAGTAAGGTAGCACAATTGCCCAAGATGCAGTAAAATCAGTAGAATAAATCTTGTTTCACACTCTACACAATGATAACAAAAGGTACCAATGCAAACTCAAATGATAAGTGGCCAATGAAGAAATTAAAACACCACGGGACTGCTATTAGGTATGCATATGGAAAAGCTAAGGCATCACACATATAACCATGTGATATGCATGACCAATGTAGATTATGCATATTTATCATAATATTTACACTCATGTGAAGTACACATATAACCATGCCATCACACATAACCATGCAAAGCACCGTCGATATGAGAAGACATCAAAAACTTGATGAACTGGCCAGCTGCATACTATGCATTTGACCATGATGGTAATTTTACCATTTTACCACACGAGCAGCACATATTGGAGCACCATAGCAATACAACATGCATAACTCAACCCAAACTGAAATCAAAGCTGCCTTATCATATGGACTTCTCGCCCCGCTCATGAATAAAACTCACATACATCACTGCTATCAAGGAAAACTAAATAATAATAACCAACTAAAAGTATAATGTTACAAAATGCTCTCTGCTTAGTTTGCACTTGTCAAATCGCACAAATTTACAAATAATCAAAATGACTCAAAACAAATCAAGCAAAATAAAAGCACATCAGTAAACCGTACTCCTCATAGTTGGCACTCAAAACTAAGCAAGCATACCTGTTTTGAATACGGCCAAGTCACATGTGCAATTAATATATAGTGAGAACGAAAAGCCATCAAGATAAAGTTCTTAGGAAACATCAAGCAGCAGTCAAACAAGATAATACATGGAGACAAGGAATCATATAGGAAAAACGTTGAACACAAGCAATCATGTGGGAAAAATCGTGAAGACAAGCAGTCAAGAAACAAATCATGAACACAAGCAGTGAAGCAGAAAATTCATGAATGCATGCAATCAAAGCAATCAGCATGCAAACAATTAGACTCAAGTGAACTTACATGAATGCATGCAATCAAAGCAATCAGCCATGGAGACAACTAGACTCGACTGAACTTAATTTAACCAATGACATTGCAATCATACAGGAAAAATCATGAACACAAGCAACCATGTAGGAAAAATCATGAAGACAAGCAGTCGAGCAGAAAAATTATGAAGAAAAAAGTCAGGCAGGAAAATTATGATGAGAAGTGAAGCAAAAAAATTCATGAATGCATGCAATCAAAGCAATCAGCCATGCAGACAAATAGACTCCACTAGACTTAATTTAATCTAATGACACTGCATTCATGGCGACATACTCAACCTACGGGCACTAACTCAGGCCAAAACAATTAATATAAAATAAAAACCGCTCCACTCATATTCCTCCCCGTAAACACAACAATGCCAAATTGTAATGTAAATTGTCGACCAAACTTGGTAGTATTGAATTAGAACAAATAGAAAGCAACGAATATATCGCCACATGCAAAACCACTAACAAAAATAAATAAAATAAAATTACAGCTCAACACATGGTCCTTTCCATGAACTCAACAATGCCAAAACATAAATTAAGCTCCACTCATATTCCTCCCGTAAACAATGCCAAATTGTAATGTAAATTGTTGACCAAACTTGGTAGTATTGAATTAGAACAAATAAAAATCAACGAATATATCGCCACATGCAAAACCACTAACAAAAATAAATAAAATAAAATTACAGCTCAACACATGGTCCTTTCCATGAACGCAACAAATGCCAAAACATAAATTAAATGTAAAGAAAAAATCATACACACGCACGTGTCATCGGCTTGTCCTAGGCATGATGAACAGAACAACGAGATGAGCTAACTAGTGAATTGGGACATTTCAGAAAAATTCATAGCATAAAATGTATTATCTCATGGCGGCAAAAAGCATGAAAAATGTGTGGTCGAATAGCACCAAACGAAAGCCAGACCCTCTTCCTTAGCACAAGCGCGCAACGAACACCTCGAAAGGTAGAGAAAACCAACTAAGTTAGCAGTACGACGCACTCCTCCGGCTGCAGTAGCACCACTGCACCAGCCAGGTTTAGAACCTACTAGATTGAATTTCAGGTCCATGTGCAGTCAAATGGCAAAAAATATCACAAAGTTTAGGAATATCGGGGTGCATTTGTATATCATTTCAGCAGTAGCTAGTTCACACCATGGGCCTGATAGTAATGAAAGTATAAATAAAATGACTAAAATGTATGCTAAATGAAGCCCTGACTTTCCTCTATCTGGCTGGGTTCAGTCAGCAACATTGGGTATGAAACAAATCCCTCTATCTGCAGTTTTGTACCATCCATAATCTGACTCCCACAATTAAAATTGCTCTAGGGAAAACAATATATGTAATTGATAAATTATGGTATATTGAAAATATCATTGACAAGTTATACCATCGAAACAACAAATTGTAATATTTGCTTTGCGCTTCCATCTTGCTGTGGTAGAAATGGACAATTGTCCATGATATTCGTTCGTTTTCCATTTCCCACAAGACATCATTAGAAAATCCAACAAAAAAAATCAAATAAGAACAAATTGCATGTATGTTGAAACAATGTATCTGATCATGCAAATGAAACACTCAGCTAAAAATCCACGCATTTGAGTTTAAACATAAATAGAACAAATGTTTCAAATCATGCCAGATTCATTTTGCACCAGTTTTGAAAGTTTTGCAAGCATAGTTGTATTGTTAATGCCTAGAGAAGACTATAAACTTTCTAGAGCGAATGTCATAGAGCAAAGAGTTGTCAACACATCCTACATGGAAACAAATTAAATTTTCAAGGTTACACTACAATAGAGAATACATCTGTTGAAACTGACTACCAAATGATGATCATGTGTCTTCCACCAGCACATAAAGCACTTCCTTAATTCTATGGATTTGTTTCAAATGTAACATAAAATGACTACCATCCTACACAGAAAAGAATTAAGTTTTCAAGGTTACACTACAATTGTGAAGCGTCCATCATCAGCCAAATGTGAGGTTAAATAAAATCTTAACAAATCCCTTAAGTTCGATTATCCCCTCGCACCACCCAGGTTATCTCCAACACCCACCGCCCCAACTCATAAAAACTAACTTTACTTGAAGCTTAGCTAGTTTGCCATTATTTGTAAAAATGGGCAACACGAAATAGAAAACAGATCATGTCACATGGCTCATGACAAGACAAGTGTACTTATGTTCTTATGGGTAAAAAGATATTCAATTATCTTCTGTGGTGTAACCATTTCATTGTCCAAAACGATTTGTTACAAATGAAATGACTAAAATTAATTAGTATTGGAAAGATATAGAATATTGGTTTGCTCACTTCAAACATTAAGACTAGACTAGCATCGAATACAGAAGTGTAAACACCGGCTACATAATCCATAATATCGTCCAAAATAAGTAATCAACCAATTAATAAATGTAATATGAATGGAATATTAACTCAACTGATAAAATCAACAGGACAACAATTTTCACAAACTTAATAAAAACAACTAACAAAAACCCTATTATAACAGTCTTCTCATCTTTTACCTTAGTCAGTGGCTGAGGTTGGACTCCCCTGTCCGGGTCCTCAGAGCTCTCTACATAAGTTCTGCATCAACAACAATCCAAATCCCAAATCAATATTGTTCCATCCACAGCTAACAAAAACCCTTTTACAACAGTCTTCTCATCTTTTACCTTAGTCAGTGGCTGAGGTTGGACTCCCCTGTCCTCACGGCTATCCGCATAAGCTGTGCATCAACAAATATCCAAACCATTATTGTTTTCCTAAATCAATATTGTTCCACCCTGAGTAAACAAGCAATGCATGTGGAGAACAAAAAGAGACATGACTTATGAACATACCAACATTCACATCAACTCCCAGTGGCCTCTTATTGACCCAAGGAGACGGTGGTTGCTGCAAAAAATAATTTCCATACATCAAACCCTACAAACATAGACAAAATTTCCTCCACGCCTATAAAATGAAACCAAATTCAGTCTTACCATGTAGGGGCTTGGGCAACAGCCACATTCATGGTCATCCGTTCCTCGCAATGCTTCGGTGACGGGCATAGTTTGACGGCCATCCCTGGAAGTGGTGTCTGGATCGGGGTCTTCAGCGACGTCTGTACCAAAATACAACCAACAAATCTTGGGCAAATTGTAGGGTGATTGGTGGATTTCCACTTACCGGTGGGAAGAACACGTCTCCACCGGCGGCTTACTCCTCGGAGGTGGCCTCGTAGGACACGTTGAGATTGTGTCGGAGCCCAGAGTGCCCCCGGCGGACGGGGCTGGTGTCTTTGAGCGGTCGATGCTCCCTGAGATTGTGCCGCAGTGCAGCATCTTCATCTCCAAGTGCTACGGTTTCCAACCAGTCGTAGAGGAAACCATCAAATCGCTAAAATTGACCATCAATTCAAGAGCGAGGGGTAGAACGTGGGGACGGAAAAACGAGGCTGAACCAAGTAGGTCGTGCAGAACAATAATCATCAAAGCATAAAACTCAGCCAAGGCACCGAAGGGAACAAGCCCATGGCAGCACCACCACCAATCCACCAACGAGGAAACCACCATCAGCGACACAATCTCCCCGAAAAAGAACCAGAACTGCCCACCATCGCCTCCTACTAGCAGCAAACCCAGAAAGCTCACAGCCGAGGTCTGCAAACTTTACCTTTATTCTTCAAGAGTCAGTGGAGGTAGGTACAGCCACACCTTGGAACTCGCAAACGACACCTCCTCCGACGTGAAGTCCGCCGTCGGAGCCGTCGACGAAGCCGCAGGCCACAAGCCGAACCCCCGACGCCGCCGGGTCTAGACTCCTAAACTCAAACCTCAACCTAGCATTCCCTGTACAGACCCGGCCCAAATCCGTCCTCCCCCAACTGGGGGCGTGCAGACGACCGGATTCGGTGACCTGGCGGTCACATGAGGTGGTGTACTCGGGAAGCTTCACCTATGTGATGGAGGTATCGACGGGTACGTGGCTGACGCTTCGCGGGGACAGCTGGAGGCTGGTGCGTCCGGAGGCGTGCAGGCGACCGGGTTCGATGACCTGGCGGTCACATGGGGTGGTGTACTCGAGAAGTTTCGCCATGGCAAGGGATCCGAGGCTGCTGGAGGCTGTGGCGTCGGTAACCATGGTGGCGAAGCTGGTCAGTCCGGTGGGCCCAGGCATGGGCTGGCGACCGAGGAAGTTGCGCGGAAGGTTCTGGGTTATCCCGTTGTAAAACCCTGGTTCGGTTTTGGGTTACCCGGTGGTAAAACCCTGGTCGGTTCTAGGTTATCCGGTGTGTGAGAAACCCTGTCAGGTTGTGGGGTCAGCCTGTGTGAAAAACCCCTGGTCAGGTTCTGGGTTAGCCCGTGGAAAACCCTGGTTCGGTTCTGAGTTAGCCTGTGTGGTTAAAACCCTGAAGGTTACGGGTTGGCCTCTGCGAGAAAACCCGGGTTTGGGCCCTGCGTGGCTCGGTACCGGATATTGCCGGGATGCCGGAACATTCGAAAGAATATTCCCTAGGGTGGCTATATAAGGAGGGGTGGAGGCTTAGGGTATGTAACTCCACCATAATGTAGCCCTAGGTGAGAGGTGTGAGGAGGGGGAGAGAGGGGTCTCCCCTTGGTGTGTATGGTGGATAAAAATCCAGAAATAAAATCCAAAAATATTCCCCTAGATTCTCTCGTGTGAGTTTGCATCCAATTATTTTCGTGAGAAAAAGAAAAAAAAGAAAAAAAAAAAGGGAAGAGAGGAGTGGCCGGCTAGGGTTCCTCCCCCTGGCCGCCGGCCACCTCCATGAGAGTGAGAGGATAGTGAGAGGGAGGTCGGCGCTTTGGTCTAGAGAGAAAGAGTGGGATTTGAGGGAGATTTAGGGGGCGCTACCTCCCCTGTTCTTGCTCTTGATCTACAACACCCGCAGCCCCAAATTTCCTTTCCCTGTTGCAAATCAGTGCATGCTCTCGTGCATCCAGATCAGAGAGAGGGAGCGATAGGAGTGAGGGAGGTGTGGAGACCCATAGGAGAGAGCCTCTTCCTTTGTTCCTATGTTTATCCTCTACACAGCATACACGTAGCAGCCATGAGGGATTGAGAGGCAGAGAGAAATCTGAAAAAAGGAAGAAATTCATATGCGGCTGTTCATGCCTCATGGCCCTGTTCATCTTCCTACAGCGCCATACACCTAGAGAGAACTGCAGATCGAGAGGGATTGAGAGAGAAGACAGGTGCTCCCGCTGTTCTCCACACCGAAGAAAGATGGAGCTGCCTCCCCTTCACCATGCGCAAGTGCTAGAAAGAGAGAGGAACTTAGATCTGAGTTTGATGAGGAGAGGGAGGCCGTGAGAGTGTGGAGAGAGAGATGGAAGAGGACCGGCTGGGCATGGCCTTCGGCGGCGCCGGTCCTAGGAGTGCAGTGGCGCCGGCCTCTGGAATCTGGATGGCAGCTCTGTGGGCAGGGCCCAGGCGGCGGCACGGCCGCTGGCCACGGTGGCGGCCCTGCGCAGGAGGGACGGCCGAGGCAGCAGCTGGCCATGACAGCACTGTGCGTTAGTGTACACCGTATGTTTGTTGAATTGCTTACAAAGCTGGGGAGAGAGCACCAAGCTTAAAAGAAGAAATACTAAGTGTTCGATGTTTTGGAGAGAAAGTATTTGGGGTGATCTTAATTTGAGAAAAATTGTTGGGCTCCTATTCACCCCCCCTCTAGTCGCCGATTCCGATCCTTCAGTATATGGTCTGGGCATTCGTTTGAAGGCGAGCTGCGCGTAGATGGCCAAACCTGCACGAATGGGATATTGGGTGCATTGGTGGCTTCCCCTGACTAGCCTGGAGTCCGATGTACACGCGTCCTCCAGCTCTCCCTATGTCTTCAGCAGTGGGAATCATCATTTGAGTCGAAGTATGAGTTGTCGTTAGTGTCGTTGTAGCATTCCGGGTAGACCTGATCATCACTCGGGCCGGGCCGGGCCGGGTTTCGGGTCGGGCTTGGCAAAGCCCGGTCCCGCGGGACCAAGCCCGAGCCTGGCCCAGTCCGACGCACTGGGCCTCTGTTTCGGGCCCGAGCCTGGCCCGAAGCCCGAAAAGCCCGGTCCGGTCACGGCTTGATGCAGATTTTTCCTAGGCCCGAACCCGGCCAGGCCCGGCGGCCGGGCTTCTGATCGAGGCCCGAGCCCGGCTCGGTGCACCGATCGGGCCGGGCCGGGTCGGGCTGCCCATGAACAGGCATAATTCCAGGTCGTCGCCGGACTTGTGTTTCCATCATCTTGTGGCATGGTCACCAACACCAATTCTTGTCCTATCATTTCCCGTGTTCCTTCGTACCTAAGAACAGTGAAAGTACACCCATTAGGTAATAAACAATTCTCTGAATTAATATTAAAGGTGCTAAGAAGCGAATTCACCTGTTCATTAAGTTTCCTGGCACGTGTGCGAGTGACTGGACCTTCATATGCGAGTGTTGGCGTCAGTGCTGGCGTGGGCGGTGTAGATGTGGTCGGTGCAGGCATGGTCGGTGTAGTAGTAGGGATGTCCTCATCATCCTCCCCCTCTTGAGAAGGAGTCGTCCTCGACTCTGTATCCTCATAGCCGAAGAACAGGACCAAATCAGCAACATTAAAGGTTGCACTTACACCATAATCATCACCCGACAATTCAATCTTGTAGGCGTTGTCATTGATCTTGTCTAGTACTTTGAATGGACCATCTCCTCGGGGCATAAGCTTTGACTTGCGCTGTTTAAGAAAACGATCCTTTCGTAGATGTACCCAAACCAAATCGCCTGGCTGAAAAATCATCTTCTTTCTTGTCTTGTTAACTCGGGCGACAGTCTTTTGAGATTTCTTCTCGATCATTTCCTTGGTCTTCTCATGAATTTTCTTCACAAAATCAGCTCTCTTTGATGCCTCCATATTAACTCTTTCATACAAAGGCAGTGGTAGCATGTTCAAAGGTGTGATTGGCTTAAAACCATACACAACCTCGAACGGGCACAGTTGAGTAGTTGAATGTACAGCTCGGTTGTAAGCAAACTCAACATGTGGTAAGAAATCTTCCCATTCTTTGACGCTCTTCTTAATGATGGCGCGTAGCATGGTGCTCAGTGTGCGGTTCACCACTTCAGTCTGTCCATCAGTCTGGGGGTGACAGGTCGTTGAAAACAACAGTTTCGTACCCAGGTTGGACCACAACGTCTTCCAAAAATAACTCATGAACTTGACATCACGATCCGAAACAATCGTCCTCGGAATCCCATGAAGGCGTACGATCTCCCTGAAAAACAGGTTAGCTACATGCGACGCGTCGTCGCTCTTGTGACAGGGGATAAAGTGTGCCATCTTAGAAAACCGATCCACAACAACAAATACAGAATCACTACCGTTCATAGTCCGAGCTAGTCCCAAAACAAAATCCATACTAATATCTTTCCAACGGGCATTAGGAACAGGAAGAGGAGTATACAAATCGTGTGGATTCAACTTCGACTTAGTTTTGTGGCACGTCGCACAACGCTGTACATACCTGCCAACGTCACGTCTCATCTTTGGCCAATATAAGTGATCGGCCAGCATAGCGAACGTCTTGTCACGTCCAAAGTGACCCATCAATCCACCCGTATGTGATTCTTGCAACAACAACAAACGAACAGAAGAGTCTGGAATACACAGTTTGTTAGCTCGAAATAAAAATCCATCATGCACATGGAACTTTTCCCATCCTTTTCCCTCTTACACTTCAAGTATGGTTCTTTAAATTCAGTATCAGAATCATAAAGCTCTTTCAATATTTCGAATCCAGTTACTTTCACATCAAGGTGATTAAGTAAAACACATCGACGAGACAAAGCATTAGCAGCAATGTTTTCTTTTCCTGTTTTGTACTTCACAATGTATGGGAAAGACTTAATGAATTCAACCCATTTAGCATGTCGACGGTTCAATTTAGTTTGACCTTTCAAATATTTCAAAACTTCATGATCAGAATAAATGATAAATTCTTTACACCAAAGGTAATGTTGCCACGTTTCAAGCACACGAACTAGAGCATACAATTCTTTATCATAAACAGGATAGTTCAATTGTGCGCCGATAATTTTTTCACTGAAATAAGCAACGGGTTTTCCTTCTTGCATAAGCACACCACCAATACCTATTCCACTCGCATCACACTCAATTTCAAATGTTTTGGTGAAATCAGGTAAAACAAGCAATGGTGCCTCAGTCAAACGTTTCTTAAGTACTTAAAAAGCTTTTTCTTGTGGTTCTCTCCAAACAAATGTGACACCTGTCTTAGTGAGTTCATACAATGGGGCGGCAATCGTACTAAAATCACGCACAAAACGCCTATTGAACCCAGCCAACTCATGAAAGCTTCTAACCTGACTAACATTAACAGGTGTAGGCCAATTCGTAATTGCTTCAATTTTTGACTGATCTACTTCAATTCCTTTTCCCGATACAACAAAACCCAAGAACACGACCTTATCAGTACAAAACATGCACTTCTCAAGATTAGCGAATAACCTCTCGTTTCTAAGAACATCCAAAACAAGTTTAATATGCGCAACATGCTCTTCAAAGTTCTTGTTGCATATCAAAATATCATCGAAGTAGACAACAACAATTTTCCAATGAATGCTTTTAAAACATGATTCATAAGACGCATGAATGTACTAGGGGCATTAGTCAAACCAAAGGGCATTACCAACCACTCGTACAATCCAAGTTTAGTTTTAAAAGCAGTTTTCCATTCATCACCAGTTTTAATTCTTACTTGATGGTATCCACTACGCAAATCAATCTTAGAGAATACAAAAGCACCGCTCAATTCATCAAGCATATCATCTAGCCTAGGAATAGGATGACGATAGCGAACAGTGATATTATTAATGGCGCGACAATCAATGCACATTCTCCAAGTGCCATCTTTCTTAGGAACCAAAATCACAGGAACAGCACAAGGGCTAAGGCTTTCACGTACGTACCCCTTGTCAAGAAGCGCTTGTACCTGTCGTTGAATCTCCTTTGTTTCCTCCGGATTGGTGCGATAAGCAGGGCGGTTTGGGAGAGGTGCCCCTGGCACCAAGTCGATCTGGTGCTCAATCCCTCGTGACGGCGGTAAACCAGCGGGTGCCTCCTCCGGAAACACATCTTCATATGCCTGTAAAACATCGGAGACAACACTAGGAAGAGAGGTTAAGTCGTTAGTCGAAAGCAAAGCGTCTTTGTACAAGAGTACATAGAACGCATGTTCTGGATTTTCTCTCAATTCCTTCACATCTGACTTGGTAGCTAATAGTACAAGCTTGTCTCCCGTATGCTTGAACGATCCAGGTGCCACAGCTGAAGGTGGCACGTGACTTGTGCTCACAATGCTCAATTGTTTGTCCTTCTCAGGGGATTTCACTATTGGTTTTTGCATGCTTGATGCGATGATTTGGTTAGGCGTCATTGAAAGTAGCATGATGTTCTGCTCTTTCCACTTGAAGGAATAGGAATTGACATGTCCATCATGCACCACACACCGATCAAACTGCCACGGGCGTCCCAAAAGCAAATGACACACTGTCATTGGTACGACATCGCATTCCACTGTGTCTGTGTACCCACGTATGGTGAACTTGACTCAAACCATGTGCTGAATTTTCATATCTCCGTAGTCACTAAACCACTGAACATGATACGGATGCGGATGTTTGAGCATAGACAGACCAAGCTTCTGGCACATCTCTGTACTGGCAAGATTGTGACAGCTTCCGCCATCAATGATGTCACTAAACCACTGAACATGATATGGATGCGGATGTTTGAGCATAGACAAACCAAGCTTCTGGCATATTTCTGTACTAGCAAGACTGTGACAGCTTCCACCATCAATGATCACCTTTATAAGCTTACCATTTACCTATGCCTTGGTTTGAAACAAATTGCACCTTTGCACATTGCTATCTTCCTTTACTTGTACGCTGAGTGCTCGGGTTACCACTATGGTGACTCCTTCAGAGGGTTCATATTCGGTGTACTCTTCATCTCTATCATCGCTAGCAGCTTCTGCATTGTCCAATGGTGCTTCATCCTCTGTTTCATAGTCGCCATCTTCGGTGATGAGCATTGTACGATTATTTGGGCACTCTCGAGCTACATGGCCATGTCCCAAACATTTGAAGCATTGCACAGAAGTGCTGCGGGCATTCGAAGTCGTCAATGCGGCGGAAGAGGTGCCCACTTTCTTTGGCACGGGGGAGCTAACAGCAGCACTAGTATTGGCAGAGATCGCTTTCTTTGAGGTTGTCAACTGTGATGACTTGTTGCCCACTGACACTGATTTCAATGTAGACAGTCGGGATGTAAATGCAATGCTCCTTTTATTCTCCTATAGTATTTGACATTCAGCTTTAGTGGCTTGACGGACCAGTTCTCGCATGTTGGTGTATGGCTGAAATTCAACAATTTTCTTGATAGAATAATTCAACCCTGACAAAAATCTGGCCATCGTCTGCTCCTCAACTTCTCGAATATTAACGCGGATCATGCATGTTTCCATCTCTTTATAGTACTCCTCCGCAGTACGAAGTCCTTGTTTCAAATTCTGCAGCCTATCAAAGAGATCACGTTTGTAGTGTTGTGGAACAAAACGTGCTCTCATCTCAATCTTCATGGCAGCCCATGTTGCAATGGGTGGCTCGTGGTTCTGACGTCTCTCGTTCTGCACTTGTTCCCACTAAATTAATGCATTACCATCGAACTCAAGTGATGCCATGGCAAACTTCTTCTCTTCTGAATAATTGTGCATGCGGAATATCTTGTCAACCTTCAGTTCCCATGTGAGGTACTCTTCGGGATCAACACCTCCTATAAATGTGGGCATCTTAAACTTCAACTTGCCAAACCTTTCTTCATCGTTGCCATTACGGCCTTGGCGATCATTGTGAGCTTGGAGAGGCGCGCGGGCATTAGGGAGCGCAGCATTGCCTCGACGCCCTCCTCCTGGTGGTGGATGTTCAGCAACTTCTTCGTCATTTTCATCAACGACATCATCATCATCATGATATGGACGCATGTTGGCGGCTCGATCTGTTCGTAGCTCTTCAACTAGTGTAGTCTGAAGTCAGCCGATGCCATCATGAAGATCCGCAACTTATTGATTTAGACCATTCTCTAGATTCTGGATTGATGTCTTGATCCCTTCAACCATCTATGTAGTACGTGCTTCCAAGGCAGCCATCTCACGTTGTAAAGTATCATGAAGTTCTTGCAGTTCCAACCTAGTTATGTTGTTGCCTTGAACATGGGCGCCGCCTGACATGGTTAATAACAGGAAAACAAAGCGAGCGAAGGTTACTTATAAAACTGTATTTGTAGACTCACTCAACCTCACCTTTTCTTACCAACCGAAGTTCTGGTGGCTTCGCCTGATCTCTGCAAACAGCACTTACCCTCGTGGTCAGAGACAAACGCAACGTGATAGATCAAGCGAATGCAAATCGAGCTTTGTTACCAACAGTTGCTTTTATGTGAACCTTGGGATGAAAATCCTACTCAATCTTTAATTCTAAATATTGTTCAATTAACTAGTTATCCAATGAGATATCAATTGCTATCGTTGCTGATCACAAATATGTATAGAAACGCACGCAACAAAAAAAATGGAACTTATGCAATCAAATAAGTGAGCAAACAGTGATAAGGCTCTATCAAAAGTATGTATAGACACGCACACAACAAAGATAATGGAACTTATGCAATCAAATAAGTGAGCAAACAGTGATAAGGCTCTATTGCATAAGTTATGGAGAGACTCTAGCTTAAAATAAAAGCGCAACAGGGCACTTGATTGCTCAGATTAAAGTCAGCAAGCTCTCTTTCCAATTCTTTTTTTTGTGCACTTTTTTCTCTTTCGTTCTTCCTTTTTTTTTTTGCACTTCAAACACTTTTAATACAGCGAGATCAACTCCAAAAAGATAATATGGTCATATTATGAGCAGCCCAAAGCTAAACCTAAAGCTAGTCTCAATAGGTGCAAAGTGTTCACGATGGATAGGTTTTGGTTCGCAGTTACTTTTCTGCACAGCAAGAAAGATTTAATTTTTTGCACAATGTTAGAGGCAGAATTAGAAAATCTCACTATGGAAATAATTGTGGGGAATTTCATTAGCTTTCCAGAACATCTGAGAACGCGACAATCCGAGTTCGTATGCTCCAGATATGACCAAAACACTGACTGATTGTCAATTTGATTACGTGAAGAAAAAAAATGACGCGAAAAAAGGATATGATCGGCAGCTATAGCAGCGAATCTAATGGATGAAAACCTAATTAAACGCACAAAAACTCAGATCAACTAAGGTTAAAGACTCTTTTTATGGCTTTTTGTGTATGGGACAAAAAAAAACTAAATAACAAGGGTAATTTGATCCTACCGTGTCAACCGATGCTCTGATACCAAGATGATACAGAGGGTTTGCCCAATCTTCACGACGTAGGATCAGCGAGGATAACTGGTGATCCGTGCAACCTGACGAAACGACGGTGCCAACAACCGTGCTGGTTAACGGAAGCCTGCGACGAGAGAATTCGCCCAACCACACAATATGATCGATGCGTCTACGAGACCACGAGAGTAGACGCACGTTGCTTCAATTGATCTTCAACAAGCCAAGAGAACAACAGCGGAAGATACTCCCAATTTCCACGGGGATGCAATTTGCAATTAACCAGGGAACAAGAGTTCAATCTGTAATCAACAAGGGATGACGGCTAGGAGGGAGAGAGGGACGAATTCTGGTCGTCCTAGGGTTTGGTGGGGCGCCCTCCATCCGGGCCACGGCCCGATATGCTTACAAGGCCCGAGTTTGGCCCACTGGTTGGTGCAGCAACTTGTTTTGATGATTCCTGAGGTTACAAAATGAATTTTGAGGTGCGGTTGGATTCGTTGGAAAGATCTCGTCGTTAGCTTTCCATAGAGTCCAAGATCATAAAATTTGGACATTGTATGTGGTCTGGGAATTCGTTTGAAGGCGACCTACGCGTAGATGGTCAAACCTGCGCGAATTGGATCTTGGGTGCACTGGTGGCTTCCCCTGACCAGCCTGGAGTCCGACGTACACGCGTCCTCCAGCTCTCCTTATGTCTTCAGCAGTGGGAATCATCATTTGAGTTGAAGTATGAGTTGTCGTTGGTGTCGTTGTACCATTCTGGGTTGTCGCCGGACTTGTGTCTCCATCATCTTGTGGCACGGTCACCAACACCAGTTCTTGTCCTGTCATCTCCCGTGTTCCTTCGTACCTAAGAACAGTGAAAGTACACCCATTAGGTAGTAAACAATTCTCTGAATTAATATTAAAGGTGCTAAGAAGCGAATTCACCTGTTCATTAAGTTTCCTGGCACGTGCGCGAGTGACTCGACCTTCATATGCGAGTGTTGGCGTCGGTGCTGGCGTGCGCGGTGTAGTTGTGGTCGGTGCAGGCATCGTCGGTGTAGTAGCAGTAGGGATGTCCTCATCAATATCCAATTTACACGAAACAAATTTTAAAATTCATGTTAAATCCTAAAGAACCCATTTTTCACACTTTCAATTCGCCGGCGCCGGCGGCTCGGTGTGAGGCGGCCCGAGGCGACGGCGCAGCAGCGCTCAGCGGCGACGGCGCGGCCTGCTCATGGCGGCGGCGATTGGCGGCGCTGGGGACAGGGGAAACGGAGGCTCGGCTTGGAGAGGACGCGGGGAAGACGAAGGTGGCATCGGCTTGGGCTGGGAGTGCCCGAGGCGGCGGCGCGGCACAGAGGCGGCGCGGCGGCCATGGATGGACGGCGGGAGCTCCGGCGAGGACGGCTCCTGCCCAATAGATTGAGGGGCAACCTTCTAGACGCCATAGGGATGCTACCGGAGAGAGGAATTTGGATTATTACCACATGGCAGTGACAAATTCGACGGCGGCGGCTTCGGGCGGCGCTCCGGACAGCTGCGGCTCCGGCGTCCAATCGGCGGCGTTCCTATGGTCGTCTCCAGCGGTTCAAAGGCAAAATGGATTCACCGGAGATCAAGGTAGGACATGATGGCAAGAACTCAGCAAGAACTCTTACCCGATGCTCCAATCAAGGAGAGAACAAAAGGAAGAGGTAGGAGCTCGGGTTTGGGATTTATATAGAAGAACAAAGGGAGATGGAGAGGTTGGCTGCATAAATTCTCTCCTTGATGACCACCAATGTGAGTAGTGATACGGAGGGTTTGCCCGATCTTCACGACGTAGGATCAGCGAGGATAACTGGTGATCCGTGCAATCTGACGAAACGACGGCCCCAACAACCGTGCTGGCTAACGGAAGCCTGCGACGAGAGAATTCGCCCAATCACACGATATGATCGATGCGTCTACGAGACCACGAGAGTAGATGCACGTTGCTGCAATTGATCTTGAGCAAGCCAAGAGAACAACAGCGGAAGAGACTCCCAATTCCCACGAGGATGCAATTCGCAATTAACCGAGTAACAAGAGTTCAATCTATAATCAATATGGTCTGCCTCTTGATACAGTGGGGACTAATTAAATAAGAGACAAGGGATGACGGCTAGGAGGGAGAGAGGAACGAATTCTGATTGTCCTAGGGTTTGGTGGGGCGCCCTCCATCCGGGCCACGGCTCGAAATGCTTATGATGAGGAAGTTTGGCCTACTGGTTGGTGCAGAAAATTGTTTCGATGATTCCCAAGGCTACAAAATGAATTTTGAGGTACGGTTAGATTCGTTGGAAAGATCTTGTCGTTATCTTTCCATAGAGTCCAAGATCATCAAATTTGGACATCGTATGTGGTCTGGGCATTCGTTTGAAGGCGACCTGCGCGTAGATGGCCAAACCTGCGCGAATTGGATCTTGGGTGCACTGGTGGCTTCCCCTGACCAGCCTGGAGTCCGACGGACACGCGTCCTCCAGCTCTCCTTATGTCGTCAGCAGTGGGAATCATCATTTGAGTTGATGTACGAGTTGTCGTTGGTGTCGTTGTAGCATTCCGGGTCGTCGCCGGACTTGTGTCTTCATCATCTTGTGGCATGGTCACCAACACCAATTCTTGTCCTGTCATCTCCCGTGTTCCTTCGTACCTAAGAACAGTGAAAGTACATCAATTCGGTAGTAAACAATTCTCTGAATTAATATTAATGGTGCTAAGAAGCGAATTCACCTGTTCATTAAGTTTCCTGGCACGTGCGCGAGTGACTGGACCTTCATATGCGAGTGTTGGCGTCGGTGCTGGCGTGCGCGGTGTAGTTGTGGTCGGTGCAGGCATCGTCGGTGTAGTAGCAGTAGGGATGTCCTCATCATCCTCCCCCTCTTGAGAAGGAGTCGTCCTCGACTCTGTATCCTCATAGTCGAAGAACGGGGCCAAATCAGCAAAATTAAAGGTTGCACTTACACCATAGTCATCGCGGACCATCTTCTCGGGGCATAAGCTTTGACTTGCGCTGTTTAGATAAACGATCCTTTCGTAGATGTACCCAAACCAAATCGCCTGGCTGAAAAATCATCTTCTTTCTTGTCTTGTTAACTCGGGCAGCAGTCTTTTGAGATTTCTTCTCGATCATTTCCTTGGTCTTCTCATGAATTTTCTTCACAAAATCAGCTCTCTTTGATGCCTCCATATTAACTCTTTCATGCAAAGGCAGTGGCAGCAGGTCCAAGGGTGTGATTGGGTTGAAACCATACACAACCTCAAACAGGCACAGTTGAGTAGTTGAATGTACAGCTCGGTTGTATGCGAACTCAACATGTGGTAAGCAATCTTCCCATTCTTTGATGTTCTTCTTAATGATGGCGCGTAGCATGGTGCTCAGTGTGCGGTTCACCACTTCAGTCTGTCCATCAGTCTGGGGGTGACATGTCGTTGAAAATAACAGCTTCGTACCCAGCTTGGACCACAACGTCTTCCAAAAATAACTCATGAACTTGACATCACGATCCGAAACAATCGTCCTCGGAATCCCATAAAGGCGTACGATCTCCCTGAAAAACAGGTTAGCTACATGCGACAGGCGTACGATCTTCCTGAAAAGCAGGTTAGCTACATGCGACGCGTCGTCGCTCTTGTGACAGGGGATAAAGTGTGCCATCTTAGAAAACCGATCCACAACAACAAAAACAGAATCACTACCCCTCTTAGTCCGAGCTAGTCCCAAAACAAAATCCACATACTAATATCTTCACAAGGGGCATTAGGAACAGGAAGAGGAGTATACAAACCGTGTGGATTCAACTTCGACTTAGCTTTGTGGCACGTCGCACAACGCTGTACATACCTGTCAACGTCACGTCTCATCTTTGGCCAATAGAAGTTATCGGCCAGCATAGCGAACGTCTTGTCACGTCCAAAGTGACCCATCAATCCACCTGCATGTGATTCTTGCAACAACAACAAACGAACAGAAGAGTCTGGAATACACAGTTTGTTAGCTCGAAATAAAAATCCATCATGCACATGGAACTTTTCCCATCCTTTTTCCTCTTTACACTTCAAGTATGGTTCTTTAAATTCAGTATCAGAAGCATAAAGCTCTTTCAGTGTTTCGAATCCGGTTACTTTCACATCAAGGTGATTAAGCAAAACACATTATGGGAAAGACTCAATGAATTCAACCTATTTAGCATGTCGACGGTTCAATTTAGTTTGACCTTTCAAATATTTCAAAGCTTCATGATCAGAATGAATGACAAATTCTTTAGAACAAAGGTAATGTTGCCGCGTTTCAAGCATACGAACTAGAGCATACAATTCTTTATCATAAACAGGATAGTTCAATTGTGCTCCGATAAGTTTTTCACTGAAATAAGCAACGGGTTTTCCTTCTTGCATAAGCACACCACCAATACCTATTCCACTAGCATCACACTCAATTTCAAATGTTTTGGTGAAATCAGGTAAAACAAGCAATGGTGCCTCAGTCAAACGTTTCTTAAGTTCTTGAAAAGCTTTTTCTTGTGGTTCTCTCCAAACAAATGTGACACCTGTCTTAGTGAGTTCATTCAATGGGGCGGCAATAGTACTAAAATCACGCACAAAACGCCTATAGAACCCAGCTAACCCATGAAAGCTTCTAACCTGACTAACATTAACAGGTGTAGGCCAATTCGTAATTGCTTCAATTTTTGACTGATCTACTTCAATTCCTTTTCCCGATACAACAAAACCCAAGAACACGACCTTATCAGTACAAAACATGCACTTCTCAAGATTAGCGAATAACCTCTCGTTTCTAAGAACATCCAAAACAAGTTTAATATGCGCAACATGCTCTTCAAGGTTCTTGCTGTATATCAAAATATCATCGAAGTAGACAACAACAAATTTTCCAATGAATGCTCTCAAAACATGATTCATAAGGCGCATGAATGTACTAGGGGCATTAGTCAAACCAAAGGGCATTACCAACCACTCGTACAATCCAAGTTTAGTTTTAAAAGCAGTTTTCCATTCATCACCAGTTTTAATTCTTACTTGATGGTATCCACTACGCAAATCAATCTTAGAGAATACAAAAGCACCGCTCAATTCATCAAGCATATCATCTAGCCTAGGAATAGGATGACGATAGCGAACAGTGATATTATTAATGGCGCGACAATCAATGCACATTCTCCAAGTGCCATCTTTCTTAGGAACCAAAATCACAGGAACAGCACAAGGGCTAAGGCTTTCACGTACGTACCCCTTGTCAAGAAGCGCTTGTACCTGTCGTTGAATCTCCTTTGTTTCCTCCGGATTGGTGCGATAAGCAGGGCGGTTTGGGAGAGGTGCCCCTGGCACCAAGTCGATCTGGTGCTCAATCCCTCGTGACGGCGGTAAACCAGCGGGTGCCTCCTCCGGAAACACATCTTCATATGCCTGTAAAACATCGGAGACAACACTAGGAAGAGAGGTTAAGTCGTTAGTCGAAAGCAAAGCGTCTTTGTACAAGAGTACATAGAACGCATGTTCTGGATTTTCTCTCAATTCCTTCACATCTGACTTGGTAGCTAATAGAACATGCTTGTCTCCCGTATGCTTGAACGATCCAGGTGCCACTGCTGAAGGTGGCACGTGACTTGTGCTCACAATGCTCAATTGTTTGTCCTTCTCAGGGGGTTTCACTACTGGTTTTTGCATGCTTGATGCGATGATTTGGTTAGGCGTCATTGGAAGTAGCTTGATGTTCTGCTCTTTCCACTTGAATGAATAGGAATTGACATGTCCATCATGCACCACACACCGATCAAACTGCCACGGGCGTCCCAAAAGCAAATGACACACTGTCATTGGTACGACATCGCATTCCACTGTGTCTGTGTACCCGCGTATGGTGAACTTGACTCGAACCATGTGCTGAATTTTCACATCTCCGCAGTCACTAAACCACTGAACATGATACGGATGCGGATGTTTGAGCATAGACAGACCAAGCTTCTGGCTCATTTCTGTACTGGCAAGATTGTGACAGCTTCCACTATCAATGATCACATTTATAAGCTTACCATTTACCTCAGCCTTGGTTTGAAACAAATTGCACCTTTGCACATTGCTATCTTCCTTTACTTGTACGCTGAGTGCTCGGGTTACCACAATGGTGACTCCTTCAGGGGGTTCATATTCGGTGTACTCTTCATCGCTAGCAGCTTCTTCATTGTCCAATGGTGCTTCATCTTCTGTCTCATAGTCGCCATCTTCGGTGATGAGTATTGTGCGGTTATTTGGGCACTCTCGAGCTACATGGCCACGTCCCAAACATTTGAAACATTGCACAGAAATACTGCGGGCATTCGAAGTCATCGATGCGGCGGAAGAGGTGCCCACTTTCTTTGGCACGGGGGAGCTAGCAGCAGCACTAGCATTAGTAGATATCGCTTTCTTAGAGGTTGTCAACGGTGATGACTTGTTGCCCACTGACACTGATTTGGATGTAGACAGTCGGGATGTGAAAGCAATGCCCCTTTTATTCTCCTGTAGTATTTGACGCTCAGCTTTAGTGCTTTGATGGACCAGTTCTCGCATGTTGGTGTATGGCTGAAATTCAACAATTTTCTTAATAGAATAATTCAACCCTGACAAAAATCTGGCCATCGTCTGCGCCTCAACTTCTCAAATATTCACGCGGATCATGCATGTTTCCATGTCTTTATAGTACTCCTCCGCTATACGGAGTCCTTGTTTCAAATTCTGCAGCTGTCAAAGAGATCACGTTTGTAGTGTTGTGGAACAAAACGTGCTCTCATTTGAACCTTCATGGCAGCCCATGTTGCAATGGGTGGCTCGGGGTTCTCACGTCTCTCGTTCTGCACTTGTTCCCACCAAATTAATGCATAACCATCGAACTCAAGTGATGCCATGGCAAGCTTCTTCTCTTCTGAATAATTGTGCATGCGGAATATCTTTTCAACCTTCAATTCCCATGTGAGGTACTCTTCGGGATCAACACCTCCTATAAATGTGGGCATCTTAAACTTCAACTTGCCAAACCTTTCTTCATCGTTGCCATTACGGCCTCGGCGATCATTGCGAGCTTGGAGAGGAGCGCGGGCATTAGGGAGCGCAGCGTTGCCTCGACGCCCTCCGCCTGGTGGTGGCTGTTCAACAACTTGTTCGTTATTTTCATCATGATATGGACGCATGTTGGCGGCTCGATATGCTCGTAGCTCTTCAACTAGTGTAGTCTGAAGTCGACCGATGCCATCCTGAAGATCTGCAACTTGTTGATTTAGGCCATTCTCTAGATTTTGTACTGATGTCTTGAGCCCTTCAACCATCTGTGTAGTACGTGCTTCCGAGGCAGCCATCTCACGTTGTAAAGTATCATGAAGTTCTTGTAGCTCCAACTTGGTTATGTTGTTGCCTTGATCATGGGCGCCACCTAACATGGTTAATAACAAGAAAATAAAACGAGCGAAGGTTAGTTATAAAACTATATTTGTAGACTCACTCAACCTCACCTTCTCTTACCAACCGAAGTTCTGGTGGCTTCGCCTGATCTCTGCAAACGGCACTTACCCTTGTGGTCAGAGACGAACGCAACGTGATAGATCAAGCGAATGCAAATCGAGCTTTGTTACCAACAGTTGCTTTTATGTGGAGCTTGGGATGGAAATCCTACTCAATCTTTAATTCCAGATATTGTTCAATTAAGTAGTTATCCAATGAGATATCAATTGCTATCGTTGCTGATCACAAGTATGTATAGGAACGCACACAACAAAGATAATGGAACTTATGCAATCAAATAAGTGAGAAAACAATGATAAGGCTCTATTGCACAAGTTATGAAGAGACTCTAGCTTAAAATAAAAGCACAACAGGGCACTTGATTGCTCAAAAAAAAATTCACCAAGCTCTCTTTCGAAAAAGCACAATAGGGCACTTGATTGCTCAAAAAAAAATCAGCAAGCTCTCTTTCCAATTCTTTTTTTTTTGCACTTTGTTTTTTCTCTTTCTTTCTTCTTCTCTTTTTTTTTTGCACTTCAAACACTTTTAGTACAGTGAGATAGACTCCAAAAAGATAGTATGGTAATATTATGAGCAGCCCAAAGCTAAACCTAAAGCTAGTCTCAATAGGTGCAAAGTTTTCACAATGGATAGGTTTTGGTTTTCTGCTACTTTTCTGCACTGTAGGAAGGATTGAAGTTTTGCGTAATGTTAGAGGCAGAATTAGAAAATCTCACTATGGATATAAATGTGGGGAATTTCGATAGCTTTCCAGAACATCTGAGAACGCGGCAATCCGAGTTCGTATGCTCCAGATATTATCAAAACACTGACTGACTGTCAATTTGATTACGGGATGAAAAAAAAAGAGACGCGAAAAAGGATATGATCAGCAGCTAAAGCAACGAATCTAATGGATGAAAACCTAAATAAACTCACCAAAACTTAGATCAACTAAGGTTAAAGACTCTTTGTATGGCTTTTTGTGTATAGGAAAAAAAAATTTAAACTAAATGACTAGGGTAATTTGATCCTACCGTGTCAACCTTTGCTCTGATACCAAGATGATACGGTGGGTTTGCCCGATCTTCATGACGTACGATCAGCGAGGATAACTGGTGATCCGTGCAACCTGACGAAACGACGGCGCCAACAACCGTGCTGGTTAACGGAAGCCTGCGACGAGAGAATTCGCCCAACCACACGATATGATCGATGCGTCTACGAGACCACCAGAGTAGATGCACGTTGCTGCAATCGATCTTGAGCAAGCCAAGAGAACAACAGCGGAAGAGACTCCCAATTCCCACGGGGATGCAATTCGCAATCAACCGGGGAACAAGAGTTCAATCTATAATCAATATGGTCTGCCGTTCTTGATACAATAGTGACTAATTAAATGAGAGACAAGGGATGACGGCTAGGAGGGAGAGAGGGACGAATTCTGGTCGTCCTAGGGTTTGGTGGGGCGCCCTCCATCCGGGCCACGGCCCGATATGCTTAAAAGGCCCGAGTTTGGCCCATTGGTTGGTGAGCAACTTGTTTCGATGATTTTCGAGGCTACAAAATGAATTTTGAGGTGCGGTTGGATACGTTGGAAAGATCTCGTCGTTATCTTTCCATAGAGTCCAAGATCATCAAATTTGGACATCGTATGTGGTCTGGGCATTCGTTTGAAGGCGAGCTGCGCGTAGATGGCCAAACCTGCGCGAATTGGATCTTGGGTGCACTGGTGGCTTCCCCTGACCAGCCTGGAGTCCGACGTACACGCGTCCTCCAGCTCTCCTTATGTCTTCAGCAGTGGGAATCATCATTTGAGTTGATGTATGAGTTGTCGTTGGTGTCGTTGTAGCATTCCGGATCGTCGCCGGACTTGTGTCTCCATCATCTTGTGGCATGGTCACCAACACCAATTCTTGTCCTGTCATCTCCCGTGTTCCTTCGTACCTAAGAACAGTGAAAGTACACCCATTAGGTAGTAAACAATTCTCTGAATTATTATTAAAGGTGCTAAGAAGCGAATTCACCTGTTCATTAAGTTTCCTGGCACGTGCGCGAGTGACTGGACCTTCATATGCGAGTGTTGGCGTTGGTGCTGGCGTGCGCGGTGTAGTTGTGGTCGGTGCAGGCATCGTCGGTGTAGTAGCAGTAGGGATGTCCTCGTCATGTGCTCAACCAGTCAAGACAATATTGAAACCACAAAAGATGCTTTAGAAAAAGAGATTAAACCAAAACACCTAAAGCTACTTTCAAGAAAAGCAACAGCAGATTCCTTGAAAATTTTGTCTCAGTTCAAGAGGGTGGTTACTGCACTTAGAAGCCTCCAAAAATTTTGGAACTTTTTCTATACCTAGATGGGTGAGTAATGATGCTGCCTTTCAAATTTCAAAGGCAGATTACACACAAAGAAAATATTAAAATTTGAGCACCTAGAACTGTCAGACAAGCAACATAGAACTCTTCAAGAAATTTGTCCTCTAGACATAAGGGTGTTTGGTCCCCTTTGGGGCTTTCACTAATCATGGGAATATTTCGCCTTATACTTACATGAGTCTAGCAACCCTCAGCCAAATTTGAGATCAAGAAGCCTCACATAAAAATCAGGACAATTCTTGCAACAAGATTTGTCATGTTCTTGAACAGAAAATTTAGGGCTCGGTGTTTACCTCATGGCATCCAAATGGTGCAACCAATAGACTCCAAAATTTTATCACAGATATATAGATATATATGTGAGTCACGCACTTTATCCAAGTGGAACCATTCCAAAATGATTGTTCTAGGGTTTTCTAAAAATCCTACACTAACTGCTGCGCGAGGGAAATTTTCAGGACATAATAGCAACTCATCAAGAACTTGATTTCAAGCCTCTCCCATGGTTGCAAAAGGCGTCTCAATACATATTAGTAACCTCAAGGCATATAGACTAGCAATAACAAGAACAAGAACAAGGCTAAAGACGAAATTCACTCCTCCTGAATATTTCCTCAAGCACTTGGTGATATATGATGGAAAACCGATCAAGACCGCGTCTCTAAGGCCCCAAATGGTGGGAAACGATGCCGGGGGATAGCCCTATCCTAGAGCGCAACATCGGAGGCAAGAACTTGCAAGAAATCAATTGAAATCATCTCCAAAAGATAGCTCCAAAGGGTATCGTGAATAGCAAAATGAAGGGCAAATCAACACAAAGAACACATGAAGAAAGATGATTTCATTGCATAGAATGCTGGGAAGATTACAAGCCGCTCCTAGTGGCCACAAGCATCTCTCCGGATGCCAGCCTTCTCTCCCAACTTACCCTCACTAATTAAGAAATTTTTAGCTCAAGAGATACAATGAGGGGCTCCCCTACCCTTCCTTATATAGCCTCAAGGGTGAGACCCCCCCTAACCCTAGGGCTTATCTCCACTCTTAATCTGAGGATGAGTGGTTTACAACGCACACACTAGCTAACCTACTCCCGCCATGGAATCTTCACTCCATATTCCCTTGAAAGCATCCTCGCAACTTCCTTGTAGCTAGCCCATACCTAGCCCCACCAGTCAGTCCATCTTCGCCGCCAAGTAATCGACGCCCCGACCTGCAGCTGTCCAGGATCCCTGCGGCAGCGAAACTTCTCGTCCACGCCATCTGATGTGACTGCTAGGTACCGAATCTGGTCCCCTAGACGCCCCAGGACGCACGAACCTCCAGTTTGCCTCCGCGGAACGGCGTCGGCCACGTACCCACCGGCAGCTGCATCACAGAGATGAGTTCAAACCTCCAACTTACCTTCTCCTGCAAGGTTAGCTCCACCAAACAAGTTCAACACCAAATCCATGTGCAAAACGAACATCAACGTTACAAGATGCACACGTGTCAGCATGACACGTCTTCACCGGATATTGTTCGGTGCCCACCAGACATTGTTCGGTCAGACCTAAATTCCTCGGTTAAAGTTCATGCCTGTATCACCAAATGCACTATCAAAGTACTTCAAAATATCACCAAATTCACGCATCATCACATATATTCATCACAACACCGTGGTACCCTCCACATGGGTCTCAACACTCCCCCTTGATGAATATATTGACAAACATTTCAAAAAAGGATTTTCATGTTTGAAAGTGAAAAACAAGAAGCATTTGAAATTGCCGGATCATGCTTGGATCGCTATATCCAAGTCACGAGAATCAAAGTCTGCCAATAAGAAAGTTTCCCCCCTTATCAATTAAGAACCAGATGATGCCTTCTTCAAACAATTCTCCCCTTTTTTGGCAATATAGGCATCAAGAGAAGTAGAGGACAAACAAGATGCAAGATGAAATGCACATGCAATCCTATGGAGTTTTGAAAATATCCAATTGAACATGAAGCACAAGTGAAAGATGCTCGAAGCTATTCAATTGAAGTTCGGTGCTATCGAGTTCAAGAGATGCTAGCAAATCGATTTTCATTTTTTGGAAGACGTGGTGAGATACACACAAACCAAATGACGAGGCCTAATAAGGCATCAATACGGCACCAATAGAACACCACATGCAACTTGAAATCCAAGTGGAACAAATCGATGGCTCAACTAACTAGCATTTTTCTCATTTTTTGCTTGATTTTAGGAGGTGAGCTTCTAGCCTTAAAAACTAATGGCCGACGATGCCTAGCATTAAACTGAAGGATTCATACATCTTGGCTATCCAATTCCCTTCTAAGTTTATGCCTCTTGTGTGCAATGGCAAGCCGTCTCGTGAAGAAAAATTGGTGAAACTCTCTAAAACAGGAAATTGCATATTTTTTATATTTTGGCCAACAAAAGATTTCACCAAGTTGCAGAAGAGACTTAAAGAAAACCGCAAGAAGCTCACTAAGCAACAACGCTCGGAAAATGAAGATCTCAAGCCACATCTATTTTGGAAAAACCAAAACATTTGCATTTTTGAACTTTGCTATCCATTGAACCAGCTAGCATAAGCTATGATGATAATAGCAAAGGAATTTCGCCGAGCCTAAATTCAAAAGCATAATAAACAAAGCTCCAAAAGCCAAAAGATGTCTATATGCTAATGTAGAGCTTCCCGAAAACTCCCCCTCAACAAGTGAGTCAATAATTTATTCCAAAAGAATGTGCATGAAAAATAGTAACAATGAATAATGAGTCGGAAAAGCAAAGAATGCAACAGGTCTATCACAAATATTAAGGCAAGAATTAGAGATAACTCAAGCTCATACTCGCTCTCATCTGCCCCACGCGTCTTACAAGGGAAGACATCACTACACCTCGGATACTAGAGACTTGATACAGACCCTGTCTACCCAGAATGCACCTGAGAGACATATAAGACTGTGAGAATTCTATCTAGCCAGAGGAGAGAAATCTACCTATTACACATGCTAGCAACCTAAGCACAAGATGAGAGGTCTGTGCCAAAGCACTCCAGAAGTCTAAGTGAAGAGTGTGCTGATAGCCTAAGACAATCTAGCCAAGCCCAAAATGCACCCCAAATGCAATGTAGGGAAAGCAGTAAAGATATATTGCATATAGTACAATAGCTAGCTCCTCCTCAAGATAGGCTTGCTAAGCTCACCACCCCAAGCTTTCCCTGAAGAGTCTCAAACCTAGCCTTATCCAGCGGCTTGGTGAAGATATCAGCCAGCTGGCGCTCAGTATCCACAAATTGCAAAACTATATCACCCCTCTCCACATGGTCTATAAGAAAGTGATATCTCAGGTCAATGTGCTTTGACCGAGAGTGCTGCACTGGGTTCTTCGCAATGTTGATGGCAGAGGTGTTGTCACAAAGAAGTGGTACACATGATTGAACTAACCCAAAGTGCTTCAAGGTAGAGCACAACCAAATCACCGCACAACCAAATCACCTGACTGCAACAGCTAGTAGCGGCGACGTACTCTGCCTCAACAGTGGACTATGCAACACTCGACTGCTTCCTAGAGGACCAAGACATAAGAGAAGTGCCAAGAAATTGGCAAATGCCAGAAGTGCTCTTTCTATCTATCCTACAGCTAGCAAAGTCATCATCTGAGAAGGCTCCGAGAGATAGACAAGAAGCAGCAGAGAACCAAAGGCCAAAATCTACAGTCGCACGGAGATAGAGGAAGATCCGCTTCACCGCTGAAGGTGAGACACTCTAGGTGAGGCCTGAAAGCGGGTACATACACAACGAACCGTATGTCCGGCCGAGAAGAGGTGAGGTAGAGCAGGGAGCCTATCATGCTACGATACTCTTTCTAGTAGATCAATTCACCATTTTCATCAGGCCCTAAGGCTGTGGTGGTCGCCATTGGAGTAAAGACTGGCTTGCAATTAGTCATCGCAAACCGACTCAGCAGTTCTTTAGTGCATTTGCTCTTGTGAAGGAAGGTACCCTCTGGTGTCTGTTTAAACTAGAAGCCCAAGAAAAAATTGAGTTCCTCCATCATGCTCATCTCAAATTCTGAGCTCATTACCTCTAATAACTCAGAACTAAGAGCAGAGGAGGAACCACCAAAGATTATATTATCCACATAGACTTGCACCAGAAGAAAATCAGAACCAACCCTACTAGTAAACAAGGTCTGATCTACCTTACCCATCACAAACCCGTTGCTCATCAGGTAGGTCTTCAGCCTCACATACCAGGCCTTGGTGTTTGTTTTAACCCATATAGAGCCTTATCAAGCTTATATACATGATTAGGGTACCTTGAATCCTTAAACCCAGGAGGTTGCTTAACATATACTTCCTCCTTAATATATCCATTCAGAAAAGCACTTCTGACATCCATTTGAAAAAGATTGAAATTGTTGGATGCCATAAATGCAGCAAGAATTCTGATGGAATCATGTGTAGCAACAGGAGCATAGGTGTCATCAAAATCGATCCCATCGATTTGAGTGAAACCTTGAGCAACCAACCTAGCTTTATTCATGACTACTACCCTATTTTCACCCTGCTTGTTCTTGAACACCCATTTAGTACCTATTATATTATGTCCTTTAGGGTGCTCAACAAGATACCAGACTTTGTTCATCTCAAAATTCTCCAGCTCTCCATGCATTGCATTTACCCAAGAGGGATCAGAAAGAGCATGGGTGACATCCTCCGGTTCAAAAGAGGCAACTAAAGCAGTAAACAAGCAATGGTGAGTGAGCCCTGACTTTGATCGGGTTACCATCCTCTCGGTCAATTCACCGATCATCTGCACAGGGGATGATCTTTTTGGATGTGTTGAGGAGCCCTAGAAGTAGCCTCTACCTAAGGAGCAGAAGAGGTAGGCACAGAGTCACTGGGCGAAGATTCTATAGGTAAGAGCCTAGAAGCACAAGGTCAGAGATGAGTAGAAGCTGAAGGAAATGGGTGATTCTGAGTAACAGCACTGGAGGACGGAGTCGCCACCGATGGAGTCAAGTTGAGGTCAGGCTCTGTGGAACCGTCATCTCCAACGACTCCCTCCTCTACGAAGATAGGCTCAAAAGACAAGTCGGAACCTGAGATATCTGGCCTTTCCCCTGGCATAGCCTCATCAAAAGATACCTCACAAGTCTCTACTACTCTACGCCTCTTACTATCCCAGACGCGGTAATTAACCGCAGAGGCTATATATCCAAGAAAAATGCCATCTAAAAATGGAGATTCAAATTTATCCAAATTTCTAGAATTTAGAATAAAGCACTTGCATCCAAACACCCTCAAATGTGAAACACTAGGCTTGCGTCCATATCAAAGCTCATAAGATGTAAGATGCAACCTGGATCTCAGAAGCACCCTATTTGAAACATAGCAAGCAGTAGCAACAGCCTCAGCCCAGAAATGCCTGCGAGTAGCATATTCATCAAGCATAGTCCTAGCCATCTCCATCGAAGTGTGGTTCTTCCTCTCCACAACGCCATTTTGTTGGGAGACGTGCGGAGACGAGGACTGATGCTCAACACCAGAATCAGAATAGAAGCTTTGAAATTGTGCATTCTTGAATTTTGTGTTGTTGTCGGAATCGAAGCTCATAAGATGTAAGATGCAACTTAGATCTCAGAAGCACCCTATTTGAAACATAGAAGCAATAGCAACAGCCTCAGCCCAGAAATGCCTGCGAGTAGAATATTCATCAAGCATAGTCCTAGCCATTTCTACCGAAGTGTGGTTCTTCCTTTCCACAATGCCATTTTGTTGGGATACGTGCGGAGACGAGGGCTGATGCTCAACACCAAAATCAGAACAAAAGCTTTGAAATTGTGCATTCTTGAATTCTGTGCCATTGTCTGAATGGATTACGCAAAGCGTTTCAGGCAACTCAACTGAAAGCTTGCAGACCAAGGATCAAAAACGATCACAGGTTTCGTCCTTGGACACCATAAAGTAAACCCACGAATACTGCAAAAAATCATCAACCACAACCAGTGCATACCACTTGCCACCCACCGACTGCACTCGGGAAGGACCGACAGTGTTCATATAAAGCAATTGTCCTAGTGCATCAGTCGTCACCTTGGTGACTGGTGGGTGAGTAGCGGCGACCATCTTCCCATGCTGTTAAGGAGCAGAAACTATGTCATTGACCAACTTGATCTTGGGCAAACCACGAATCAAATCCTAGTTGCTAACTCTGGTAAACCAATGTGAACCAATATCCTATGCCAGAAGGAGGTGTCATAGGACTCTGAAGCAATGAAACAATGAAAAGAGCCAATTGAAGATCTGAAATCAACTCGAAAGACTCTCCCAACTCTGTGAATCCCGTAAACAAAACCCCCAGAAGAATCAAGAATGCAACTATCATTTTGATTGGAGCGAACCTCAAAACCCTTGTTAGTCAGCTAAGAAATAGAAAGCAAATTGTAGCGAAGCTTGCTGACAAGGGCCACATTCTTAAGGGTAACCTGGTCACTAACCTGGATAGAGCCTCGGACGAGCACACGACCTGATGAAGCATCCCCAAAGGTGATTTTCTCACCCTGGGGCTCACGGGCTAGGGTGGAGAACCAACAAGAGTTTGCGGTTTTGTGACGACAACAACCGGAATCGATGATCCACATGTCCCCCTTCTCAGCCTGATGCGCCTGAGTCAACGAGTTAAGAAACATGACTTAGCATTGGGAAACAAAAAGCAGTCTTTGGTACCCAATACTGAGTCACGCGACCAAGACAAGCGGGCTCTATTCAGACTAGGTCATATCCTATAGTAGGAGCACGCCCCTGGGCTAAATGTGGAGCATTCTGCCGTTGAGCTGAGGTAAATGCATTTGGTCCACGTTTACTACCCTTGTTCCTGTTGCGAAACCTCCACCATGGAGACGGTACCTCGCGTTGCGGACGAGCACCTCTGTTACCAACAAGAGACGGACCCTAAGGACGACGCTGCTCACGCCCTAGACCGACAACAAGATAAGCACCAAAAAGCTGTGCTCCAAGTCCTGGCTGTCTACCCACAGTTCTAACCTGAGGAGGAGCTACCCTAGGTGTGGGTGCCTTAGGAGGGCCTTGGACCTTGGCCAATCTCCTATGCTCCTCACATGCCTGCTTGGCACGATGGAAGTAGTCCCTCTGTGTGTGTCCTATCCTATCGCAGAAGGTGCAAACAACTCCTTTGCCTTTCCCAGAGGCAGGAGCAACTATGGAATTCCCCTTCTTAGGTGGACTCTGAGGAACACTTTTCTCAGTACCTGGACTGGCTTCGTAGCAGGGCTCTCTTTGGTTACACCTGCGGACCTAAAGACAGTGGTCTCAAGAACCCTTTTTCTAAGAACAACTCTTTGCCCATTTGCATCTAAGCCAATGACTCTGGGAGAATGTTTCCTGATGTGTTCAAACCATTCATACCCTAGACCTCTACCCCTTGAAATCTTGTTCTTGTCAAGAATCAAGTTTAGCTTCTTCTTGTTCCCAACAAATTTCTCAAGAGTGCTCATGAGATACTCACACTCCTGATGAAGCTAGGGACGAAATTCTCCAGAAAGGGAAGAGTCAGAAGAGTCCTGTCCATCTATGTTCCCCTTGTCCAAGGCCTTGTGACACCTGTCGCTAAGCACCTTCCCTCTTGACAGCATGACAGGAAAGGCACTCAGCGTTTTAAACCTCAGTTAGTCTAGCACTCATATCTTGATAACAACTAACCAATTCCTCATCAAGCTCTTCACAGCATTCACAAGTAGAGGCAGCAAGCAATGCATCATTCAGATCATAAATTTTTGATTGCAGGTTCATGTTTTCTAATCTTAGAGAGGTGCAATCCAGACATGTAGCATCAACAGAGTAAAATTAAAGCTACAGCTCTCATATGAGCTAAGTGAGTCCTTAGGTGGAACATGATCTCTACAACCCTCAACTAGGCTGAGTGGGTCCTTAGACGTGTAAGCAGAGGGATCAAGAGATATCATGGAAGAATCAATCATGCAAGCAGGTTCTATGTTAGGAACAGAAGTAGCAAAAAGCAGAGCTTCCCTAGTATCATCTAGTTTTGCTATCAACTTAGCAATACTTCCCCTTAGCTCATCATTCAAGGACAACACACTATCATGAAGCGTTCTTAGCTCATTCAATTCATTCGTAACCTTTTCACACTCAAGGAAACCATCGGAGTCTATCGGCTTGGGATAAATCCTGGACTTTTCTTTCTCTAACTGACGGCTAACCTGCGTGAGCTGCTCGTCCAAGCCAATCTTTTTGGCCCTAAGCTTGGAGTACATGCTAGTGAGTTTCCGTAAAGCCTCATAGAGATCATCATAAGGGGGATCTTGGGCAGGAGATATCTCTTAACCATCGGTGTTGTAGAGGTCCGAGTCGCTGATGTCGTTCTCATCGACGGCCATGAAGCACATGCTGGTGTAGTTGACGTTGTCGTCCTCCAGCCACTCTTCACCTGCATCACCCGACCGCTCATCATCCTTGTCGGAGAGGTTGGCCTCATCCAAAGCGGCCAAGACCTTCTCGATGAGACGACGTCCCTTGGTCAGCTTAGGGTTCTTCTTCTTCTCGTTCTTTCCACCCTTCAAGTTGTGGTTCTTGTTGATGAAGTTGTTCTGGGCTGGCACGGTGTAGCCGTTCTTATCTCCTCCTCCGAGCTTGGGGCAGTCGCGCTTGATGTGGTTGAGACCACCACACCCAAAGCACCTTAAGACGCCTGTATGCATGAGAGAACTTTCTGGCCAACAGTGCAAGATGCTCCTTCGAAATCTTGTCCATCTGATTATTGGACAGCTCACAGAGAGAAGAGAAAGAGAAACCCACATTAGCAAGAGAAGAACCAAAAGGATCAACGATCAAGGCTGTGGACGAAGGACTCGGCTCTCTAGCAATATGCTCAAGTTCATGAGTCTTAAGGTTCGAGTAGAGCCCATCTAAGGTTAGCTTTGAGAGGTCAGCTGCCTGCCGGATGGCGGTCACCTTCATATCCCAGACCTTTAGATCCAAAGCGGAGAGAAAGTGTCTAGTGTTCCCCGAATCGGTAAAGGTTGTGCCCACCGAACGGAGCTCGCTTAGAATTTTTGTGAAATGACTAAAACAGGCATCCAGCCTTTCACCCGGCTTCTGTGCAAACCGGTTATATTCCCTTTTGCCTCACCACCCTGATCTAATCTGTCCCCTCATGGTAAGCTTGGAGGGTAGACCAGATGGTCTGAGCTTATGTGATGTGAGCAACACGCTCATACTTCCCTCGGCTTAGGCCTAGAATGACATAGTTTCGAGTTTTGGCATTGAGCTCAACATCAGATTGATTCAGAGACGTATCCTCATCGGGCACCACATATGGGTTCTTCACTTTAAGCCAAATGTTGTAGCCTTGAGCCATAAAATATGCCTCCATCCTTGTCTTCCAATACGAAAAATCGAATCCAAAAAATACCACGGTTTTGGTTGAATACTTATCCGCCATAGCTCACGGTCAACAGGAAAGACTTCAAAGGATCGATGAAAATCTTGTAAAAGAAACACAACCAGAAACTCTGATACCAGTTGAAAGACCGAGCTAGGCAGCTAGAAGGGGGTTGAATAAATGCCATGATTTTTTACACTTTCTTTGACAGATTAAGCCTCCTTCATGACAAGCCTCACCATGCGAAGATCAAACCACAAGAGCCTCACCATGTACACAAATAAAAGATGCTGTTCATGGGGACTAATTGGATGATATTAAGGTCCTTGTGACCTCTGTCGATGCCCTCAACCAGCCAAGACAACATTCAAACCACAAAAGATGCTTTAGAAAAAGAGATTAAACCAAAACACCTAAAGCTTTTTCCAGAAAAGCAACAGCAGATTCCTTCAAAAATTTTTCTCAGTTCAAGAGGGTGGTTACTGCCCTTAGAAGCCTCAAAAAATTTGGAAACGTTTTCTATACCCAGGTGCATGAGTGATGATACTGTTAGATCTTACTGTTCGTGATTTTAAGATTAACTGAGCCTTAGCCTAAACAAGATCACCTATTCTCATGCGGAATAAGGATTAACTTACCGGTGTTCATCGAAGCCATGAGTGCCATGTAGTCGATCGGTCGGCGACGGACGGGAGGGTAACGTCGGCCTTCAGGACACCACCTGCACTGGCCAGGGACAGCCCTTCGGGCCTCTTCCAGCGCGGTGATGATCGGGGAAATTTTAGGGGTTGAGGTCTGTGTGAGAGATCGTCACCTCTCACATAGCGGGCTGCCCTTATTTATATTGCGCTGGTGAGACTCGGGGGCAAGTCCAACGGGATGGAAAGCGCCTCCGATCATGGCGCGTAATCAATGCATTAATTCGGATTTAATTCCCGCGTGGAGCAATTTAGGAAATAGGCGTGATTAGGGGATGAGTGCTATGGAAGGTTAGGTGGAATTTTCCCCTTGACAGCCTAAAGATCAGCCAACAGATGCTTCCTTTGAAGTTTAAAGGCAGATTCCACACAGAGAAAATATGAAAATTCGAGCACCAAGAACTATCAGACAAGCAACACAGAACTCTTCTAGAAATTTGTCCTCAAGACTCAAGGGTGTTTCGTCCCCTTTAGGGCTTTCACTAATCATGGGAATTTTTCCCCCTATACCTACATGAGTCTAGCAACCCTCACCCAAATTTGTGAACAAGAAGCCTCACAGAAAAATCAGGAAAATTCTTGCAACACAATCTATCAAATTGTTGAACAGAAAATTTGGGCTCGCTGTTTACCTCATGGCTCCAAAATGGTGCAACCAATGGACTCTAAAGTTTTATCACAGATATATATGTGAGTCATGCACCTTCTCCAAGAACAAGAACAAGGCTAAAGATGAAATTATGAATATTTCCTTGAAATATGATGGAAAACCGATCAAGACCGCGTCTCTAAGGGCCCCAAATGGTGGGAAACGATGCTCGGGGATAGCCCTATCGTATAGCGCAAGATCGGAGGCAAGAACATGCAAGCAACCACTTGAAATCATCTCCAAAAGATAGCTTTAAAGGGTAACTCATGAATAGCGAAATGAAGAGCAAATCAACACAAAGAACATATGAGGAAAGATGGTTTCATTGCATAGAATGTTGGGAAGATTACAAGCCGCTCCTGGTGGGCACAAGCATCTCTCTGGATGCCACCCTTCTCTCCCAACTTACCCTCACTAATTCTAAAATTTTCAGCTCAAGGGATACAATGAGGTTCTCCCCTACCCTTCCTCATATAGCCTCAAGGGTGAGACCCCCTAACCTAGGGCTTATCTCCACCCTTGATCTGAGGATGAGTGGTTTACAACGTACACACTAGCTAACCTGCTCCCGCTAAGGAATATTCGCGCCATATTCCACTGGAAGCATCCTCGCAACTTCCTCGTAGTTTCCTGGTCGCTAGCCCTCGTCAGGGCCCACCAGTCAGTCCAGCTTCGCCACCAAGTAACCGATGCCCCAGCCTCCAACGGTCTCGGATCCTTGCCACAGCGAAAGTTCTCGTCCACGCCATCTCATGTGACCGCCAGGTACCGAATCTAGTCCCTTGCACGCCCTCGGATGCCCGAACCTCCAGTTTGCCTCCGCGGAATGGCATCAGCCACATACCCACCGGCACCCACATCACAGAGATGAGTCAAAACCTCCAACTTACCTTCTCCTGCAAGGTTAGCTGCACAAAACTTGTTCAACATTGAAATCCGTGTGCAAAACGAACATCAACATGCAAAGATGCACACGTGTCAGCCTGACACATCTTCACCGGACACCGTCCTGTGCCCACTAGACATGGTTCGGTCAGACCTAAATTTCGGGGTTAAAGTTCGCGCCCGTTTCACCAAATGCACTATCAAAGTATTTCAAAATCTCACCAAATTCACGCATCATCACATATATTCATCACAACACCGGAATGCCCTCCACATCGGTCTCAACATATTTTTATGCCATTGCAAAGTTAGATAGACCCATATGTGTCATCGTAAAGTCGTCTGTCCCATATATGCCATTGCAATCACTTTTTATTGTCTTGTATGCCATTGTTGACCAGATTGCGTTAGTCAAATTGTGTCGGCCCTTCAAAATGACCTTTTTGCCCTTGGTTTTCTAATACCGTAAAATTAGAAATCTGACCAATTTTGAAGTTTAACATCTGACCAAATTAAAAATATTAAATCAACTGAATCCAACAATATAAAATCTAATCAAATTCAAAATTTTGATATCTAACTGAATTTCAAATTTTTTGTAACTTGGTTGAATTTTCAAATTTGATGTGGACAAAATTTGAAAATAATGAAAGACGAGTCGACTAGGGCCACACTAGGAGCCACGCCGCTAAACCGCCCACTAGAAACCACTTTAGACCTGTCATGAAACAAAAATCTAACTTTATGTATATAAATGTCTTGTTTTGGTCTTCATGTATCTACAATCTTTGGTATAATATTACGCTGAGACACAACAATATTTGGTATGCTGTAATTTGTTCTGCAGATCAGTCTTGCTTCTATTAATTCTCAATATTGATTGTTTCTAACCGGTTAATGTGCAATATAGGAATACAAATTTGGACAAGAGAAGGCTACTGATTTGAACACATATGCTGTAATGAAGTCGGGAATTAAAAATGTGGATAGCAGTGGTAGTAGTGGTGAAATTAACAGCCAAAAAGCACAAAAAAATATTGTAAGCTAATATTACATGATGATTGTGATGAAATATACTTTGAACTGCATATATCAACATGATCCCTTTGTTTAATACTATGCTGATTAGTTGAATTATTGTTTTTTTGTTAGGATGAATATAGTGTTGTTGAAGGGCTAAATATCCACTTGATGGAAGCATATTGTACAATATAAATGGTGTCTTGCCCCATGGTCGCCTACCCATAGGAAATAGTGCCATGAAGAAATTTGTTGTTTTATTAGCTGCAAAATCGAGAAGTATTAGGCCATCTAACTCTATCTCTTATTGAAATCTTCTCCAACGCAACCAAGAACTTATGTAGTCACAAGAACTTCACCGACAGATGATCTTGGTACAAAATTGAAGTATAAAAAATTTACAATCAATGTTAGTTATTGCAGCAAACATAACCTTCCAATGATGACTTGCCTAATGCAGATGCTTTGCGAGAAGATTGGTCAAAAGCGACCAATAGAGATGATGCGAGGACAGCGAGTTGCAGTACCAACGCAAGCACAGGTAAGAGCATGCAACTCCAATATTAATTGCCATCCATGTCAACAAAATACCTAGTGACCTTAGAACAGTACACCTTGCATTGGAAAAACCATTTGGGCTAGAAAACTAATATATTTTGACATGTCAGAGCATCAACAAGCAGAGATGCAATGAACCAGATATATTAGAATGTTCTAAACATGCTAATGTATCATTGGTTGATCATACAGTCAACAAGCAATGCAGCAGTGAGCGAGTGGATTCATGTTGAATGTTCTAAACATGGCCATTACATGAATATCACTTAATTATAATATGATGGTAAGGTGGTAGAGAATTTTTTTCCGTAGTTTTTGCCACCTCTCATTTCATTTGGAATTGAAGGTGAAAATTTCCTTTGTTAGTATAAAAGATGTATGCCTATTGGTCTGACCATTCGTTTGGGATGTCAAGTTAAATTGCACACTGTCCTTACATTCCATTTATTTTACATGTAGCAAGGGGCTCGGACTGGATCTTCCTTTGCTGGATCACGACTAACAAACAATGATGGTGAGGCTGTCCAAGAGGAGAATACTAGCGCTGCTGCTGCTGACCCTAATGCTTTCCAAGAGGAGAACAATAGTGCTGCTGCTTGCAGATCAATAGTGCTGCTGCTGCTGACCCTGCTAGTGTCTAAGAGAACACTAGTACAACTGCTGTTGACCCTGCTAGTGTCTGAAGAGGAGAACATCAGTGCTGCTGTCGGCGAGCAAGATAACCATGTCGCCAATAATTAGACTTACTCATTTATACTTTTGATGATCTGAACCATAATATGAATATGTTGGTACTGAACTAGATGACATTAGCCTAACACTACTACGGAACGGACGTTCAATCCCGGTTCGGAACAGGCTTCAGTCCCGGTTCTTGAACCGGGACAGCCCTTGGAGACTGATGCCTGCTTGGCATCAGTCCAGGTTACAGGAACGGGACTAAATCTCTCCAGCCCGAACGTGGAGCCGTAGCTCATAGTCCTGGTTTTAACTACCAACCGGGACTGAGAGGTGCGGACGTGGCGATCAGAAACTGCTGCTGGGGGACACTATTAGTCCCGGTTGGTTGCTCCAACTGAGGCTGAGGTATATGTATTAGTCCCGGTTTGACCTACCAACCGGTACTGATATACGCGCACCTGGCGCCAGGAAGTGTCGCTGGGGACACTATTGGTCCCGGTTGGTTGCTCCAACCGGGACTGGCGTGTATTTTTTGAATGTTATGGTTATTTAGTCACTAACTAAACCACACTTAACACAATTAGCAGATGCACAGCTGGTTGATAACTAAAATCGAAATAGTATTAAATATTACAAATATGTATTACGTCAGACCGGCTCTGGGCACTGTGCAATCATCCAGCCATACTGTGCAATTACAAATATTCAGAGTTTACAAATATGTACTACAATACACTTTCTCCCAATTTGGTAAGATCAGCTAGTATTACATTCACGGTGGCACCCATTTTTAACTTTGATTTCAGATTTCCGCTAACACCTTCATTGGACAGCATCATCAAACAATCTTGGGCTACTAACACTATGTCCCACTGTGTCACACCAAGCCACTTTGAGACGTTGTCGAACTCAGCGCTGTCACTTTCTAAGATCATTGTCTTGTATCATGCCTTTGCACCAGTGTTGACCCTAGCAGCCTCCTCCGACAACCAAAATTAGACACTATTATTTAACAAAAACAATAGAAATGGCAACATGCTAGTATTTAAATTTGCGGTGCCACATGAATAACACCACCAAGCCCACAACAGAACAGATATATAAATTTGATCTTTACCTTCTATCTTTCAGATTTCCTCAAGAACATAAGCAAGGGAAGGGTAGTTCCCAAAAGATGATCTATAACCTTTCAGGCCCAAAGACTCCAGGACTCCACGCCATGAAATCTTCAATATGCTCCTTTGTTAAACAACAAATATGTATTAGGTAGCTAGCTAGACATAAGTATCATACAATATACATAGTGCACATACACTTTTTATCGGGATCTTTTACGTGCATCGCTCCTCGACGGTTGGCTAGTATTTTTTGAAGGCTCCGGAATCTTATTAAGTATAGGGTGGTGATGCTCGCCCATCTGATTTATGACCTCATCTAAAAGGAAGCCGGCGATTTGCTCTTGAATTGCTTTGACACGCACCGGCGATAGTTCCGGACCTTTTTCCAAACCTTTTTTTGCCAACTTTAGGGGAATCTATCATTAAATAGGGAATTAACATATCAATCTTTCAAACTATAGAAAATGTTTGCAGTAGCTACCTAGGTAGCCCACCGGAAGCACAGCTGCTCCGCCGCATGGAGGGGCTAATGACGTTGGGATTACTGGGCGGTTCCTGCTGACCGGCCTCCCGCGCCTGGCTCAAGGCTAGCTGCACCTCTCTTCGGACTGTTTCTTGTATGCTCGCCTGTGTTGCGCGCAGTTGCTCTTCAAGATCGAGGAGGTGTTGTGCCTGTCGGCCCTTGCTCCTCGACCGACTCCTGTAAGTCTCTGCATCCTGCGGGAAACCAACCTTCCACGGGACGACGCCAACGCCTCGTGTACGTCCAGGGTGCTCAGGGTTCTGTAGGGCCCTGGTTAGCTCATCGTTCTCCCTATTTGGCACGAAGATGCCTTGGGCCGACTCTTCGTGCGCCTCTTGAAGCCTTCTTGCAACATCTCTGATCCTTTCACCAAAAACTGGCCTACCGTCGTCGTCAAGGCCGCCGTCATGACCAAAGAACCAATTCCTCGATCTGTCGGACCATCTCATTGTTACGGGCTCGACACCTTTTACAAGCAGGTCATGTTCCCTCTTCTCCCATTTGGGTATCGCCTTGCGGTAACCACCAGGGCCGAGACGATGGTGGTATTGCTTCTTCGCCGCATTTTGCTTATTCTTTTCACTCATACTCTGACCTTGTTGAGAAGTTTTGTACCCTACAAATTCATCCCAATGATCTTGCAGCTTTGGGTATTTATTGAAGTCAGGGAGTACATTATTCTTAACGTACTCGTTGTTCAACTTCTTCTTGAACGTCTGGAATGCCATTGCCATCTTCTTCAATATGTAACTCTTCACCTTCTGTTCGGTCCCTTTGGGCAAGGTGAAAACCTGTTTCATATCGGTCCATAAGGTGTTCTTGAGGTCTGTAGGTACGTCGTCCCATTTGACAATGCTAATGGGCACGTGGTCCCTAACAATCGTTCCGAAAGTCGATCTAAACGGCCCAATCGCCGATGCTGGCTTCAGAGGCTCGCCTTCCTCACTGACTTCGGTGATTATGTGCCTTTACTTCGGCCTCTTACTTTGACCTCGCTGACGTGACTGACTACTGGTTTGACCGGACCGGGTGACTTCATCGGCCTCGGTGGCTTCTACGGCCTCACCGGCTTCCTCATCGGCCTCGGTGGCTTCTACGGCCTCACCGGCTTCCTCATCGGCCTCGGTGGCTTCTACGGCCTCACCGGCTTCCTCATCGGCCTCGGTGGCTCATTGTGACAAATAAAGGCACTAAAATTACAAGTGCATCCTCACATAAGGCCTGGCAGAATCATGTTGATTTTCAGAAATTACAAGTGCAGAGATCCTCACATAAGGTCACAGAATAAAAAATTCATGGACTATGGATTTTCAGAGAATAATATGTAGTCATTTAACAGGCATTATATTACTGACATTATATTAACAAAGATAAGCAATGCTGCAGGCAAATGGAGGCTTAAGCAATGCTGTATGTAAAATGGGTCAGGAATTAACAGGCGGCGGCGACACGAACGGAGGTGCTCGGAGAGGAAGTAGGGGGCGGTGACACGGGCGGCGGCGTCGTCGGAGGGGTTGTCGGCCTGGGGGGCGACACGAGCGGCGGCGACGTCGGAGGGGTCGTAGTGGGCGGCGACACAGGCGGCGGCGACGTCACGGGCGCGTCGTCCGAGGGGTTGTTGGCGGCGGCGACAGGGACGGCAGCGTCGGAGGGGTTGTAGGCGGTGGCAATTCCGGTGGCGGCGGTGTCGACCTAGGGTTAATTTGGCACGGTTTAGGTTGAGTGTTTCGAAGAATTGGGGGGAACGGACATACAGGGGGCATCAATCCTGGTTGAGTCCAACAACCGGGATTAAGGGCACTATCAATCCCGGTTGAAACCCCCAACCGGGAGTAAAAAGTTACTGACGTGCGGGCCCCGCAAAACTGCATTGTGTCTGGAGGCCTTCAGTCCGGTTGGTGGTTTAAACCGGAAGTAATGGTCCTATTTTTCAAAAAATATTGTGATTGTAGGGGGCTGAAGCGGGGCTCGAACCGCAGCGGCACAGTGAGCCCGCGCTTTCGCCGCGCGCTACTAACCAGTTGGACGCTATACGCTTGTAGTTGTTTGGGTGGGCGCATTCTTTAAATGGACGGAAAATTTCTATTATGAGAATTTCCAGAAATGACGTTTATTCAAATATTATAAATATTGTTCGTAAATAGTTTATTTTCACTATAAGATACGAAATGTTATGAAATATTCAGTACAATGTATAAATTCCAGTCGCCAGTAGAAATTCCAATAAACAGTATAAAATTCCAGTTAATTCCGTTTAACAGTATAAATTCCATTAAAATTCTCACAGGATACATGTTTGGACATAAAAAAAGAAAATTCGCATGAAATTTAAAAAAACTAAAACTACTACGTAATGTCTAATCGCCGCCGCCCTCGCCGTCACTGCTATCCTCCTCCTCCTCCTCCTCCTCCTCCTCGTCGACGTCGCTGTCACCCTCCTCCCCGCTGTCAGGGTCTGACGACGCGCCATTGCCGTCGGCTTCGTTTTCACCGTCGAGTTCGGGGTTGGAGTCCTCAGCGCCCACCGGATCGTCGGAGAGATCGTCGTACATGAGGTCGTCGTCGTCGGACCACCATGGCGCCTCCTCCTCTTCCGAGCTGGTACCCTCTGAAAGATGCCACCCAGGGGAGTGGCAAAACTCCGAGAGCCTCCACCGCTTCGTTGGTGGCGACGCAGGCGGCGATGAATCAGAGCTAGAAGACATGGCGGCCGGAGGTATAAGCGAGGGAAAGTAGGATGCCTAGCCAGCTTTGTGTGTGTGATGTGGATTCCGTCCAAATTTATAGGGGGCCTGTCTGATCTTTGGCATTCCATTTTCTCTCGTGTGTATTGGAAAATGTAGCTGCACGCGCGTCGGCTCGCCTCCCTGATTCAAGCGCATCGGGGAGGCGAACAGACGCGACGCTTAGCTAATCCGGAGGAAGGGGAAAGAACTAACGTGTGGGGCAGCGAAGCCTTTCAATCCCGGTTTAAAACTCACACTGAGACTGATGATGGGAACTGACCAGTGGGGCCATGCAGAGCTGATCGCAAAAGCATAGGGGAGCTCATCAATTCCGGTTAATAAGTCCAACCGGGATTAAATGTTCACTGATGCGCGGGCCCAACTTAACAGGCCTAACTTAACCGCTATGCGGGGTCTTCAGTCCCGGTTGGAAGTTTAAACCGAGCGTAGGGAATACTATCAATTCCGGTTGAACACTACAACCGGGATTAAATGCTTACTGACGCGCGGGCCCTAAGTGCTTTGCGTCGGGTGGTACTTCAGTCCTGGTTGGCGGTTTAAACCTGGAGTGATGGTTGTGCTTATAAAAAAAAAATTGGGAGCTGTAGGGGGTAGAAGCGGGGCTCGAACCGTGGTGGCGCAGTGAGCCCGAGCTTTCGCCGCGCGCTATCAACCAGTTGGACGCAATAAGCTTGTCGTTCTATAAGGGGGCGCATTGTTTTTATGGATATCAAAATTCTATTAAGAAAATTTCGAAAATGAGGTGTCTTCGAATATTATCAATGTTGTTCATAAATAGTGCATATTCACTATAACGTACGAAAAGTTATGAAATATTTTAACATTTCAGTAAATAGTATACAATTCCAGTAAATACAGTAAATGTTATATTTTTATTGAAAAAATAATTTAGCTTTGTTTATAAATGGACGAAAACTTATAGTCATCAATATGCAATCAACCGATCTGCATTGCCCTTTAAATATTGGCATCCGAGCGCATCCAATTACTTGTCATATGTGATTATCTGAAAAATAATGATAAATAGTACATATATGCAACTACTTTGTTTTTACAAGTGATCCTTCGTTGTGGTCATGGCGTACGTAAGGGGCATCGTCATCGCTATTGAGGATAGTAATGTCTACATCCACCGAGGAAGGCGGCAGCTCGTTGAACTGATTATACTCTTCTTCATCCGTTACGCCCTCAACTCCGACAATCCTTCTTTTACCAGGAAGAACAACATGGTGTCTTGGCTTATCAGTATTACAAGTATTATCCTTCTGCCTTTTGGTACTCCGTCCCTTTTGCATTTTCGGTTTGCTATCCATGTCAATCACATAGAAAATCTGTGTGACATCATTGGCGAGCACGAACGGTTCGTCCCTGTAGGGCACTTGCTTGAGCTCCACGGTTGTCATCCCATACTCGTCAATCTGCACAGCTGTCAGTTTGACCCATTGGCATCGAAATAGAGGGACTTTCAAAGGTCCGTACTCGAGCTCCCAGATTTCCTCTATAAAACCATAATAGGTGTCCATGTTTCCATTTTTATATAATGCATCAATTCGAACACCGCTATTTTGGTTAGTGCTCTTGCTATCTTGGGATGCAGTGTAAAATGTGTATCCATTTATCTCATACCCTTGCCATGATACGATTGTCATTGATGGTCCCTGAGCTAAGAGTTGCAATTGTTCGTGGACTCCCTCCTTACCCAACAGCTGCTTTTGTAGCCAACCGCCGAACCTCTCTACTTGCTTGTTTATGATCCACTTTTCTGACCTCCCTAGGTATTCGTCTCTAGAAATCTTCTCCTGGTCATCGACATATGGAGCCACTAAAGCTGCTTGCTTCAATACTGTGAAATGTGCTTGTCTAAATGACAGTATATCTTTGCAAGAGGATTCAATACTATGAAATGTGCATGTCTAAATGACAGTATATCTTAGCAAGAGGATTCTTTTCTCCCTAGAGTGCCTTTTCCTGTAGCCTCCCTTCATAGCGTGATACAGGCAAGCCAATCGGATTCAATTCATTAATGTAGTCGATGCAAAACTCAATCACCTCTTCTGTGCCAACACCCTGGGCAATGCATCCTTCTGGGCGAGACCGGTTACGAACATATTTTTTTAGCACACCCATGTACCTCTCGAAAGGGAACATGCTGTGTAAGAAGACGGGTCCGAGAATTTCTAACTGTTTCACCATGTGAACCATGAGATGGACCATCATATCAAAGAAGGACGGAGGGAAGATCATCTCATGGTTGACTAAAGCAGCGACAATATCATCCTGTAAATTAGATAACTTATCTGGATCTATGACCTTTTATGATATGGCGTTGAACAACGAGCACACCTTGAACATTGTCTCTCGTACCATGTCAGGTAGAACACCTCTCAACATCATTGGCAGCAACTGGGTCATCAACACGTAACAATCATGTGATTTCACGTTTACGATTTTATTCTCTTTTGTATTTATAAGTCTTCTTATGTTCAACGAGTATTCGGAAGGGATCTTAACATTGTTTAACAACTTAATCATGTTCTTTTTCTCTTCTTTGCTTGGAGTGTAGCTCGCAGGATTGAGACAATGCCCTTTGTCTCTTTCTTGTGGATGTAATTCCTGTCTGAGTCCTAATAGTTGTAGATCCTTCCGTGTTTGAATAGTATCTTTTGATTTGCCATACATATCTAGTAATCCTAGCAGGTTCACGCAGGCATTCTTCGTTATATGCATGAAGTCCAGTGAGCAACGAACCTCTAAGTCTTTCTAGTAAGGCAAATTCTAAAAAATTGACTAATTTTTCAACCAGCCTTCTTCTTAGCTTCTTCTGGAGGGAGTGGTGGAACAGGTTTGCTACCATGACCCTTTTCAAATACGACTTTCAGATCCTTCACCATATAAAATAAATCTGCATCACTGTGATGCTTAGGTTTCTTGCGGTTCTCTTCCGTCCCATCAAAATTAACTAGGTTCGGGTGCTTCAGGTTTAGGAACATACGGTGGCCCATATATACAACCTTCCGAGAGTTTGTCACGTGCTGTCTTTCGTATCGTCCAAGCACTCGATGCAGGCTTTATATCCCTTGATAGATAGGCCCGATAGGTTACCAAGTGCTGGCCAGTCATTGATGGTTACGAATAGCAATGCACGTAGGGTGAAGTATTCTCTTTTGTACTCATCCCATACACGTACACTATTGTTCCACAATGTTAGCAGATTTTCGATCAACGGTTTTAGGTACACATCGATGTCGTTCCCGGGTTGTCTGGGGCCTTGGATGAGCAATGGCATCATAATATACTTTCGCTTCTGACACAGCCAAGGAGAAAGATTGTAGATACATAGAGTCACTGGCCAAAAACTGTGATTGGTGCTCAACTCGCCGTGGGGGTTCATCCCATCTGTACTCAACGCAAACTGCATGTTCCTTGCATGGCTTGAAAACTCCGAGTATTTCCTATCAAGTTTTCGCCACTGCGACCCATCTGCGGGGTGTTTTAGCTTTTCATCAACGTTACAAGCATCGTTGTGCCAACGCATCATCTTCGCATACTCTTTGTTCACAAACAAACGTTTCAACCAATGAATTATAGGAAAGTACCACACCACCTTAGCGGGGTCTCTTCACCTTACGCCCCCCTCTACCTCACCTGTGTCATCACACTTGGTCTTATACCGCGATGTTTTGCACACCGAACAGACTTTCAAATTATTACACTCATTGCTATAGAGGATGCAATCGTTACGGCATGCATGTATGTTCTGTACCTCCAAGCCCAAAGGACAGAGAGCTTGTTTGGTTTCGTACATAGTTTCAGGCAACGTGTTACCCTCTGGAAGCAACTTCTTCATGAGGCCTAACAACTCGTTGAATCCCTTATCAGACAATCCATTTGCCATCTTCCATTACATTAGTTCTAGTGTGGTACGCAACTTTCTGTACCCCTGTCCGCAGTTTGAATACAACAGTGTTTCATAGTCCTTCCACAGACGCTGAAACTTTTCGTAATGCCTTTCATCAACGTATTCTCCCTCTACATCAAGCAGCATCTGGTCTATATCATCGTCACCAAACTCCCCCTGCATATGTTTGAAAGAACTGTGCTGGCCAGCGTCCGAGATATTATCGTCCACCTGTTTTTCTTCAGCCCTTGTAATCTCTATTTCACCGTGCTTGGTCCAACAGGTATAATTTTCCATAAAACCTCTTGAGATCAAATGAAAATAAATTTGCTCACAGTTTGCCCACTTCTTTTAATTCTTGCAATTAATATATGGGCAACATATATAGTCTAAGGTAATATTGGTTTCGACATGACGAATAAGAGTTTTCAAACCCTCCATGAACTACGAGGAACATAGGTCCATGTACATCCATTGCCGATCCATCTGCATTATACATATTGATAGCATTGAGTGTGACAGTAATTTGTGTATTAAATACATATATTGATACCATACAAACAAACATGATTTAATAGTACACATACAAACATCATTCAATACTTCACATACAAGCATGATTTAATAGTACATATTAAAATACATCAATGAATACACAAAGTCTTCGGCAGGTACAATTATACATAAATTGTTCGGACAACAAAAATTCTAAAGTGCACAAAACTTAAATTAATAAGTACAACACAGAGCGCGATCTTGATGTCTTAATCACACTCTACGGGAATGTGACTTCCCCTTCGCCTCGTCGCCCTCGCCCTCGACCTTGCCCTTGCCCTCCTCAATAGCACTGTTCCCGTCGCCGCCACCGCCGCTGTCGCCCTTGCCCTCCTCAATACCACCATTCCCACCGTCGTCGCCCTCGCCCTCCTCGTCACCACCATTCCCGCCGCCGCCACTGTCGCCGCGACGTGCCACATCGTTGCTCGCCACGTATTTTTTGTCTTTTACGCTACTTTTTTGTTGATTCGTCCCCCCACAACAAACAATGGTGGAGGGGCATAGACACTTAAGAAAACAGCACATTTTCGACCAAGGAGAAGGGAGCGTGGTTGCGATGTTAGTGGCCCCATCGCCGGTCCAACATGACAACCTAAATCTCTCGGAAGAAAATTTAAAGCTAAAAACATAAACAAAAGTCGGCATTCGCGGTTGTGGCGGTCGCTGCGGCGGTGGTGGCGGTGGGACCAGAACGAGGATGCGATGCCGGTGGATAAATGTACCTCAGCGGCGTAGCCAGGGAGGCGCTGACGAATCGGCGGGCGCGCGGCGACGACGAGAGTGGCTACCGTCTCCTCCCTCAACTCCTTCCCTCTCAACGCGACGAAGAGGCGAGGATCCGATCTCCCCTCTCCTCAGAGGCGCGGCCGGGGCGGTGGTGACGACGCTGAAGCATCTAGGCCCCTAAATATTATTTTGATGATTAATGACTCTAATAATTGGGACTAATATTTGTATTGAGCTTATTCATGAAATATGTCCCGATGATGTTTTGTGTCACCCGCTCGGTTAAAGGATAATTACAAGGCAAAGTTAAAATTATTGAAGGAGGACATCTTTTCTAGTTATTTGCTAGTCTTGGAGTTGGATGTGAGACTGAATTGTTAGAAATTATTTATAGTTTTTTCACCGTACTATAAAGAGGGGTTATGGCTAGTAGTTTGATCTCGAGTTTTTCACCTACTATAAAGAGGGGTTATGGCTAGTAGTTTGATCTCGTTCGGTGCCAAAAAGATCAATTCTTGAACATATATTCACTTTGGCCATATTAAAATATATTGCATGGTTTTATAATGGTCTAGATTGTTAAATCTTTGGCTAAATCATCTTCCTATCCTTGGTCAAATAAGTTTCCAAAAAGTTGCATGCGAACGGTCAGCTATATGCGCGAACGATATGACAGAGAGTTTCTTGAGTTTGTCCTCATTTTATTGCTGACTGTCCTCAATACATATGCTGACTGTCAGCATGTATATCGCGGACGATTTGGCTGAAGAAAGTAAAATTTGATCGTGGATCACTCCCAGGTGCGGACCGTCAGTACTCTATGGGCGGACTGTCAGTGTATAATAGGCTCACCGTCCGCATGTCATGTAACGGCTAGTTTCTGGCATTAAATTTATTCGTGAATAGTCGTTGCCCTCTAGATCACTTTGTCCGCCAAAAACTTGTTGACGGTCCGTATATGAGTTTCCAGAAATGCAAGCCCCCCCAACAGCTAGAATCTTGGGTGAGGCTATAAATACCCCTTGTTGGCAGGCATGCTCTCTCTCTCTTGGCATTCTATCCTTACACACTTGAGCAAATTGCAAGCCTTCTTTTGTCTATTGTTTCCATTCCAATCATTTGAGATCAAAAATTTCACTAAGTTGCATCCATTGATTTTATTGGCATCAAATTGAGATCAAGTGATCGTCATCAACTTATTACTCTTAGTGGTTGTCGCCACCTAGACGGTGTGATGGAGTTGGCCAGTGATCTCTCCATTGAGAAGCTTGTCGGAGAGGCCCGGTATTGGGGTGAAGGTTGGAGCTCACCTACCCGAAGCGGGAAAAAGCTATCTCTAGTGAATTGAGGAAGGCTAATTTGTGGTTGGAGTCGGCTTGATTCGTTCAAGCTACCCCAACGTGGAGTAGGGGAGACCGGCAAGTCTCCAAGACCAAGGGAAAACATCGCTTGTCTACTTGTGTGGTTTATCCATTGATTTCTTTACCTTGTTCATTTGGATTCCTAGTTTTTGTTCTAACTTGTGTTTCAATTGTTTATCTCCATAGATAGGTAATATAGTCTAATTTAACTTATTTGTACACTAGTGAGACTTAGTCCTTATACTATTAATTTGTGCAAAATTGCCTTATTGCTATTACTTGTGCTTAATCAACTTCAACTAACAAAGAAAAATTTTAAAACCTCCTGTTCACCCCCTCTAGTCGGTTATCCTAGATCCTACACCTGGTCATCCAGATAATTTTAATATGCAAAAAGCGACAGAGGTTTGAAGAGTTAAAAAATTATGAAATTTATTTTAATAACTCTAAGAAGAATTATTGAAAACCGTACAAAAAAATGACTACACAGTGCAAAAACAACTACATAGTAAAATAAATTTTAATTTAATTTCATTTAATATGAAAAAGAACAATGCCAAAATGAATCTTTATTTCTAATAGATTTTTTCACTCGCACCGGGAAATTTACCCCCACGCCACTCAATTCGTACGCCTGGCTCTATATGCCATTACTTCCGTTATGCTTCACCCGAATGCCATCGGACATGCGAATTGATTTCCTCTATGCCATTTTGACTATTTCTTTTCCAGTTTAGCCCCTCTCTTGCTATTTTTCTTTTTATTTTAGCCCTCTCCCTCTCCTGGCGGCCTACTCCGCCTCCGTCGCCGCCCACTCCAGCCACGACCTCCTCCCCGACCGTCGCCGTCTCCCACTTTCGTAGGGGAAGACCAGCGGGAGCAGCGTCCAGGCGGTCGACGTCCTCGGGCCCAAGCAGAATCGACTGGTGGTACGGGATGAGGAAGCGGAACGGGCAGGCAGGGCGGAGGTGGGAGACGGCGGTGGTGTAGGCGCGGCGATCGGGGTGGAGGCCATGGCTGGAGTGGGCGCCGAGCGGCGACAGAGGCGGAGTAGACGGCGATGGAGGCGGCCAGAGAGGAGAGGGGCTAAAATGAAAAGAAAAATAGCAAGAGAAGGGCTAAAATGAAAAAAGGTCAAAATGGTACAATCGAAATCAATTCGCACGTCTGATGGTATTTAGGTGAAGGTCGACGAAAATAATGACATAGAATGATACGTGCGAATTGAGTGCCGTGCGGATAAATTCCCCACTCGCACCACGCCTAGAGAAATAATGGTCAGGACACACGAATCTCCCCTAGCCTGCGAGTGTTCGACGCAGATTTTATGCTATGGAGGATTCCAGCAGCCATTCGCCGTCGCCGCCCATCCTCCGTAACAGGTACTGGATCCTCCGCCACGGGCGCAGCATCCCCAACGAGTGCGGCCTCATCGTCTCCTCCCTGGTGCGAAGTCGTCAAGTCATTTTTCGTTCCTACATTTTTCCTGTCCCAAGAATTGCTAGTCCAATTTGGGCTTTGGAGTGTCAGCTGATGCGATATTTCTTGGCAAATGTTCTGTGCCTGCTAGGAGAACGGCACGAAGCCGGACTTCGGGTTGGCGCCACAGGGCGTGGATCAGGCGCACTCGGCCGGGGAATCGCTTCGAAAGGTGAATCGCCACTGGACGTGGAAATCAAATTGGTGTTATTTTTCTCCGCGGTTGTGCAATTGCCGTAGGCCGTATCTTCTTGGATGGAGCGTCCGGTTGTGACTTCAAGAAGTGGTTTTGTGCTAGCAGGAGCTAGAAGAGTTGTCCGTACCAGTGGATTCGGTGAAGATCCTTTATTCCCCATTTTCGCGAACCACCGAGACGGCCAGAGTGGTTGCTGGTGTGCTTGGCATTCCCTTTGAGGATTCAAGCTGCAAAGTGAGTCATTTAATCCTGGATTAATCTTGTTAGATTAAAGCCAGATGGAGGTAATTGATTGCATGTAAATTTTTTAAATATGTCTTTCCTGCTAATTGAATGCATATGCATTGAACATGTGTGCAAGGCAAGTAATTTTAATAAGATATTTTCATGGTGGAATATTTTGTATGTATATGCAGGGATACAGGCTACTTGTTCTGTTTGGCATGATCTGATATATAAGCTTATATCTACAATCCCAAGTTCCTGCCTTTGAAAGAAATCCTTTTAAAATTATAAAAATAAAGTTCTATTGTTCCTTGAATGAAGAGGTAGTAACATTGCCTCACTTCTTCCTTCAAAATATTAGTTTTAACAAATAAAAATCTATGAATGATTTTTTTCTGTTTGATTTTTCCTTACTTGTTTTTCGTAAAACAAGATTACTAGCCCTACTAGTATCTCTAAAAAAAAGCACTACTAGTAAGAACTTTGAAATAATCCACTGAAAACCTGCAAAATAAACTAAGGCGTGAAAACCAAGACTGCTCACAATATATTGTTTGAACCACAGTTTCTATTGTACTAGACATAAAAAATACCATATTTCATGAAAACATGATCTCAAGTTGAGATGGCCAACCCATCCTCGCTCGCCGATGCCATGAACCTAGTCCTTGTTTTCAAAGAGCAGTGGCAGGCCGTTAGAGAGAAGTCAGGAGACCCAGGGAACCGTGGTAGATCGGCGCGAAACCAATGCTAGCCCTGGCCGCTCCACCTGAGGTGACATGCTCGCAGTCGGTGGCCCGTCTCATTAAACAACTCACCCTTGCTCAGATGGAGGAGTGCCTAAAGATGGGTCTCTACTACAACTGTGATGAGCGATGGGAAAAGGGCCATGTCCGCAAGAAATTGTTCTTCCTAGACCTCACCGACGAGGCCGACATGGCGGAACCGAACGATATCGGCGCACAACCAGCCATCTCACTGCATGCGCTCACCTGCATCCAAGCCGGCCGCAACATGCAAGTGGAGGTGATGATCAACAGTCAGAAGCTTAGTACCCTAATCGACTCGAGCTCGACTAACAACTTCATCGACGAGACAGTTTGCACTGAGCTTGGTCTTTTCTCCCAACCGACGCGTTGGGCCTTGCACGCGGCCGTGGTTAACGGGGATGCCATCTAGAGCCACATGATGCCAATGGGTCTGATGACTTCCTTGGGCAGTGTATTGTTATAACACTTTCTACCAGTAATCGCTATGGGAAACCCGTTCATGGTTGTATATGGTCGGGATCCGCCTTCTATTCGATCATATACTAAGGTCGATGCCCGTATTCCGGCTGTGAACAACACTATGGTCGATCATGATCAGGAGCTTGCAAAGGAGTTTTATGATAGGCATCATCGCTTGGCGGAGTTCACTAAAGGTGATTGGGTCTAGCTTCACCTGTTGCATCGCCCGGTCACCTCTTTGCTTACCACTTGGGGGAAGCTTAGCCCCTGATTCTATGGGCCATATCGTATTACAGAGCACATTGGATTCGTGGCTTATCGTCTGCATCTTCCTTCGGTTACCCATAGTCATGATCTGTTTCATGTGGGAGTTCTTAAAAAGATTCATGTCTCTTCAGCGTCGTCCCCTTCTGTTTGTGTACACTGTACCATGATCGGGTTTTGGCCCAACCCGCCAACATCGTGCGTGGTTGGGTTGTTTGTGGAACTTGTCAGGTTCTGGTTTGTTGGGTTGATCAGTTGGACTCGGAAAGCAATTGGATAGACGTCTCTTCGTTTCAGCAGCACTACCCCAACTTCCAGATCGAGAACGATGTGCTTCCGGAGGACGGGAGTAATGTCAGGTTTGGCCTGACATGTTGTAGTCACTGAGGTCACTTGGGCTGGTGCGGCTTGACTTGGAGGACAAGAAGGCTTAGCTAGGAAGCAAAGGATCAGATCAGATCTGATCATTAGTTTCTATCTTTGTTAAGATTTGATTAGTTTTCTTATCTTGCTGAATTAGTCCATTATACGGTTGTATCGAACCTGTTAAAGAGATTAAACAATAAATATATTTTCTTGTTGCTCCTCACCTCTTCCCAATCTCCTTGCGCCGGTAGCACCATTCCTTCCGCTGCTCCTTCACCATAGCAGATCAGCAGCAGCAGGAGTTGTTGACCTCCCCCTTTGTCTGAAGTATGTAACATGAGTCAGCAGGGATGACTAGGGTTTCGAGCACCGTAGGTTTGATACCATGTTATGATTATGTCATGTATATTGATTTGTAGGCCAAGGGCCTACATATATAGGGTGCATGAGGCAGGGAAAGACTCCTAACATATCTCTAACACAAACAGGTTCAGTGACCCATGTTTATGAGAACACAACTCTTTGCCTGTATCATTTTAATGTACAAATATCATCCTATTTTAAAGAAATGGTGTTTGCAGGGCATAATGGAAATTATGTTTTCCAAACTATCCAAATACAATAAACATTCAGTATTATGTGAGAAACACCTTTTGAATTTTTTATTGGCATGGCTAGGCTTGAGTGCAACCAACGAAATAGGACTGAGCCTTCCAGGCCAACCACTCTGCCTGCTGTTCCGCACAAGACCTTGTGGACGATTACAGGCAGAGTCCCATATTTAATTAATCAGGTAAATTTATTTCAATCATTGGAGTCCCTATCACTAGTAAATTCCTAATGGTTACATATTACAATTATTTAGATGTAATAATCCCTATATATAGGGCTAAAGCATGGATTATAGCAGGTTTGATCTCTCTGATTCCCATCTACCCTCGTCTTGTCAATCGTGACACTGATGTGTTTTAGTAAGCCGATATTCCTGTGGAAGGTTCTTGGATGAGATGTCTAATGATCATGCTCATCTGGTGGTCTTATAAGAATTTCTTTGCAGGCCATTTTGGAACTTCGTGAGCGTTATTTTGGACCACCTTATGAGTTACTTTCACATGAAAAGGTGAGTTTATCAAACTGTATGTTCTTTTTCAATTAGGTGCTAATAAACATGTGAATTGTAGGGGCATCAATTAACTCAAATGTCGGGATCAACTCTGATTAGACATTTAAACCACTATAATAGTTTTCTGATCTTATTTTGGAGCAGTTTGTTCCTGCCATTTTGCTTTATGCATCAGAGGTTTATATTCTCTATAAGCATGGTAAGCATAGATCCTATGAGATAGTTCATTATGTTTTTTTTTTGCTTCAGCATTTTCTCATATTTCTCCCACTTTGGTAGGCACAACACGATGTTTTACATTTCGTATTTGGCCATCATATTGCTAGTTGCTGCAGATTGATACAACAAGAAGAAATTCTTTAGGTCCCAAGAAGTTGAGGTAGGCTAGAAATGAAACCCAACAGAGGCACATGGATTACTAATTTTCATGCACCCCTATCTAACGCTAAGTCTTTAAGTATGTTCCAATCTTTCAAATCTTCTTATTGCCTCCATGAAGGGTTCGTGAACACCAACAATGGTAGAGGAAGCCACGGGAAAGAATCAATAGTTCTCATTTCTGTTAGAGATATATATTTGGGCTATGTATATGGGCCTGGCCCGTCCCTTTACTGTATTAGGGTTTTCTAGCTTTCCCCCTTTTACCCTTATACTCTGTATATATACTAGCCCTTTGGCCCCCATATGAATACAAGTGCTATTCCTAACATGGTATCAGAGCCGAGGTTAGGTTTTACTTCTCTCTTGCACTTGCTCTTTATTCTTCCCAGCAAGCCGCCACCCGATCTCAGATCCAACGGCCTGAGATTCCTTTCGGGTGAATCCCACCACGCCGCCACCTAGTCTCCCTAGTGGCGCCCTCCTCTTCCGAGCCCGCCTCGTCAGGAGCCCATCTACGCCGCCACCGTCGTTAGGTGGCGCCCAGAGTTGGCCACGCCGCCTTCTTCCGTGGATGACGTCTGGTGGGCATCGTCGCCTCCTCGTCGCCGGATCTGTCGCCTAGGTCTTCGTCGCCGTGGTCTTCTTCGTCGACGCTACCACGGGATCGCCGCCTCTCCGGCTCTCCATGGTCGCTGGTCGTCGTCTCTCGACTTGGACCGAGGTTGAGTCGGCCTGAGTCGGACTAACGCCGAGTCGGCTTTGTGGTTTTCTTTGCGATCGGACCGGCTCGGGTTGTGTGTGTTAAAAAAAAGCAAAAAAAAGAAAAGAAAGACAAAAATGTCGTCAGGCACCGTTTCTGTTACTCTGTGCCCTGTGCTTTTTTATGGGCTTAATTATTAGGACTGGCGCATTCACATGCGTGGACAACGCCTTTGGGATTTTCTTACTGGCGAGCTTCCTTGCCCGCCACGTCCTGATCCCCCGATGTTGCCTCTTCGTTGTCTACGTGTGCTGATGCTGATAAAAAGTCCTCCGATGAGTGTTAAGGAGGCTATGGAGTATTACAATTCTCAATACACCGCTTACAAATTTTGGTCTGATGAGGATGCTCGTGCCTCTGCTATTTTGATTGCTAGCATGGAGGTGCATCTTTTTAGAGAAGTGGTCTCATTGACTTCTGCTCAGTTGATGTGGTCCCATCTTCGAGATCGGTACGAGCCCTCGGGTGACTCAGTATCTTGCTGCTCTTCTCCATGAAAAGTCTCTACAACAAGGTGATTCTACAGTGGATGAGTTTTATGCTCAGCTTTTGGCAGTGTGGCGTCAAACTCTAGATGATGCGGCTCTTGATACTGGAGCAGATCACGACTCTTAGACTTGTGCCTGTTGCCTCCGTCAACGATCTCGTCTAGTGCTTCGTTGTGTCTATGACTTCGTCATACGTCTTCGGCTCGAGTTTGAGCAAGTTCGTTCCTAGCTTCTTGCCCGTCACCCTTGTGTCACCATTTTTGAGGCTCTCACTGCTCTTCGTACTTAGGAGGCTCGTCTTCGTGGTGCGGGTCTGCTGACTTCTCCGTCAATTCTTGCTCTTCGGCCACCTGCTTCGACTTCTACTAGTGCTCTGGTCATCTTCTTCCCCATTCTTGTCGTCTTCTTCAGTGACGACAAAGGCTGGTCTTCACTACACCTATTGTGACAAGGATGGTCATGTGGAGCAGTTTTCCTACAGGAAGGACTTTGCTCTTCGTCGTTCGCCCAAGGGTACTGCAGCACTAGTCACAGGAGATTCAGGCCCTGTTCTTTTTAGCTGATCTGAATGAGTGAACAGCTGAACGACTGAAATGACTGAACTTCGAGAGCTTCTCGAGATAATCTCGAGATTCGGATCCATTTCATTTGACTTGCTTTTTAAAGCGTTAGGACCTACCTTTAAAACAGTGAAAAAATGGACTAAATAAACTCAAAGCATGTCTTTTTAAAACATAGATAAGTCGTTAATCTGTTTAGCCGTTAAGCTGAAAAGAACTGGGCCTCAGACTCCCCGCGCAGTTCAGATGCCTCTACCTAGATTCTTATGCTATTGCGTTGCATGGCTGCCTCTTCACTCTCGGGTTTTGCTACTTCTGTTTCGCAGTCTTCTACTGAAACACTAGGTAAATCACCATGAATTCTTAACTCAGGTGCTTCTTTTCATATGACACCTAATTCCAAATGTCTTCTGTTTATCCATTAGCCACACCATTGACTGTTCAGACGGTAGACCTTACCTCTTCCTGTCACAGGACGAGTCACTCTTTTGTCATCTTCTTTTCATGTATCATCTGTTTCTCATGTTCCTAATCTAAACATGCAGCTTATTTCTGTCGGCTAGCTTATTGATCTAGTTTGTCGTGTGATTTTCGATACTGACTCATGTTGTGTTCAGGATCGTCGCACGGGTCTCTTGGTCGGTATTGGCCCCCCGGCGTCGTGACTCGCAGCGTCTCTAGGAGCTTGACTGGCTTCGTCCTTCTTCCGTTGCTCCTGCCAATCTCTCTGTCTCTGTTGCTTCCTCCATGGTGTCTTTTGCTCAGTGGCATCATCGTGTAGGACATCTATGTGGTTATCGTTTATCGTCTTTGGTTCGTCGCGGTTTTTTAGGGTCTATGTTTGGTCCAATTCATCTCGATTGTATAGGTTGCAACCTTGGTAAACAGGTGCAACTCACTTATCCCTCTAGCGAGTCTGTGTTAGCTCGTTCGCTTGATCTTGTTCATTCCGATGTCTGGGCCCAGCCCCTTCTGTGTCAAAGGATGGTCATAAATACTATATCATTGTTATAGATGATTTTTCTTGCTACACTTGGATATATTTTATGTCTTCTTGTAGTGATGTTTTGTCTATCTATAAAAATGTTGCCACCATGATTCTTACTTAGTTTGACTCCGCTATTCGTGTTTTTGGGTGTGTCTGCTATGTTCTCGCGCCACGTGAACGCGCTAAACTGACTACTCCGTCAGTTCAGTGTGTTTTCCTGGGATACAGTGATGAGCACAAGGGCTACAGTACCTGCTGGTACTGTTTATGTGGCCCATGGGTCAACGCCCATGACAGATAGGGTGGAGAAATAGGGTAGCTGTTGGAGATGCTATTATGAAGTGCAAATGTTCATCTTGTTATCGCTGATGTGCTGCCAACAGTATAATCTTGTTGTTCATATGCTGCCAACAGTATAATCTTGTTAATTTTCATTGAAAACATGAGGTATTATGTGCAAAATTTGCAATTCTTTTTGCCTTGACAGATGAAATAAACACAGATAACAGCTTGAACATTTGATGAATTCTGCTGTTCTACTTTGAAGAGAAAAACCCTAGAATTGAAAACAGAGCTAGCTCTGTTAGCATTTTTTTTTAAAGAAAATTATCTTGGATCCTATCTTTCATTTCTGTAACTGGATCTCATATTAGTATGCAGAGGTATGGGCAGTGGATGAAGTAGATCCCTTTAAGGCTCCAGAAGGTGGTGAGAGTGTTGCAGATGTTACTAGTAGACTTGTTGCAATGCTTTCTTCTACAGACAAGGAGTATAATGGGTACTCATATAGTCGCATATCATTAGAATTTAGATGTTATATTTTTTTTAATGCTTAAATACATTTTTTTTTTTGTACATTTTCACCAGAACTTCTATGGTAAAACGATACATTGTACTTAACTATTGTCTTACCATTGATTATTTTATTAATAATTAACTAACTAATCCTTTTCCAAAAAAAACTAACTAATTATTGTAACACTAAAAGCCTGCAGTTTAATAATTAACTGTAACACTGAAAGCCTGCAGTTTAATAATTAACTAATTAATTACATTGATTCTGCAAATCAAGTGTTTGATGGCCCACTAATAATGGTTCTGAGAGCATCCCCAGCTGGGCGTGGCCTACATCAGTGCGTGTTTGAAATTTCTCCCGCCCACGTGCGCGCTGTTGCCTCCCCTGCTGCCCATGCTCTTTGCAGAATTAATGTAATTAATTAGTTAATTATTAAACTGCAGGCTTTCAGTGTTACAGTTAAGTACAATGGTAAGACAGCCCACTAATAATGGTTCTGATCCCACCTGCCGATCAATATTACTCATCAACATCGGCGTACCATCTGCGCTTGCTGCCACAGAGTTTATCTTGGCATGGTGTTGGTTAGAAAAATAGAAGTCCAGTTATGATCCTAGAGGAATCCATGTTAGTTAATTCCCTTTCAGATGATTTTATGTTAGATATTTAAACCCATCAAGGATAAGATTTCGAGTAGTTTGTGATATCTTAGAGATGGATTTAGTTCTTGTAATATCTTTTTCCATCTATCTAGGGAAAACATTTAGGTTGAATAAATCAAACAGGAAGTTAGCCATAATCATATCTTCCTTCTATATCCCTTTATGTTACGGTGCTTGGGTTATCGAAGGAGATTGGGCTTCAATCCTCCACATGGAGGCAGAATTCTTTCCAATTTCATGAGCAGTGACAGTACCATGCTGTTTTTCTGTCAATTAACAACACATTTTTAACCATGTATCACAGGACTACCAGGAACTGACTGGAATCAATAAAATCTGGTTAATTAATTTTATTATGACTATGGTTGTTAAATAAGATGTTCCATTAGCCTACTTTAGGTTAAATCAGGTACTTTGGTACATCAGTAGACAAGTGTTTTATAAAACTGATTATCTTAGTTTGTCATATGTTTGTTTGGTTCATACAGTTATGGTTGTAGTTGGAGTAATTGTATAAAGAGATCTATGGCATATTTATTATTGCAACTCAGAACAGCTAATGACAAACTGAGTCATCAACTCTGTGCAAATAGGAAAACAACTGTTTGTGGCATGAACGTTTACTTCTTGACAGGTAAGTGCAATAAAAGAATATGGAGAATAGACCATAGATCACAAAGGACTTTTGAGGACAAGGACAATTACTTCTTCTGAATTGGTTTCATAAGTTACACAATACATATATATTTTTGTGTGAACTTGACCTGTCCCTAAATCGAATCTAACTTATACTTAAATATAAATCCACAATCAAATTACAAAAAATGTATAACTCCCCAATCAAACTAAATATAACCAAACGAAGTTTCCAGTGGAAACCAAGTGACAAGGATAATTGTTTTTTGCGATTTGCATTCTCCTGCCTAAGTAATTCTACTGGTTCTCTGGCTAGAATCAAGAATATGAAGTTGAATCAAAACATGGCTTAAAGTTTATTAAACAAGAACCCACGAAATGGAATGAATGCTGATGTTCAGGATTCGATTATGCAGAGACAAATTCATATAATTGCCTCACATAGCCTATGCATCGTAGTCTGTAGAGATCGCTGACAAGCTGTCTACTAGGATCTTGAATGCGGAAGAACAACTAATTCATTTAGAAGCTTTGATGCAAGACTCTTAAAATTGTGCATTGCCTTACATAGCCCATGAAGCATAGTTTGTAGAGGTCTCTGGCAAGCTATTTACTAGGATCTATGATGCAAGACTCTTTATGTCACGGCTGGGTAATGAAATTGCCTACTGCTAGGGGCGATCGGGAATCAGGAGGCCCTTGGCGCTCCAGATCCCCAAGTTGCTGCTCGGCAGAGGCAAAAGAAGAGGTATAACCTGGTAATTCGATGCTTCTATTCCTCAAATCACAGCCTATTTATAGCCGGGCTAAAGGCTTTACAAGGAAATACTAATTTAGGAAAGCCAATTATGGAATTGAACTAAAAGATAGAATAGAAGGGACTCGGCTGGCCTAATTAACCTCATCCATGCCAGTTAGGGATAAATCTGGCACGGATGTGGGCTTAGCCCGCCGCCCATACACTAGCCCATAGCGGCCTTTAGGAGCCGCCGTGACACTTTATTCATTTAGAAGCTTTAATGCAAGACTGTTAAAATTGTACACCTTTTGGTTGAATTGCATTATACATGACCACATTATTATGTATCAAGATATACTTTGAAACCATACTTCTATCTATCCAGCTGAAGTTGACTTGTATATTTATTTCCATGCAGCTCTGTGATTCTTATTGTCAGCCATGGAGACCCTCTACAAATATTTCAAGCAGTACTCGGTGCAACCAAGGACAAGTCATGTTTCCTCAATGAGGTAACTGACCTGACAAAGAAAGGCGCAATAACACCATGTGTGTTGTCACAGCATCGTAAGTTTGCCCTACTCACAGGAGAGCTGCGCAGAGTTGTGTGACCTGGAGCAGCTTTGGTTTTTATGCTGTTATGTAGTAGACAATTTAGTAAATTCAGCACAGTACTTGACAAATTGGGCAGTGACCGAAAAGAGAACGATTGCATATTCTGCAAGAATTATTCATTGTTTTTTCTTTCTTCAGGTTTTCAATGTCCTTGAAGAGTGACACATGTTGAAATTTCATTTAAGATGTCTGTGTTATTTCCTGCTTAGCGAATATTTTTCTTGAGCAATCGTGTACTCACTGTTGCAAGTTATTCAGATTATTCCAGCTGATGCATTTTGCCATAACGTTGTATGATAAAACTCCTGCCTTTGTTTATGTTGGGATTGATATTAACAAACCGATCCTCTCTGAACATAATTAGAATAGATCTTCACTAGATGTTTTGTCAACCAATGTAGGTAACTTATTTTTGAAGGGATGATATACCTCTCCTATGACATGGCGCATGTGTGGCGATGAAATCAGCTTTTTTCTTTTTCTTTTTTCTTTTTTGGGGTGGGGGTTTGTTAAACTCCATCAGTAATTTTTGTAAGCGGTTGGTAGATGCAAATCGAGTTTTAAGGGGGTCCTTTGATAGATGATCTAAACTATAATAGGATTTTATATAATTTCCAATAAAAATATGGTACGACGAAGTTTATTGTTTAGATTAAAGAGATATTATACAAAATCAAAGAAAACCTAAAACTAATAAAATAATATGATGACGAATGGAATAATTTAAGGTTTAAGGATTCTCCTGCCTTTTGTTTTGTTCCGAAAAATTTTTCCTCTTTTCTCTTTGGCTTGTAGTTTCCCTAGTTTGTCATCAGGCTGGTCCCAACATATGATGGAGTCTCTTAGGAGGGATGAATACCATTACAACGCTATTCCTTTGAGAAACAGAGTTAAAGCGTTTGCCTTTGTGTCATCATCAGTCATCACCCCTGCTACTTCTATTTTTGCCTCGTATGTTTGTAGAAACTCTTTGGGCTTTGCGTCTCCTTCAAACATAAGCGTTTGCTATCTTATGTTTTTACCATCTAGCCCTTCTAAGGTCCTCACATAGTGGTTTATGTGTTTTTTCCGCTTTTCAATTATTGGTGTAGTGAACTCCATTTCAATTATTAGGGGCCGGTGTTGGTTAACTTCGTCGGGTTGTCTTCGCAGAGCCAAATGTTTCTAGCGTTCTCCAATCTCCATGATAGGCGCGGACGTGGGGTCTTGATCTTGTAGTGAGCAGCGAAGGTAAATTTAGTAGATGTTAAGAGACCTAAACGATCCACCCACCAACCACGGCGATGACTAGGAGCCCCAGTGATCGCTAGACCGTTACAACGATTGTTATCGACCGAACCAAACGCATGATCGTCCTGTCCATGAAGAACGATTCCGGTAGAAAACCGAAAAACGAGTACGAACACAAGATAAATAATCTCACAATTACGAATATAGATTGAGAACAAACACAAGTTGGGGTTTCGAAAACTTGGTCTTGTTGGGCTAGCTGACACAAGAACAACAAGGTGATATCTCACATGATCGTGACGAAATCAACTAAACAAAAACTCGACCAAGACGAGGCATGGCGGGGGACTTAAGTAGGGCGGCAGCCAGAGGAGGGGCACCCCTGCGTGCTACACTAACCATAGGGGTACACGGGCCTTGGACGGTAACGTAGCGCCCAGTAGATTTTATTCTAATTTGTATACGGGCGATTCCTATTGCAGTAGATGGAATTTAGAGGTCTGGTCGGATATGTTGGAAAGTTTATCTCGTAAGCTTTCCATAGAGTTCTTATTTGCTTCATTTGGACATCGTATTTGACATAGGCTTCCGTTTAGAGGACTGCTCCTAGATGGCCGAATTTGACTCGGCAACGACGTGGACGTCCTCTTTGGTTGGGTCCGGTGGTCGAAGACTTCTTAAAACTTGGATTTGTCTCGTTGATCCTCTGCTATTGAACGTTTGAATAGGTATATCATGAAGCTTCATGCCATATTGTCGCTTTCCTACTCCATCTGTTGACGTAGTGGACGTAGTGACAACAAGATTGTCGGTGATGTCCTCATCATTCCCCGTTTCTTGAATTTGAGTCATCCTCGACTCGAGCATATTGTTTTACAAAAGGTTAGCAATAATAGGAGGCAAAGCAATAGACAAATTTTGTAATTCCTTGCATGGTTCTTTACCTAATTCATCATCCACAATTTTTTTAGCTAAAAGGAATAACATTGACATCGTATATTCAAGGTCTACATAATAAAATTGCACACACGTCCATAGGCACAACATCGCAGTCAATATAATCACAATAAGTACCAATATCAATATTACTTAGCTTAAGCTAAACGCATGAATTAAACCATTCCATGCAGTATGGATGCAGATGTGGAGATGTGGTCAAACCATGCTTCTCAAGCATGTCAACGATTGTAAGTTGTTACAACTTCCTCCATCGATGATAACTAGAACTGCATGCTCGTTGACAGTGAACTTATTTGAAAGAGATTATGTCGCTGATTATGTTGTGGCAACCCCGGTTGTGTGGTCCACACATGTAAAAACAAGCACGGAGTAAGACCCAGACATGGTAGCAGCGCATCTCTACATCAGAATCATCCTTTCCTATAGGGTCAGTGGCAACTAGAACATGTTCATCCTCAGGTGAATACTCACCATTCTCACGAATAATGAGGGCACGTTGACTAGGACAATCACGCTGTATATGTTCAAAACCTTTGCAATGAAAACATTGTAATTCGCGGGTTCATCCTATTGATGCCACAGAAGAAGCACTCTTGGTGGGAGTGGGCACCGCAAAATTCTTGCTAACACTTGCTGTCCACGTCGGAGGGGTAGAAGGTCCAATGGGTGCAGACGCTTGATGAAGTGTAGACGGTGGAGCTTTTGCAATCTCGTGATTTGGTTTGCTGAGCCACCCAAAATTTCTCGTGTTCGAGGTTGTCGTCCCGGTACTTCCCTTTCACCTTTTCAAGAAAGATGGAACAAACAATTGATAGAATTGTAGTCCTTATAATCAAGTGTATGTTGAATCTCACGGTTTAACCCACCAGAGAATCTAACCATTTTAGCATCCTCATTCTCTTGTAAACCGCAACCCAACATAACATTTTGAAGCTCTTGGTAATATTTCTCAGCTGATTTACTATTTTGGTTCAAACTTGAAAATCCGCTACGGCGACCAGATGGGCGTGAATGGGAGTCTTTAAGATTTTTCTTCAGACCGGCGCTCTTCGAACTCACCCACCATCCAAAATTCAAACACCGTGACAACTATATGTAACCCGAGTTTGTATGGTTGAGACCCATGAAAATATGAGGGCTTTTTTTATCACAATCCTGGTTGTCAAGTGTCCAACCAAAAGGGAATCAATTCAAACCATGCTTTAATAAAGTGGATCAAGCCAAATCCCAAAAGTTACTTTTAGAAAAGCAAAAGCAGTTCTTTAGAATTTGTTCTCACTTTGACCAGAAAGATGATGAGTTCTTGGTTCTACAAAATTTTTGGGAATTTTTCTCCCTATTGATCATTGAGTCATGAAGCACTATACCAAAAATCTCCTTAAAACTCCTTGTACACAAATCAGGAAAATTGGAACACTACAGCCTGTCACTGATATCATCCAGAAATTTTGGGGCTCGGTTTTCACCTCACTGCACCCAAATTAAGAATCTCCACGACATCAAAATTTTTGTTGATAGATATGGAAGTTTATATTGCCAAAAGGGGGAGATTCGTTTGAAAAAGACATCAACTAATTCCAAAATAAAAATGGGAACATTTTACCCTTGGGAGAATTTTATTCTCATTTATTGGATATGGCAAACAATTGATTCAATTTTTTATCCAAGCATGACCCGTCATTTTCAAAATACTTCTTGTTTTCATTTTCAAAACTTCAAAATCCTTTTTCGAAAAGGTTTTTCAATATATATCAAGGGGGAGTGTTGAGATCCATGTGGAGGATACCCCCGGTGTTGTGATGAGTATATGTGACGCTGTATTACTTTGGTGAGATTTTGATGTACTTAGGTAGAGCATTTGTCGAAACGGGCATGAAATTCGAAACAATTTTCGGTAGTCACCAGATAGTGTCCGACGGACTTGTGTTATTGTATTTCTTGTGACAGATTGATTTTCGATGATATTGATGCACTTGATCTTCGATGATGATGATGTTTTTATAAGCTAAGATTGCAAGAGAAGAAGTGTTTTGGTTTGGATTCATCTCTATGATGCAGGTGCCGGTGGGTACGCGGATGACTCCGTTCCGTGGAGGCGAATTGGAGGTTCGTGCGTCCGGGGGCGTGCAGGCGACTAGGTTTGGAATCTAGCTACCACAATAGATGGCGTGGATGTGAAGCTTCGCTGCGGCAAGGAATCCGAGACAACAGGAGGCTCGGCGTTGGTCACTTGGCGGCGAAGCAGGACTGACTAGTGGGCCCAGGCATGGGCTGTGTTGGTGATTAATAAGCGGCCCACCTCGGGATGGGTCTTGGGCTGATTCCGTATTAGCCCATCGTGTGAACAGAAAGTCCGAAGGGTCACTCTCGGCCATACTAAAAGAGATGCCTAGCCAGTCAGGGTCCACCCCGAGCTTGACCGGGTTAACCACGTTGTCCTGGATCTCTGCCGGGGGCTTGGCGCACCTCCCGAGCTTCCCTTAGCCCGGCGGAAGGCTCCGCGAACGGCCCGCCTGTTCATGGGCAGGCCTTTACAGCTATCATGCCCACCGTACTTTCTCCGGCCTTGACCGGAACGAACTGTGTCTCCCCGAGGATCCGCAGCCCGGGGAAGGGCACGCGTGCAGTCAGGTTTATCGTTTGCCTTCCTTGGCAGGCAGCGAACGGTTGTTACGCTACACGACGCCCCCAACGGGCGGCGCGAGGCTCGCTCGGTCCAGTCAATGCTATATCGGGGATAAAGGGAAAGTGCTTTCTCCCTAAAGAGGTTTTCTCCCCTGTATCGGCTTGTTAAGACAAACACGTGTCCAGTACTAACCCGACCATCTTCTCCCTGCAGGCTCGACACCAGACAGAACCCTAGAACGAGACAAGGACCTCACCACGAAAGCAATGACTGGCGTGGGGCCCACCGTATCAGCCTTGGGCGACCCGCCGCGCCTATAAAAGGAAGGGCCCCAGGACCCGATGAAGCAGGCAATCGAAGGCATTCATGAGGCCCGTGGCCACGTCGCCGTCATCTTTGGCGGCACGTCAGCCTACACCTCTAAACGCGAGCTCAAGGCCGCGTCTCGAGAGGTCCTCCACATCTCCCGCGGCGAGCCCGCAGCAGAATCCCTGCCTTGGTCCAGCAAGGCCATCACCTTTTCGGTGACGGATTTCCCGGCCAGGCTCTCTAAACCCCAGCGCGTCCCGCTGGTGCTCTGCCCCACCATTGGCAACACCAGAGTTGACCGTGTACTTGTAGACAGCGGGAGCTCGCTGGACATCACTACGGCGCGCGTTCTGGGCCTCATACAGGTCCCACGCTCCAAGATCAACAACATCACCGTTCCCTTCCACGGGATCATCCCGGGATCGTCTCTTCGCCCCGTAGGGCAGGTCGTGCTGCCGTCACGTTCGGCTCCTCCGCCAACTTCCGGACGGAGTACATCACCTTCGAGGTGGTGGAAATAGAGCTCCCCTACAATGCCATCTTGGGGCGCCCGGCGCTCTCCAAGTTTATGGCGGTCTTCCACCATACCTACCATTGCCTGAAGATGCCGGCGCCCAAGGGAGTCATCACCGTTCGGGGCAACCACAAGACGGCTCTCGACTGCGATGAGACCGCGCTGGCCATGGTTGGACAGCTCCCTACCCGTGGTCCCAGCAGCAAGGAGCGCCCTACAGCGCCCCCAAAGGTGGCACTGCAGCCGCAGGAGCTCACCAAGACCGTCGTCCTCACCGAGTCAGACCCCTCCAAGGTGATCCACGTGGGGACGACCCTCGAGCCTCAATAGGAACTTGAGCTCATTACCTTCATCCGGGCTAACAAGGACGCGTTTGCATGGGAACCGTCCGATATGCCTAGTATCCCAAAGGAGGTGATCGAGCATAGGCTAGCTGTCCGGCCTGACAAGAAACCGGTAAGGCAGTGTCAGAGGCGTGTTCCCGACTGGAAGGCCAAGATCATCCAAGACCAGCTCGGCAAGCTGCTTCGAGCGGGCGTCATCCGCGAGGTACATCACTCCGATTGGCTTGCGAACCCAGTCGTCGTCCAGAAGAAAGGAGGCAAATGGCGCATGTGTGTCGACCACCGCGACCTTAATTCCGCCTGCCCCAAGGATAACTTCCCCTTCCACGCATAGATCAGCTAGTTGACGCTACGGCAGATTCAGCTTTGATGAGTTTCCTGGATGCTTATTCCGGTTACCATCAGATCGCTTTGTGTAAAGAGGACGAGGAGAAAACTGCCTTTGTAACGTCTTTTGGCACATTTTGTTATACGACCATGTCCTTCGGTCTCAGAAATGCTGGCGCCACGTTCCAGCGTCTCATGCAAAAAACATTCCCTGATCAAATAGGGCGCAACGTAGAAGTCTATGTGGACAATATCGTAGTCAAGAGTAAGGACGCCCGTGACCACGTGTCCGACCTACGGGAAACCTTTGACAGCCTGAGACAGCACCGGGTCAAGTTAAACCCCGAGAAATGCGTCTTTGGCGTCAAGTCCGGTATGCTCTTAGGCTACGTAATCGGCGGGGCGAGCATCGGCGCGAACCTTGAAAAGATCAAGGCCGTCGAAAATATGAGGTCGCCGACCTGTGTCAAGGACATCCAGTCCCTCACGGGCCAAATGGCGGCCTTAAGCCGTTTCATCTCCCGCCTTGGAGACCGAAGCGCGCCCTTTTGCAAGCTGTTACGAAAGCACGACAGTTTCGAGTGGACTGAGGAAGCTGAAGCCGCGTTTCTGCAGCTCAAGCAGTACCTTGCCTCGCCACCTGTCCTCACCACTCCCAAGCTCGGTGAAATCTTCCTGCTATACCTCTCGTTAACACCAAATGCCGCAAGCGCAGTGCTGACAGTAGAACGAGAGGGGAAGCAACAACCCGTCTACTACGTGAGCGAAGTTCTCACCGGGCCAAAGGAGCACTATCCCGACCTTCAAAAACTATGCTATGCTTTGCTGATGGCCTCGCGCAATTTGCGTCACTGTTTTTATGCCCACCAAGTTATTGTCCCGACTACTTACCCGATCAAGGACATTCTCCGAAACCCGAAGGCCACTGGCCGGGTCGCGAAGTGGGGAGTCGAGCTGGGCGAATTTGACATCCAGTTCGTATCCCAGACTGCGATCAAGGCCCAGGCCCTGGCTGATTTCGTTGCAGAATTGACCAGGCCGGATGAGCAAAAGTCTAGCTCTCCAGGTCAAGACGGGGGAGAAGGTCGGTGGACTCTGTTCTTCGACGGTTCACACCAGTCTAGGCGATCAGGATGCGGGCTCGTTCTCATCTCCCCCAACGGAGAGCGACTCCAGCACGTCATACAAATACACTTTGTGGCTACGAACAACGCCGCAGAGTGTGAAGCCCTAATTGCGGGCCTCAGAGCATGCGCTGCGCTCGACATTAAACGGCTTATTGCGAAAGGGGATTCACAGCTCGTCGTCCGCCAGGTCAGGGAGGAGTTTCAGGCAACTGACGACTCGACGGCGCGGTACCTGGCAGAAGTGAGGAAACTGGAGAAGCGTTTCACGAGTTTCGAAATCAGCTACATTCCTAGGGAAGAGAATGGCGAAGCCGACAAGCTCGCCAAACTCGGATCCTCGCAAGAACCGGCCCCGCCGGGGGTGCTAGTGCAGCACCTTTTAAAGCCCTCCATTCCCTCCGGAGAGGAGGCCAAGGGGACTTCTGTTACCCCCCAAATCGAGACATCCGGTACTGTCTCATTCCTCGAGTAAAGCACCTCCTGGATGACGCCATTCATCCAGATCTTAAAGCAGGGGACATTGCCCGAGGATGTCGCTGAGCGTTCCCAGCTAAAAAGGCGAGCCCGAGCTTACCGTCTGCGCCGGGCTCGCTGTACCGAAGGAGTGCTAATGGCGTGCTTTGTAAGTGCGTTACCCAAGAGGAAGGTAAGTACCTTCTAGCCGACATACACGAGGGCATCTGCGGCGCAGACGCCTCACACAGAACCCTCATCGGTAAAGCATTCCGTATGGGCTACTACTGGCCCACTGCAATGAGCGATGCAGAAGCCTTGGTTAAGCACTGCGAAGCTTGCCAGTATCATGCGCGGATGACGCACCAGCCCACGTATGAGCTGCAAACAATTCCACTAGCGTGGCCGTTCGTGGTTTGGGGCATGGACCTTCTAGGACCGTTCCCCAAAGGTCTTGGTGGCAAAACGTCCTCAAGGCAAAGCAACAAGGATGGGTCGACGAGCTACCATCAGTCCTCTGTGCAGTCCGGACAAAAGCCAGCCGGGCTACAGGAGAAACTCCTTTCCGACTCGTTTATGGCTCGGAAGCAGTCCTCCCAACAGAAATGAGACTAGGATCCGATCGTGTTGACTTCGCCAGCTTCGTGGTCAACGACGAGGAGCGGCAGCTTGACCTCGATCTACTTGAGGCACGCTGCGAGCAATCCCTACTCTGGGCTGCGGCCTATCAGCAGACTCTGCGTCGTTACGTAGCACGAAATGTACATACAAGGACCCAGCAAGTAGAAGACCTGGTTCTACGACGCATTCAGAACCTCGCGGGATCCAGTAAACTTAGCCCCAAGTGGGAGGGACCGTACAAAGCAATCAGCGCGGCGCGCACGGGCTCAGTACGCCTTGCCGACAAAGATGGGAACGAGCTCCCTAGCTCATGGAACATCTCCCTGCTACAGCGCTTCTACGCTTAAACTGGTCGTAGGTTTCCTTCATTTCAGTTCATTCCAATTAAAAAAAAAACCTTCCCCCAATCACGAGTCACGCTGGTCTAAGTCCTGACCATTTCAAACAGCCCGTGGCCAAAAGCCCGAGGGCTAAGGATAAAGCATTCCGGAGCATTTCCACGACGGGATAAGCCGTTCTCTCGCACTCTAGTGAATCTCCGCGTAATGTGGAATTCCCGCGGCTCAAAAGTACAGTAAGCCCACATCAGGTTTGTTTGGATGGCTAATTTGGGCCACGCAGCGCTCGGGGGCTGAGGGATTTTTTGCGCCCTAAATTTTTCCAAAGTCCTTAACGTCGCCAAGCCCGCATGGCAGCACGGCCTAACGAAGCTCGGGGGTTGGGAGTTCGCGCGAACTTTTTCTAAGTCACTCTAGTCTCTAGACCGCGCCCAACTCCAAAATCGCACTTGGACTTAGCCGCGGCCCGGGGGCTGGATGATCAGGCGCACCAAAAACAACCTTTCTAAAGCAATCCGTTTGCTTAAACTTCCTAAGTTCGTCTCAAAACTTCGTTACTGTTCATCTAGTTCCTCTGTTTTTGCATTTCAGATTTGCAAATTCGCACAGGAGGGAAGAACAAACAAGATTGAACAGGGCAAATTGCTTAAAGGAAACTGCATTTCACATGAAAGATCTTACAAGAGCAAAGGGATTTTACAAGCAAATGAAGGCCTTGCCATCCTTGACTATCGCAAAAGGGGCGCCATGCTACTACAGCTATGATGGCGCCCAAATCCAAACACTACTCCGCTGCTCCTACCAGCGGCGCTGGCGACGAGCCGGCGGAGCCGCGGACTCTGCCAATGACGACGACGACAGCGGACCGGCGCGGGCACGGATGGCCCCGACGCGCTAGGATAGCGCCTCCGCCGGTTGCGGATGGGGTCGCCCATAAACACCCACCGCTCCGCGTCAGGAGCCTTCGCCGGCGCAGCTTCTGTCGCCACGGGCTCCGGTGGAGCCTCTTCCTCCGCCGTAGCCACCGGCGCAGCCTCCCCTCCAGCCGCGGCCACCGGCGCGACATCCTCCTCCGCCTCCAATGCGGCGGCATACGCGGCATCGGAGGCAATCTGTGCGGCCACCGCATCCTTCTCTTCCTCCTCCGCCTCCAAGGCAACCACCAGCGCCTTGGCCACCTCCTCGTCAGCGCGGAGTTGGGCGTGCGCCACCAGTGCGGCCGCCTGGCCCGCGATGGCGGGGGCCGCGGCGGCAGAAGTCACGGCAACGGGGCCCACGACCTCCTCTTCCTCCCCCGCAGGCTGGATCGGCGGCGACGGAGGAAGTGGCGGGTTAGGATCAGCGAACAAAGCCTCACGGAACGCCGCCGCATAGCCGGAGTTGTACTCGGAAGACATGGTTTCAAGCTATCTTTCCTTTCTTGCCCTCTTTGCTCTGCCTCAACTCGGATCTGGCGATCTCTATTCGCTATTCTAAGGCAAACGCAGGCAAGGCGTAAGGATCACGCGGCGTGCTGCGCCTTGCTTTATAGGCCAGCGGCTGCACAATGTCCTGTCGCGCTGCGAGTTACCCAAAGCGTCGTTGCGCGCGAAGGGGCAAGCAATTAAAACGCACTACCCAAGCCGAAGAGACGTGCGCACGCGCGCCGTCTTGCGGAATACCAACCGCGCCAATCGCCGTGCAACGCGTGTCCCGGCCCCACTGTCAGTGGCAAAAGAAAAAATTACCGCGTGGCGAAACCCACCGCGTTGGCGTGGCCCACTGGTATGAACAAAGACTCAGCGGTCTCCCAGCGGTGTGACGCGTGGCTTAGGCCGGGTGCGTGAACCGGCGCGGGTTGTTTCGCCTCCGTATCTGTGCCTGGCAAACGTGCCCTCGCTGTCAGCAGAACACTGTGCCACGCCGTAGAGACGACAGTGCGCGCGACTTGACACGATAAACTAAGGCAGAAAATGGCTAAGCCCTCCGGCCGCCACGTATTACGCAACACTTAACCGGTTAAGTGGGTATTCAAAACAAAATATTACATAAGTGTCCACAGCACGAAGCTCGGGAACAGTTAGGCCGGGTCAAGCTAGAACCCGTGTTGAAACTTGAGCTTTTCTAGCTCGGTTTCCAGGTCCCGGATTCACCTTCGCGCCTGAAGCAGCTCGATGACTTGCGCCTCCATGTCGTTCCGCTCCTAGCGCAGGGTTGCCCGGGCTTCGATGAGCTCCTGCTCCTGTTTCGTGAGCGTTTCCTCCGTGGCTTTGGACTTCGCCCTAGCTTCCCGGAGCACTGCGATCTCCGCCGCGAGGTCGTTGCGCCCGCGTGTGGTGGAATCGTGCTCAGCCAGCGCAGCCTCTAACTCTTTGGAGACCTTTTCCCTGCGACTGTATTCTTCGTCGAAGAGAATTCGGGCCCGGTCTGCCTCCTCGCGGGCTGCCTGGGCTCGGATCATTGCAGCCGCTTCCGCCCCTTGGGCTTGGGTAAGCCTTGCCACGGTCTCCCGCTCCTTCTCTTGCGCAGACCGGAGCACGGCCTCTAGCTCGGCGACGCTGGTGGCATGGCGAACCTCGTTTTCAGCAGCCGCCTTGACCGCGTGCTCCGTCTCAGCCCGGGCTTGCGCAAGTTCGGCAGAGAGGCGCTCGACACTCGCCGCGTCTTCAGCTGACCGCTTGTTCGCCGCTTCCATCAGCGATGATGTGCCGGCAATAAGGCCGTAGAACTAAAACAAAAGGATGCATATCAAGATAAGGAAAGGTCAACCTCTAAGCATCACATGCATGTGCTGGAGTGTTACCTTTTTGCTAAAGGACAGCATCTTCTTCAACCTCTCTTCAACGGCGCTGCCGACGGTTTTATCAAGACTGTAGACGCACGCCTCATGGTACGGTAGGGGCAGACAGCCCACGGAGGCCTGACTGTTTTCTTCTAGCGACACGGAGCGTGATGATGATAGTGGCGCTTGAAGGGATCGAAGGCCAAGAGGGGGGGGTGAATTGGACTACTTTTAATTTTTTTGTGTTTTTCTTGACGATTAGCAAATTAAAAGTTAACCACTTAGCTAGAGAATCCTACAACTACACACAGACGAATATCACACAAATCAATGGACAAGCATCACACATCATAGACATGCATATAGGAACAAGCTTGCGGGAAAGTAAATTGCGGGAAAGTAAAATGACACAAGGATATTTTCCCGAGGTTCGGAGACGAACTCCTACTCCCTGTTGAGGCAAGCTCTCGACACACGAGAACCGACTCCCTCTCGAGCCTTCCGCCTCAATCCACTCGTGGATGCTCTTTCACCGACACACGGCGAGGTGAGCTCCTAACCCCTCACACGGTCTTGAGTGCTCCCACACGCGGTGAGTTCCTCAAATCCACACCACCGACTCACGGCGGCGTCCACCAACACATGATGGACTTCACTCCATCCACCACCAACGCACGGCAGCGGCCACCGACACACGGAGGCACAAGAGAACGATGAAGGCTTGATGAAGACGGCTTGGTGAAGATTCTCCTTCCGGCAACGAAGTCCCAAAGAGCACAAATCCGGAGAACACTCACCTCACCTACACTCTCCTCACATGCACATGGAAACCCTAGGGCTAGGAACCATGGGAGAGAGCTCTCACACTTGGGGATGGTGGCTAGGGTTGCAAATGACTCTCTCAAACCTCTCTCTCAACCAGAACAACCCTTATATCGCCCCCCACTTCGAAACCCTAGAGAGATAGATCTCAGATCCAAAATTATACCTTAGCCCGGACAACACCCCGGACAAACCCCGGACAGTCCGGACGAAGGCAAGCGTACCCTGAAAGAAATGAAACTCGAGACAGGACAGGGAGGTCCGGATAGTCCTGTCGACGGCAGGCGCCTCCTGGAACCAACAAGTCGCAAGCCTGAAAATTTACTACTTGGGCCGGACAGTCCGGCCTACAGGGCCGGACAGTCCGGCCTACAGGGCCGGACAGTCCGGTCTGAGGCATCATTTCTACTGCGCAATAGAAATTAACACTCAGCTAGGACAGTCCTACCCCCAGGGTGACTTACTGGCAATTTCGGTAGATCACATGGCTTGAGAGAGGAAGTTTGGCGCCTGAGAGAATATTTGAAGAGGTGGAAAAATTAGGCGCTACGAAATACGAACTTGAGAACAGGAAGCCCGGACCTAAAACCCTCTGAAGGACATCGGAAACTTAGGTTTCTAAAGACTCAACTGTGCTCCTGGGACCCTGCAGCCAGAAAGAGAATTCACACAAGCAACTAATTTACGCCAACAACTCACCCAAGAACTTAGAAGAAATAAGAAAATAAAGTCCTTAGTCTTAAGCGAAGTCGACGCCAGGAAATCACCGCTTTGTGAGGTCCATGAAAACCAAGAGTTCCCATTTGAGAATTAAGTGCATCAATCTCCAAAATAAATAATAAAGCCCATGGGAGCTTGATTCTTACAGCGCTGCCGAAAGCTTGGCCGTCGCTCCGACTGCGGCCACTCCCCCCTCAGCCTCCTTCATCTTGGCCATGAGCTCGGCGTCCGCAGCTGTCGCCTTCGCCGCCACCAGCTTGGCTTCGCGAAGTTCAGCCTGAACCGATGCCAGCAGGGTCTCCAGTTCGTCCGCCTCCGAAAGGGCATGGACCTCGCTTTCGCCAACTCCCGCATCCAGCACCACCTTGGCAGCTGCCAAGGATGCCTCGAGCTCTTCCTTTGCCCGGACCGCTTGCCCGGCCCGGTTGATCCGCTGGACCGCCCAAGCTCGCCCAGAAGTTGGAGGATCTCCTGCGCAAGTTTTCGCCTTTCCGTCATCGGCTCGGCCCGCTCCACAGCCCTCTGGGCGGCATACTGCACTTCCACGAGCTACGCCTTGAGTCTGACCACCGCGTCCTCCGCCAAAGCAAGGCCGGCCTTCGTCTTCCGGAGCTCCGCTTCTGTTGGGCTTTCGACCTCCACCGGGGGCAGGAATGTGGGTATGGCGCCCATTGCCAAGATCGGGCACGGTTGAGAAGGCACTACTATGCTTGCTGCCATCAGCCAACACCGCTCCGCCTCGGCCTCCGCCTTTTCCATGCGCTGGCGCGCAATATTCGCCTCGCCCGCCGAAACGGAGTCCAAGCACCGCATAAGGTCCTCCCTGGTCATGCCGGGGGTCGGGTAGATCCTCACCCTTGGCGGGCCTCCTTCATCAGAACGCCGCGATCTTTCGCTTACTTGTTGCTCCACCCATTCCGGGATGGCGGAGATCCAGCCCGCGGACGTCAGAGGGGCCACGCTGGACAGCGAAACACTCGTCCATCCCAAACATGTAAGCACGCGCACCTGCCAATCCCAACCAAACAGCAGCATGCGCCGGTCAGGCGGCGGAGGGATCTCCCCGAACGGCGTCTAGAAGAGGTCGGCGATCCCCCGGCGGTCGATTGGCCACCACCCATGCGCTGTGTGCCCTTCAACACGCAGGGGTGTAACCCACAACGAGGCCTCCTCGATCTCCACCTCCACGGTCTCCGCGACCTCCTCAGAGGCGTCCAACACAGCCACCGACAGGCAGTATGATCTCCACCTCCACGGCCTCAGCAGCCCGGCGGCCTCTAGCGACCGTACCAGGAATCCCTCTCCTGCGGGCCCTATCGGCTCGCTCTCAACCGCCACGACTTCGCCGGAAGGACGTAACGCCTTCGTCGCCACCTCGGCGCTACGTACTGCAATTAAAGGGTGCGCACGGTAGTCAAACAAGGAAGCGAAGCAACAGCAGGAGACGCGAAGACACTTACACGCCGTTTCCAACTCTGTGCCCTCGTACGCCCCAGGCGTTGGGCGCAGGAAGAGCTCCGTCTCCAGCCCGCCAACACGGCTGGTGGAGGGCACAGCCGCTTTCTTACGGCCTGCAAGAACCTTCCTCGTAGGCCCCTGCCGTGGCACCGTTGCCAGCGGTGGACTGGCCACAGGCGTGGTGTCCTCGTCCTCGCTGCTCAAGACGGGCACTACGTCCTCTTTTTCTTCGAGGGCGCCGCCCCCTGAGTGCACGCGCAGAGCAGAGCTTAGGGGCTGTCCGTCGCCCGACGATTAGATTTACGACGGAAGGACATAACCTACCTGCGACGGCGCCGTACGCTTCCGAGCGTGCGTTCCCGCACCTGCCCGTGCCGTGCTGGCTGCGGCCAACGACGGCGCCGAGCTCTCCTCGTCAGACATCAGCGACAAGGCTGATACCCCGCCAGACACTGCCAGCGGTTTCCCTGGTAGCGAGCGCGCCGCCGATGGTTGCGCGGCCAAAGGCTCGTCGGCGGAGCCAGTGGTTTGCGTAGGTCTCTTGGTCGTCTTCCACGTCCGCTGCAAAACAATTAGCACGATCCGTCAAAGGGCTTCAGAAGCGCGCGCGGCTGGGGATTCGATCAAACACCTTACGGGCGTTTACCTCGGACAATTTATCCCTTACGAATCTTATGAGATGAGGGCTCTTATCCATAGGCAGCAGCATCCCCGCAATCCGCGCAACCTCGCGGGTTGAGAGTCCTGCATGGCATCACTAGCAGTCACAACACGTTCTGACCTAAAACCAAACATGAGGATGCGGCTCGCGCCTACCTTCATGGAAGTCCCGGTCCGAATCTTCCCAGCCGCCCATATCGTTGATGCACCGCTCGCGGTGCCCCAGCAGGCTGATCCGGTGCCGGACGGAGCCAATGACGACGTCATAGCCCGTCAAAACCTTTCTTGACGAGCCCCTTGATCTCGTCCTCTGTGACTTGATCCTCCGGCTGGGGCTCGCTACGCTGAAAGATTGGGGTATCCGGCGCGGCCGCAGAGTATTCCAGGGTCCAGCCCCCGCGGTTAAGGTAGAACCACCGCCGGGCCCAACCATCGACCTTCCTCCTCACCTCGTACTCCGGGTACGATTGGCTTCCCCGGGCTCGGCGCGCGGTCAAATAGAACACCCGCCATTGCCCACGCGGTGGCCAACGGGCTTCAACTCGAAGTAGTGCTGGAGGAGGCTCACCGTTGGCCGCACCCCGCAGTGCGCCTCGCACAGGAACGCGAAGATAGACAGATGGATATAAGATTGCGGAGACAGGTTCTCCAGCCTCAGCTCCGTGAAGGCGAAGAAATCCGCGACAAATTGCGACTCCGGCATGCGAAATCCGCAGATAGCCGAGCCTTCGAAGCAAACCAGCTCGTCGGGCTTGGGCCTCGGCTCCGGGTCCGCGCCGGGAAGTCTCCACGAGCCCGGCTTGACGAAGCCGTCCCTCTCCAGCTCCGCCATCCTCTCCTTCGTCAGCGCGCTCTCTCCGATCACAACCATGGCGGCAGGAAATGGGAAGCAAGAGGGCGAGGAGCAAGGGGAGAAAACAAAGCAGAGGCCAGGGGGATGGTTCTACAATGCGAGTTTCCCCTGCAAAGCGTTGCCTTATAAAAGAAGACAACGGTCGAAGCGGAAGTCGTGGGGATCGTGCCCAAGGGGGCGTAATTGCCCCGCTTTTTTGTCAAATCAGATTCAATGCCCGTACTTCGGCTCCTGAGCCAAATCTTCCCGCGCGGCGCGTGGTGGGGATTTTTTATAAACCTCAGACCGGCTCACCGCGCGACCCGCTCGAGGCTCGAGGGCTGGCTATTAGTGATTAATAAGCGGCCCACCTCGGGATGGGTCTTGGGCTGATTCCGTATTAGCCCATCGTGCGAACAGAAAGTCCGAAGGGTCACTCTCGGCCGTACTAAAAGAGATGCCTAGCCCGTCAGGGTCCACCCCGAGCTTGACCGGGTTAACCACGTTGTCCTGGGTCTCTGCCGGGGGCTTGGCGCACCTCCCGGGCTTCCCTTAGCCCGAGGGAAGGCTCTGCGAACAGCCCGCCAGTTCGTGGGCAGGCCTTTACAGCTATCATGCCCCACCGTATTTTCTCCGGCCTTGACCGGAACGAACTGTGTCTCCCCGAGGATCCGCAGCCCGGGGAAGGGCACGCGGGGAGTCAGGTTTGTCGTTTGCCTTCCTTAGCAGGCAGCGAACGGTTGTTACGCTACACGACGCCCCCAACGGACGGCGTGAGGTTGGCTCGGTCCAGTCAATGCTATATCGGGGATAAAGGGAAAGTGCTTTCTCCCTAAAGAGGTTTTCTCCCCTGTATCGGCATGTTAAGACAAACACGTGTCCAGTACTAACCCGACCAGCTTCTCCCTACAGGCTCGAGACCAGACAAAACCCTAGAACGAGACAAGGACCTCACCACCAAAGCAAAGACCGGCGCGGGGCCCACCGTATCAGCCTTGGGTGACCCGCCGCGCCTATAAAAGGAAGGGCCCTAGGACCCGATGAAGCAGGCAATCGAAGGCGTTCACACACATAGCTCCAAGCGCACAAGCCACATCCGTCCGAAGCTTCCTCGCCAGTAGTCTTAGTCCTTAGCTACCGTCATTGTAAGCTCGGGATTGGTGCCTCTAAACCCGGTCTCGGCACCCTTGTACCATTTTCCACCATATAAGCAACAAGACTAGAGTAGAGCTGTTACCCGGCGGTGGGGGCTCGAACCAGGGTAAAACTCTTGTGTTCTCACGGTTGGTATCATTTTCCTCCCTTCACCGTACGAAGGATCTGTACCAGAATCATCAAGTCGCACCAGGCTTGTCCGGGACGACAGCGCGGCCTTAGCCCCTGTAGGCTTGGCCGCCGCCTCGGGCTGCTGAGAAGGGTGGTCGTTGGGCCTCACACCAACTACAAATTCGTCTGCCCGTCCGTGGTCTCGCGGCTCTGCAGGAGCACGTTTCCCAGACACCGACAGGCTGGCAACCAGAATGCTGCGAGGATGGTTCCGGAGGAATATGGCGCAAATATTCATTGTCGGGAGTGAGTTAGAATGGGTGTGTGTGTGTGTGTGTGTTGTACACCGTTGATCCTCAAATCAAGGGTGGAGGCAACCCCTAGGCTTTAGGGGCTCTCACCCCTGAGGCTGTAAATAGAAGGGCGGGGAGCACCTTGTCCTCACCCCAGTTAGAAATTTCAGATTTGTGAGAAGGGTGTTTGGGAGAGAGAGGGTGTCACCTGCGATGTCGTGACCCAGGCTTCACTAGGATCCACTCACGATCAATTGCTAGTCCTTGAGATCAATACTAGCAACTCATAAAGAGAATTGTTGAATATCATCACATAGTCACAATTAACTAAGAAAATAATATGCAAAAGTAATTGTTGCACAACCACTTATTACAATAGTTTGAATAAATATGACATTATATCGTCCATAATAGCTCATAGTGTGGAAATTCAAAGAATGCAGTGGAAAATAAAAGTATGACGATGCTCTAATCCAACCCTTGAAACTAGTCCTGATCAAAATTTGGTACAGAATACTCCTGGTCTTGTAGATAAACCAGACCCGATTCTTCTCCTGAATACAAATATATCCGTGGTTTGTATAGTGAGTGCACAGCTACCCAGCAAGAATCCCTATAATGATGCAAGGATATAAACAAGAACATGGTGACTATTTTGCATAAAGACTTATTCTAGTCAACTTGTTTAAAGTGTTTATAAAACAGATTTGTAGAGCAATTAATATTGATATAGATTCCAAAGAGTAACACGTAGAGCTCGGCTTCCGAAGCCCCTCTGTAGAACAATACATGCCTTGAACAACTCAACCAAACCAACCCATCAGGTTAAATTATTAACACAGGACACTATCATATATGACCTTCCTCCTCTCCCATGACCGTGGGAACGGCTATCATGAGACTTTCAACCCTGCAGAGTGTAGCACACTTTACCCATCAGTCTAGTAGTACTTTTATGTCTTAACTCTTCCTTTGGAGAGTGTAGCACACTTTACCCATCAGTCTAGTAGTACTTTTATGTCTTAACTCTTCCTTTGGAGCTTAGACCAAGTAACGATACAAGTTAATTCATTAGCTCCTTCTGTTAACACCGGTACCCCCTCTAAAGTTTCAACACTACGGGTCCCCCTCTTGAGCCAACGGACCACAGCCCGATCTTTTCAAAGTACCGTGCGCTCACACTTTTTCCTAACTAATAAGCCAGGTCTAGCACATGTCGGCCGACATGTTAGAGCTAGCACATATGGTTGCGCTTGTTTGGTTTGGCCGGATAAGCACATATCAAGGGTCCTTAGACCAAGGTGACTACCTCCACCACAAACCTTAATACACAAAACTACCCGACTTGCCACATTTAGTCTACACATGCCACGTAGGTTTTAATTGATTAAGTTATTAAAAGTAACTCAACATTTTCCATTATACCATGTCACAAGAGTAATTAAATGATGAATAACCTAATCAACTACCAACCTACTAGCACTAGCAAAAAGATAGGCTAGCAAAATAACTAAGACAGCAATAAATAGGCTGAATCCGCGGGGTCAATGACACTATGTGGATAGATTAGGGTTCTACCCATTCCCATCATTTCATGCATGAGATAAAATAGATAACAAACCATAAACTGATGAATTTTGCAAAATAGAGAGCAAGATGCAATCTATCTTGCCTTAGTAGTATTCCAGGTCTTGGGTCCCTCCTCCGTGTTGCTCCTAAAAACTCCGAACAGTGCACATAGCAGCGATCTACACGTAGATGCAAATGCATAAGAGCAGCAAAACAATCAACAAAACATATAGTCCACAAAAATATATAAAATTCTAGGCTATTTTTTGGATTTATTGGCTCTGGAATCATTTAATTTGAATTTCGTATGCTCCCTAAACAATTCCTATAAGATTTGAACAAATCAGAAATTCCAAAAAAGATTAAACTGGTTTAATTCGGGTTAATCGAAGAAAAACCTCCCGAACCGGTGGTTTGTGCGGCTTTCCATGGAGCGTCGGCATGTGGCGGCAGCGGACATGAGCGGCGGCAAGGCGGCAACGCATGGAACAGCGGGTGCAAGCACGCGGCGGTGAACGTGGAATGGCCGCGGCGCGATGTGGGCAGAAAAGCGGGGATGGCGGGGGACGCGTGGCTGCGAGCAAGCGGCTGGGGTGGCAACTGTGAATACGACGCCGACACGTAGCGACAAAGCGCGCGCGGTAGGGCGGCGGCGGATAGATGGCCGTGTGTAACATCCTCATTTTTGCAAAAAATCAAAAAATCATGTATTGCATCGCATGTTAAATTCAAAATTTTGAAAGTGTAAAGTTGAGTATGTTACTTGTAAAGGATTTATTATTTTAAAGTGCATTTTCCAAAAATATCCGAGCAAAATTGTAAATAAAATTGTATGGTTTTTCAAAAAATATATAGTATATTGGTATTAAAATATTTTATTGTAGGATTAAGTAGGGAAGAAAATAAAAAATATTATATCTTATTTTTATTTACGAGTGGGTCTAATTCTTCTTTTTGTTTCTCATGTCTTGTCCATTTGTTCTCCCTTAATTGGGTCGTTACCATCTTATCCAATTTGATGGGTAAGAGTGCTAGGTCCAAAGGGGAGGCGAAGGGAGCGTGATGCAACATATTCAGCCGAGTGTTGCATCGTTGGAATTCTTAGTGCCGCAATTTTCTTCCTCCGTCCTAAATATAAATCCCCCTTTAATTCTTTTAATGACATCGGTTTCCTTAAGGTGGGCGTGATGCCGGTGCCGTTTTCTCTATGTCCTGATCCTTTTGTGCTCTCCCATTTTCTCTCGGTTCATTTAAACGGATAGCACCACATCCCGGCAACATATCCAGTGTAAATGCCCATTGAGTGCTAATATGCTAATAATAGATCTGGGCCATCGGATCCATCAGGAGCGGCCCAGATCTAAAAAGGTGGAAGCCCCTTTCCATTTAGAAAGTCAGGGGGTTTTTCGTGAAAGTGTTTCAAGTGAGAAAAATGGCTTCCACCTCTTCAGATCTGGGCCGCTCCTGATGGATCTAATGACCCAGATATGTTATTAGCATGTTAGCACTCAATGGGCATTTGCACTGGATACGTTGCCCACATCCCCTCCTTTCCATTCATCTCGCTGTTTCTCAGCGGGAGTATCGTGCGCCGCAGCTACAGCGTCGTCAAGGTCACCGGTGCATCCTCGCCTTGCCAATTTGCGCCACCACCTCCCTAAGTCACCTGGTACTGTCTTTTTTTTTATCTTCAATTTAGGCTCTAAATTCATATCACCACCACTCTTCTTCTTTGCAGACTTGGTACTGCCTTTCCAAAAATGGCGTGCAAATCTTTAGTTTGGTTTGATACATCATATCCGGTTAAGCGAATTGGTGCTTCTCTTAGCTCTTGAGTACCATCATATAAACGTGTTTCAAACCTAAATTTATAGTCGTGTGGTAGAAATCTATAATGTCCCATGTAGCATGTTTTGTGACCATGTTTTAAATATAGTGAGCTGGTTTCAAAAAAGCAATTAGAACAACCAACTTCCCCATTTGTGTTTCTTCTAGACAAATATGAATGACTTGGATAGTCACCTATTGTCCAAAAAAGTGCAGCATGTAGCTGAAACCACTCTGCACGAGATGCATCGTAAGTTCGAACTGCTTTACGCCAAAATTCTAAAAGATCATATATGAGCAACTGTAAATAAACATCAATTTTATTTCCTGGAGAATGTGGACCGAGGATAAGTAATGACAGAATGAAGTTTGATTGCTTCATGCACTCCCAAGGGGGCACAATATATGGAATCAAAACAACAAGCCTTGTACGAAACGGACTAAAGCCATCAGTTGCCAAAGCAAGTACGAAACGGACTAAAGCCATCAGTTGCCAAAGCAAGTCTCATATTGCGACAATCTGAACTAGACTTTGGAAATCTGAAATCAAAATCCTTTCATGCAGTAGAGTCTGCTGGATGTCGCAACAACCCATCCTTAAATCGGCCTTCACTATGCCACCTATGGTCAGCTACAGTTTTTGAAGACATGAAGCGTCTTTGCAGTCTCCTTTTGAGTGGAAAATAACGAACAACTTTTCTTGGAACTCTATAAATGCGTTTTTCATCGGCACTTGCTTTCTCTGACTTCCACCTAGAAGTTTTACAAGTTGGGCAAGTGGTATGATTGGCATATTCTTTTCTGTATAGTATGCAATCATTTTATACAGGCATGATGAATGTTCTCATAACCAATACCAACATCTCTAACAAACTTTCGAGCTCCATGATAATTTTTTGGCAAATTTCACCCTTGGGTAGTGCTTCTTTGAGAAGTAACATAATTTCATCAAAACAAGCATTGCTCATATTCCATAAATTCTTGATGTTAAGAAGTCTGACGATGAATTGTAACCTAGAGAATGTTTTACATCCATGGTATAATTCTTGACTAGCTTCATTAGATAATTTGTAATATGTATCCGAGTCAAAATCCTTTTGTTCCTGATCATCACTACCGGTTACATCTATGTTGACATCGAAAAATCCAAGTCCCTCTCTCAACATGGGATTTATTTCATCAGTTGCATCATTATGAATTTCAGGAGTTTAATTGTGAGCTACTGATGAAGACCAATTCTCACCATGATAAATCCATGTAGTACATCCAGCCATAAACCCATCACAGGTTACATGATCATAAATAATATTTTTCTCTAACCAGTACTGATTCACACATTTCTTACAAAGGACGACATAGAATTTTGTCAACCCTAGCTGAATTGCGGAAAGAAAACTTAATAAAATTTTTAAGACCATGTTGGTATTCATTTGTGTACCTATAGTTTATGAGATATAATTAATTACATTGCACCTAATATGTTAGACTAACTAAATTTTAATACTGAAAATTCAGAGCTAATTACCTAGGTGAATGCATCCACCCTTTCTCCATGATTGCTATTCCATATGTACTTCCTAAAGATTGATGAACAAGCAACATGGAAAAATACAATAATATTGAATTAAATCCAACAAAGATAAAAGTTGTAAGATGAGTATTAAGCTAGCAGTTTACCTGAAAGCAGCGGAGAAGCCGGCAAGGAGAGATCAAGATCAGGAGAGCCTTAGGGAGCCCTCCTTCCCTACCAAAGACCTTCGCCAATGATCCCTGAACTTCTTTTCGACCTTGGAATTACCACCATCCTATGTGCCTCCCATGCTAAAGTCCGACATCATTACCAGATCATCATGGATTTTCTTACGGTGTCCACCGGCCTATATCCTCTGCATGGTACATCACACATAATTTAGTATCAATAACTAGTACTCTTTCTATTCCCAAAAATATTATGTTGCCTTTAAAGTAGATAATGGAAACGAGCAACTTCAAGTTGCTATCAGATGAAGAGTATGATGTAGCCCAGTCTGGTCAGTATCTTTCGAACCTTCCCACTCAAGTTGATGAATCCAAGGTCTGAAGAAAGTTCTGTAACATTTTTAGTACTATCATAACAATGTATGCTCACATGATGATCTGCTTCTCTTTCTTGACTAGTTATTTTAACCATTAGGTAGACAAGAAGTTGTTGCAAGGTACTTTAAAGAGAACCCACATGATAATCTACCAGCATTCACAGATAAGGTATTCATCATTCATAGTATTGAGCACATATTGTGCATTGTACTTTTCTTTTACACACTTGCCACATTTCAAAAAAAAAACACACTAATGACAATGAAAAGCATGGCAATATGCTGCATCTATACAAACCAAAACAACTAAAAATAGAACAAGCCAACCTTTTTAACCATTTTATAAGCAGTTTTACATTGCTAATCATAACTCACGAGGATATGAAAATATGATTAATTTGCAATCATTCCAGCTCTGCATATCTTTGATATGTGCATATGTAGTTTTTCAGTATATTTTCTTCTGTCGGGCGGTGGCATTAGGGGAGGTCGTGGCCGCAGGTAGCTGGGAGCAGCATGGGGGATGGGGAGAGGCGCCACGATAGTAGGGAGGGTCGCCGGTGGTGGAGCGTCGGCTATAGCAGGGAAGCTGGGTTGGTGGCGGTGCTAGCGGCGGCGGGATGAGGGGGCAGCTGGAGAATGTGGAGCTGCTGGTAGCGGTCGAAGGATGGGGAGGCACATCGGTGGAAAGAGGATGGGGAGAGGCGTGACCCACATCTGCTAGGGCGGCCGGAGCGGGCGGCGCTGCTGGCGACCTGAGATGGCGGCGCTGGCGGCGGCCGGTTGATGGTCTGCAGAGGGAGGATGGGGAGAGACGCGGTGGAGCAGGAGGATGGAGAGAGGTGTGCATGCGGGTGTGGATCTGACCTGTTGCTCTCGTTTTGCTAGTCGGAGTTGGCCGGAGTTGCAACTTGTTGGCCAGAGTTCGCTGCTAGTAGGTCTGAGTGAGTTGGAGACGAAGGAATTGGGGATTGGTCGGCCTCGTGTTGGTATATTTGACACTAGCACGCCTAATTTTTGTGGTTGGTGCGCAGTTTTCATGCAGCCATGTGACTAGATTTGGACGGCGTTTAGGGATGCCACAGTAGATATCGCAAGGCGTATATAGATACTCACGGCTCTATAATTCCGCGACTTATATAAACGCCATAATACACCATAGTCCGACGTTCCAAAACGCCCAGGACTATCAATATTAGCCGGCGTATATATGTGCTATAAAGTGTTTTAGGGCGTCTAGATACGCCGGGAAAACAATATACCCAGAATACCAACAAACGCCAGGCTGTATAATTTCTAGGGCGTTTAGGCTATGTGCCAGGTTAAAAAAGGCCAGGAAATCTAGTTTATCCTATAGTACTATCTATGCAATAAATCTTCATTTATCAAGTTCATGGCTCGTTCATATGTTTTAATCTTGTTGCTTTGGTGATTTTTGTTTCAACTAGTTTATTTCCCCACTCTCCTTCTTTATGATTCTGATCCATGATGTCTTGAGGTGCTCATATGGTTTTACATCTCTTTCACACCCTAGAATTGATTATAGATCAAGTTTTTCATCAAATTGCAAATCTGTCCAATATTTGTTTTTGGCGTAACAGTCAGTGTTTGAATTTTATAATAATCTAGAAAAATCAAATTTTTAGTGATTCTTGTTGGAAAAGGTGAGTGACTCATTTATCTATCCACTGTAAAAAGTTGGAGTCGTGTTCTTGGACCGTTTGGGAGTAATGAGATGAACACCGAGCTACAAACTTTTTGCACGTTGATCTTGACAGCTTGGGGTGTTTGATTTTTCCTGACTTTCTGCAAGGTGTTTAGAGGCTTTTTTTGATAGAATGCTTCACGACACATTTGTGCATAGGGAGAAAACTTCCCACAAATTTTGAAGAACCAGAAACGAACCATCTCCCTGCTCCAAGTGAGAACAAATTCTATAGAATCTGTTTTTGCTTTTCTGAAAGTAGCTTTAGTGATTTGGCTTGGTGTGATTTATTAAAGCAAGATTTGAATTGATTCCATTCTTTTTGAACACTTGACAATTAGGATTGCGATTGAAAAAGCCCCATATTCCAATGATTTCATGCTAGGGGTACACATAGTTGTTGAAGTTGTTCGTTTTTGAATGTATGGTGAGTTCGAGGAGCACTAGTCCGTTCAAAATTGAGATGAACACCGAGCTACAAACTTTATGCACAATGATACTGACAGCCTCTGGTGTTTGGTTTTTCCTGATTTTTTGCAAGGTGTTTAGAGGCTAGTTTTGATAGAATGCTTGACAACTCATTTGTGCGTAGGAAGAAAAATCCCCCACAAAAATTGAATAACCAGAAACGCACCATCTCTCTGCTCCAAGTGAGAACAAATTCTATAGAATTTGCTTTTGCTTTTCTAAAAGTGGCTTTAGTGATTTGGCTTAATGTGTTTTATTAAAGCAAAGATTTGAATGGATTCCTTTCTTTTTGAACACTTGACAATCTGGATTGCGATTGAAAAAAAATCCCCATATTCCATGGATTTCATGCTACAGGTACACATAGTTGTTAAAGTTGTTCGTTTTTTAAATTACGGTAAGTTCGAGGAGCACCAGTCCGTTGAAAAATCTTCAAGGCACCCAATCACTCCCCACTGGTCACTGTAGCGGGTTTTCAATTACTCAGTAACTCTACTATCTAAGTTTAGTTACTTCCCCAAGGATCCTGGGAAGAGTCATCGGCATTAATAGTAGACGTGGTGTCTGGGATCAGTAGTGACTCAATTAACACCTAGCCCTACGGGCTGTGTGGTAGGTAGTCAGGTGGTGATAACCCTGTCTATCTGGTTGTAGTCCACCACATTCGTGTTGGACTAGTAAAGCCCAATCAGAGATGACCATAACTATCCAGAGTTCTAAAGTGATAGCGGGTATTAGTGGATCTGGCGAGCTCCGAAGTGAACCTGAACAATTTAAAATATGCAAAAGCTAGATAGCTCAAGCTAGGTAATTTGATAAGACTAAAACAAGGAACTTATACTCATCTCGTTGTTCTCCCATTTATCCAAGCCACTCTAACTCTATTTTATCGAGTCTTTGATGTATCATATTTTTTCTGAATATCTATTATATCTTACCCATGCTAATTATTAGCCGATGGATTTATCTATTAGTAAATGAGCTAGTCCTCTTTACCGATATATTTTATCCTGCTTCCCTAGGGAAACATGATATACTGGAATACTCCAAGGTCAAAATGATACAAGGTGTTCTGTGTGCTTGCCGAATTACGATAATATAATTTTGAGCATAATAAACACCAACAAGCTTTTTTGGCGCTGTTGCTGGGGAAGAAGCGGATAAAATTATCATAATTTTGTACACTGCTAATTTTTAGCGGGCTTACCATGCTCTATCTTTGATCTGTGGAAATAGCAGAGCAGTGTATGACTGTATTTGACCTTCAGGAAAATTTCTTTAATAACCCAGAGTCAATAATTCGGAGAGTCCAACCCAGAGTCGTAGCATGACAAATTCTAGTCTTTGGTACTCCAATAGACATCACTTAGTTTCCAGCCGGAGCATTAATAACACAACCAACAATGGCTGAGAGGACTATCCTTGACTTCTCGACAGTCTTCAGCAACAACGTCCCCACTGGTCTAGCCACCAATGTGGGATATGGAGGCTTTGAGTTGAAGCCGACACTTATCAACATGGTTCAGGTTAGTCCCCTTTGCGGCAAACCCACCGAGGATGCCAATGCTCATCTCCAGCTTTTCCTGGAGATATGCAACACTTTTACCATTAAGAGTGCATCTCTCGATACTGTTCATCTCACCTCTTTTCATTCTCACTCATGGGGAAGGTGAAGCAATGGTTTTATGCCAACAAAGATGCAGTTTATATGTGGGAGAATTGCTCGAACGCCTTCCCCACTAAGTATTTTTTGTTGGGCAACACAACTGACCTCCGTAATAAAATATCTGGTTTCCAGCAAAATGCTGACGAGTGCATATCAGATGCCTAGAATGACTCCAAGAGTACATTCTGGCCTGTCCTCGTCACGGGATGCAGGATTGGTTCATTATCTAGAGTTTCTACCATGGACTCAACAGGACACCCCGTGAGCACTTTGATGCCACCTCAAGTGGAGGCTTTTTCTCACTCGGAACGAGTGCATCAACGAGCACTCATAGACAAAAATGGGTCAAGCCAAGGCCAGAAGGACAAAAGACTCCAAACCTGCACAAGGGGAGTCCACTAGATTGAGAACGTGGGCATGCTCTAATGTGACCATGCCCATCATATGTCATGATGACCAACTCTACATCAACATGGTGGTCATTGGGATTTACATCAGCTATTTCACTAGCATGACCATCAAATGCTACCTCGATTGTCTCGAGTACATGGATTAATTTGATTTCTTCCATGACATCTACGACAAGTTGGCGATGCTTCGTGTCATCCACTACATTGTCTACATCAGCTATGCTGGCATCATCAACAACATGGCATCATCGACACCATAAGCCCAGGATGATTACACCGTTAGCTTCATCGACCTCTGACTAAGGCACGATACATTCGAAAGTTCGGCCACCACCTACTTCATGAAGTATCCTATCAACCATCTCAGCGTACTCAAGGCCAACTAATCACGTCACTCAAGACCCATCACATGATCAAGTCCAATTCGTCGTCCGCGAGTCCAGTTCGGCCTCCTACAGCAGTCCAAGTTCAAACGGCCATAACTTGGTCATATGATGTCCGTTTTGAACGTTCTTGGTATGCACAGAAAAGCCCTCGACGAGATCTTTCCAACGGATCCATCATGAGGCCAAAATTCCATTAAAATCAACAGTAATCGCAAAAACAAAGGATGTCTAAAATCTGCATGGTGTTGTGCCACCTCTACTTTGGGCCCGTGGCCCATGTACCTCTAGGGTTGGGCTCCCTAAACTCTATTCGTCACTATAAATTCAGTTGCCATCGCTAGTTTAGACTTGGGTTTTGCTTAGATTATTCTCTCATCGCAGTTTTGCCGCGTATCGGTTTGCTGAACCCAACTTTGTGAGCTTATTTGGTAATCTGTAATTTGAGATTAAATCTACCGTGCTCTTGCTTGTGTTCTCGATTCACTTGCAGGTGATAGACCTCGCGGGTAGCGTCCTTGAGCTCAAGGTTAGCGTACTTTCGAGAAGATAAGCTCAAGAGGCGGCGAGTGAGACTGCATCTAGGTGGGGCGCCGGTTGGAGCTCATGTGTGACACTGGATCTTAATGTTTCACTGGAGCTTGCAGGCTGTGCACTGATCTGGGAACTTGTAGGCCGTGTGGCTGTCAGGCTACACCACCATGCTGGTTGACGAAGTCTGTGAGATGGTCGCCCTCAATTTTATTTGGTTGTGGTTCTAGAGAATTTCCTCTGGTTGTGGTTCTAGAGAAGATAAGAGATGTCACAATGGTGGGATAGATAGAGGAGAGGTAGAACTAGAATTGTCCTATTTACAAAATGCCGTATACTTGATGCTACAATGGAACATGTGGTGCACAAAGCGACATATATTTAATTTACAAGATTTTATAATGGCATCGTTTACATAATTAAAAAGGATGATGGCATTTCAAAATATCCAAATTCTGCATTGACATATATTCAATTAAGAAAATAAAAACTACACAATTATGCTTCCTTACCTCTTTCTTCCTTTTGCATTTTTGTGAGTAACTTTAATATCTTTAACCATCGATCGATCAAATGTTTCCTGCCCACTGTTAACTAATAAGCGGGCGAAATCAACCGTACAATTTTTAGTCACATGTGTTAAGATCACGTACCTAATCTTGATGTATTACAATAGGAGTGATGTCTATAGATAGAGTTAATTCGTTTGTTAAGATCCTTGGATTAAGGTTACTTGACGTCTAAGCTTGTTGCTGGACGTCCAAGTTTCTACCATGATGTAATTCTTTCTGTACATGACTATATATATAGGACGGGAGCTTCCCTTGGAGGTGTGTGAGGTTTTAAATCCTTTAATCACCTCTCACAACATGAGCTACTGTTTTTAAAAAATAAAATTAACAGAAGAGGGAGCGACGCTACCTTCGGCACATGGTTAATTATACATCACTTTAAACCTCATGGTATTAGGATTCGGCCGTCCTGATGAGAAAGAACGAACATATATGTAGGGAATGGAATATGTGGCCGTGATCCGCATACTTGGGCTATGTTCGAGTGAGAGAATCCGTGTCAATCGGAATGGCCTGCCCATCACACGGCGTCATCTGCAAAATTCAAACCTGTCGTCGTTTTGTCTTCAGAAAATTTGCTGATGGCAGCTGGCAAGGCTTGCTCTCTTCTCTGCTTCTGGCATGCCAAGCACTAGGTCAGATTTAAATATAGGCGAATTGCGCTTCTCTCTCTCACACTGTCACACACACAAAGTGCTGGTTCAATATCCAACTCAAAGTACGATCTGCATGATCGCATAATAGAAGTAGCGGTAACACGAGGCGACTCGGGTACCAGGAAAATGACGTACGAGTTGACTTGATCGATCTGCGGAAAAATATATCGAAATAATTCAAATGCTCTCCGGTGGTATGAAATTATTGCGACCCACTGCCTTCCTATCTATCTATCTATCTACTTATATATAAAGCAGAAGAAAACGAAGACACCACATTAATCATAAAATCCTAGAAATTTACACATTAACCAAAAAATACTAGAAATTTTCATGTTATTCATAAAACAAAGAAAAGATCTCCACCGTTCATTATACGTTAATCCTAGAAAAGAATCTACACCATCTATTTTAATTTTCACTCATGGTGTATGTTAACAAATCAATGTGCACATGTATAAAGTGCGTAAAACACAAACATACATGTACGAGCCGATACTAATGCGTGCATGCGTACAACAAAAATGTGTACGAGCATAAAATGATTTTTAATTTGATTCCAACTTTGTATATATCATATACATAGAAAAAAACAGAATCTGAGAAAAACATAGACACCATAATGTGCCATATAGGCATGGATTGGCTCAGCTGGAATGCCATGAACATGTCCACTGTTGATGGGAAAATTGGTTGTATGATACTCAGTTGACGTGTCTCACAGAAACTAACACTCAATTAATGTGACTTTTGATAAATAACACCGGACACACCTATTCCTTTTATTGAAGACATTTTGGTCATTTTCCTAACTTGTCCTTCTTTTTCTTTTCTTTTCCACTCATTTGAGACATGAAGCGACCAAATTTCCACTGTCTCAAGTGGCTTGGCCGCACCAGCTTTTCTTTACTAGACCAAGTTGGTGGAACCGCACCATTCGGCCACATAGATACCTCCAGCGCATATGAGTTAGGGTTACTTGTAGTTAGAGGTAGATATCTCCAGCGGATAACAACATCTCCAGCAAGGTTTCATGACAATGACAAAATTTGTATTCAGACTAAAATTGAATTGTAATCTAATTTGCATTAATAATTTTAGTAAAAAAATAACATTCTGACTGGAGCTGACATCAGATTCAGGCCACAAAGATGAGCACATCAGTACATAGAGCATGGAATAGCACCTGATCTTAGGAATAACATCAGTAGGAGCAATTTGGTCACTTCATGTCTCAAATGAGTGGGAAAAAAATGAAAAAGAAGGGAAAAGCAAGGAAAATGGCCAAAATGTCTTCAATAAAAGGAATAGGTTTGCCCGGTGTTATTCATCAAAAGGCATATCAACTGAGTGTTAATTTTTGTGTGGCATATCAACTTGATGTCATACAACCAATTCTCCCCAGTTGATGGATCCGGCGCCCCTACCGTCAGCCTCCGCGAGATGGGCCGCTACCCACTTCCAGCGCCATTCCCATCTCTTCACCCCGCATGCACCGCCCAGAACTGTCTTCACTGCCCTACACATGGTCAAACCCTACTACGCACCCCCTGGCCCAGATCCACGCCGTCTGGCGCCCTCACCCACATCGCCGGTTGAAATGCATGGGACACCATGCTCGTTATTATATTAATACAAAATAAAATGGAACCAGCACAAAATTATAAAATATTAGAAATTCTCATATTAATCAGAGAGAATAAATATCTACTTCTCATCGATTAAAGCGATACCATATTATAAAGACATAGATTTAAAAAGAGTCTATATTAACTGCAATAAATAAGTAATAAAAATAAGAGTCTATGCCGGTTACTAAGTTAAAAAAAAGTCCATATCAATTACAATAAATAAACATAAATTTTTAAAAAAAATTATATCCAGGCAAATGTGGAACATCGTGCTCATGTTTTATATTTGAAACGGCAATGCACACGAAATTTTGTGGCACCATATATCATCTTGTTCATTACAAAGATGTAGGATACTGTATCAATTTCTTGAGTTGAGCTGCACAAATTTTATGCGGATTTTGTGCTACCAGATATCATGTTCGTTACAAAGATGAATGCGGATTTGATGGGCTGCTGTTTGAGGAGCCACATCATCCTAGATGATATATATGGGATAATTACCAATGGTGGAACCAAGGGTAGTTATTAGGTGCTTTGCGGCGTGCGCGCCGGCCACATCTGTATCACGAGCATGCATATCTTCAACTCCCTGCAATCGGTCCCTCTCCCTCAATTATTGCTGGTGTGTAGAAATGAAATCTGCATGCACGCTATAGGAATTTGAGATATTTACATCAACCGACATAAATAAACTAAAAACTGACGTAAATGGCTACCGACATAAATAAGTCGACGTAAATAGGATTGTTTATGTCGGCGGCCGATATAAATAGACATTATTTATGTCGGCCTCGTGGCTGACGTAAATAATAGCCGTCGGGGAGGGTCGTCGTCATAGGCCCCTTTTTTACATCGGTTGCGGCCGACGTAAATACACGGCCGTCGTCAGGCAGTGCCAGCTGGCACTAGGCTTATTTACGCCAACCAGGTGAGCCGACGTAAATACTGGGATGATTTGGCGCGATTCTTAATTCCAGTATTTACGTAAATACTTAGGTATTGTTGGGTGGTACGATTCTAGTATTTACGTCGGCCCAATTGGTGGCACGGTGGACAGCGACGGTGGGAAAGAGTTGGCGCGCGTGTAGCTAGGTTTACAGATCACGTGTGTAGGCCCATCAACGGTATTCGGCCAGACTGACATAAATACCACATAGGCTGATGTAAACAATGGCAGCATGCTTCCTTTTCATGCTAAGTCCTAAAAACTTTGTTAACGTCGACCAAGCCGACATAAATAGGCCAACGTAAATAACCCTAGTATTTACGTCGACTTTTTTTCCGCCGACGTAAATATAATTAGCCGACGTAAACAGTTTGGATTCGTGTAGTGGCCGTGGGACATGCGAACACGTGCTCTACTCGCTCACTTGGTCGACGACTTGGCATTGCAGCTCTTGTGGCGTCGACGATGATGGAGCTTATTAGTGAGCTTTAAAATTAAAGCCATGCATCGACATTGCATAAAAATTACATGGCAGCAGGGTCATTTTATATGCGTATCGTAAAGCTCAGACTTTCAAAGCTCTCTTCCTGATAGCGTGCACAACGCAGCACAGGATCAATTAAGTCTGATGCTCTGTGTGTATTAATTGGATGATGAACATTCCTACGGTAAAACCAGGGGTAACGATGGGGGGATCGTGGCGGATTGAATTTTCTGGTGAGACTCACAGGGGTAATTCTGATTTTTTTGGAAAAGCGATTTTAACGACCCGGCTACCAACCTCGCAATGATGGAACCTGGTAATCACTTACCACAAATCTGCTTGTTATCAACCATGGTAAGAACGCAATTAACCTAACCACGAAAATCGTTTTCTATGAGCGATTGAAGAAAAAGCAAAGAAAAGAAGACAAACACAGTCTAGAATTGCAAATATGGATGAAGGACGCAAAATTGTGAGGTTCTGTAATCTCGACTCGTTGATTTAGTCGACACATGAGCACGAGGTGCGTCACATACGGGAATATCCAAACACAACAAAACCTTATTAGATATGAGGATGGCGACTAGTTTTTTTTTTATGAGGAGAGGGAGAGGATGTTCAAGGGGCGGTGGCCAGGGTGGTGGACGTGTTAGGATTACCACCCACCTCCACATCTTGATCTTGTTCCATCCATGAATTATAGGGCCCACGGTCCAAAGAAGGAGCCGTAGCACTCGGCAGAATTGCCGCACGCAGAAGAATCTTGGCGTTCAACTATCTAACGGTGAGAGATGAGGTGGAAGAGTCCTTCGCCAAGCGTGGACGGATTTTTCATGAGTGATATTCATCTGTGGCAGGCTGGCAGCTAGTTACACCACTCTTCATGGGCTATGCTTCTTTCGGCTCTTTGTTGTTATACCACAATATCAAATTACCTTAAAAGGTCAACGTACATATAGCAAAATCGCCTACTTCGTTATGAGTGGTAGTCACTTCAATGTAAGATGATGCACGTTTATTCCTTGCCGCTGGGCGCTAGCCTGGGGAGATATGGTGTCAGACATCACAACTCAAGTTAGCCTTCATTGAGATAGACCCGAGAAGTTTGGACTTTGAGGAACATAACAAAATAACATGCGGAATGGGTGCGAGTATTAACAATTAGAATGATTGGTAAACACCAAATATGATAGAGCTTTTAATACACTATCCTTGAACCGGCCGGATCCTCCACCATCTGATAAACATCGCATCAAGCAAACGGTGCTCCATAAACAAATTCGCATACATGATGGCATGACTCAGCATGTGAGCTCCCTGGCACGGTGGCACCCTATAAATACCACGCACCTCGCTTATCAGAGTCTGCACACAAAGCTCGAGTATTCTACGTTCCGAATCCTTCAGATAGTAGCAGGCGCGCAGTACGTGTATACATCGATCGCAGAGAATTAATATAGATGGAGAGGAAGAGGGTGGCCATCGTGGGCGCCGGCGTGAGCGGGCTGGCGGCGTGCAAGCACCTCCTGGAGCGCGGGTGCAGGCCGACCGTGTTCGAGGCGGCCGGCGTCCTGGGCGGCGTGTGGGCGCGCCCGCCGGAGTGCACCGCGCTGCAGACGCCGCGGCCCATGTACCAGTACTCCGACTTCCCGTGGCCGGAGGCCGTCACGGAGGTGTTCCCCGACCACCGCCAGGTGGCCGACTACCTCGCCGCCTACGCGCGCCACTTCGGCGTGCTCGCCTGCATCAGGTTCGGCCACCGGGTCGTCGGCATGGAGTACGTTGGCGTCGGCGAGGACAAGGCGGCCGCGTGGGAGCAGTGGGCCGGGAACGGCAGCGCCTTCGGCTCCGGCGACGGCCAGTGGCGCCTCACGGTGGCTGACTACGACGGCCACGTTGAGGTGAGAATCTTGGCTAGCTACTGTATTCTGACTGCAATTCGATGAGCATAGTTAGCATGGTTTCAGTGACTATCACTGCATCAAAACCACGGAAAGAAGACACTACATAGTTAGCTTGGTTCCAGCTGACCCGTCAAAGAACCATTAGCGACGGTCCTCTAAAATTCATCAGTTATGTAGATTAAGAGCTGAGCTGAACATACCTATGACATGCTACTTGTGATGGACGTTAACCGAATTCGTCACTTATCCATGTCATCGGTAACCTACGGGTTCTTCTAGGAGGCGAAGATAAGTGACTTACACTATGAAAACCATAACTTATCTTATTACCACTGGTGAAGCTAGGGTAGTAACATTGGGCGTCGCTTACATAATTATCATGAGTGATAGGTAGAACTTTGTCCGTAACTTATGTTTTTATCACGAGTGACGAGTAGAATGTTTGTTCGTCACTTATCTTTTTATCATGGGTGATGTCTCACACACTGACCCGTCACTTATATGTGCCTTTAGTATGGTATGGGGGTATCTGGAAAGGCGAAAATAAGTGGTAGATAGTATATCAACCCGTCACATATTTTATTAATTAGTGGCGGTTTTCCAACTATCACTAATACATTACTCATCAGTGACCTATCGGGTGTAACGATTTCAGTATCCGTCACTCTATTATTGATTGTTGTAACTCAATACTAATGAGGCGTTTTGACGTGTAGTGTGCCATCACACCATGCATGGTCGTTTTATCTGTCCCCCTCGGTTATCTTGTCCGTATGTAATAAGTTGTCGCCGTGTCCAGTACATCTCTCGATCGGGCACATGCATGCATGTCGCACAAACATCCGAGAAACGTTGTGTCAAGGTGCGCCTGTAGCCCTGTAGGTGGTCATGGCACAGGTACCAATTTTTGTTGCGTGCTTAGGACGTCGTTTGGACTAGGGAGTAGGGATCTACTGATGACGATGGATAACGACAGGGATACATCTCCCTATCGTTTTCGGTAGGACATGTCAGCTGAGGCTGTGTGAGACCTGCTGGTTGCAGGTAGAAACATTGCATTTGATTTGCTGTACATGGTATTTTTCAAATTGATAAGATGATTTGCAAATCCATGTGCGCTGCTTTCTACGGCTATGCAATACATGGATCTTTCTAATTTGCACCGATGGTACCTGAAAAATCTTGCCTAGTGAAAATAAAGGGAATTGCTCCTTTCAAACAAAAAAAAAATGTCCTTCCAAATAAAATAAAGAGACTGCGCTACCACCATGTAATTAAAATTCAACTACGAAGAACTAAGTGGGCCTGGAAGCAATTCGCCGTTGATTGTTATCACTAAACGCCCAATGCAAAATAAGAAGTTTGTTCAAGGAATCACGCGTCGATGTAGTCATAGTAATCGATCATCCAACGCTAATTGATGGTAGATCGTCTCCAACCTAAATGCACAACAAGGTGCAAAGCCGGTGCCTCATGCTGTGTATCATTTCTAAGCTAACACCTCATGTGGCCTAGGATTGTTATTTGGCATAAACCCAACCTAAACTAATTGTACTGTAGGGCTGAAAAATCAACAAGACGACTAAACACAGAAATTCCTTCATTTACACGTCATAAAGGTTTGCATGTTTGATAACTAATCGTACTGTATTGTTGATCATTTTCGTTGAGAGTACTACACCAAGGAATACGACAAATTAAAATTTATTGTGGCCATGAATGTAATCCAAACATCGACATCTAGATCAGATTGTCCCTACAATTATTTAATAAAAAAAATTTTCCCAGACACACGAGGCAGACTTTGTGGTTCTGTGCATTGGGAGGTTCAGCGGTGTGCCCAACATACCCACGTTCCCAACAGGCAAAGGTCCAAAAGCATTTGATGGGAAGGTGATTCACTCCATGGAGTACTCCCAGATGGGCAGCGAGAAAGCAAAGGCGATGATCAAGGGCAAGCGTGTCACTGTCGTCGGCTACCTCAAATCAGCACTTGACATTGCTGCTGAATGTGCAGAATTAAATGGTAAGATGGTGAAGCAATTTTGTCATTTTCCTTGAACAAAATAAATTATGCGTTAATTTGTAACGTAAAGGCAAAGATGCCGTGTGTTCCACTTTCTAGACCAATTTTATTGTTCGTTTAATTTTAGTCAAAATTCAAAGAGATTTGATACTGTAGATCGATGCAGACTTGGATAATACTGTATTGTGTAATTTATTGTTCGTTGGCTCTGTAGGTACTGAGCATCCATGTACAATGATAGTCCGAACAAAGCACTGGATCATACCGGACTACTTTGCTTGGGGTGTCCACATATCCAAGCTGTATCTCAATCGCTTCTCTGAACTCCTTATTCACAAGCCTGGCGAAGGATTCCTGCTTAGCTTCTTTGCGACCATCTTGACTCCACTGGTAAAAGAACGCAAGTGTCTCTTTTATTTGAACCAATTCATATGTTTTTGTTTCTAAACAAAATCGATGCGTGTTCTGTTGTCTGCATATGAGTAGAGGTGGGCATTTTCAAAGTTTGCTGAGAGCTACTACTCCATTCCAATGAAGAAGCATGGGATGGTGCCTGACCATAGTCTTTTTGAGGCATTGGTGGCATGCTTGATTGCCATCACTCCCAAGGATCACTACAAGAGACTGGAAGAAGGCAGCATTGTTCTGAAGAAGTCAAAGACATTTACTTTTTGCAAGGAAGGTGTGCTTGTCGAAGGTGAATCCTCACCGATAAAGACTGATATTGTGATCTTCGGGACTGGATTCAAGGGGGATCAGAAGATCAAGGACATCTTCACATCAGAGTATTTCCAGAGTATTGCAGTTGGATCAACATCCTCTACTGTACCTCTTTATAGGTACCTCACTAAGATATGTCGATATGATACTGCGCATATTCGATCTCGAATGGTTTGGTTTGTTAATGTCTTGTATCATTTTTTTCAGGGAGTGCATACATCCTAAGATTCCACAGCTCGCGGTCATCGGGTACTCAGAGAGCTTGGCAAATCTCTACACATCAGAACTTCGGGCCAAGTGGCTGGCACATTTCATGGATGGTGGTTTCAGATTACCCAGTGTGTCTGCAATGCAGAAGGATGTCCTTGAATGGGAGAAGTTCATGAAGCGATATTCTCGAGGCTATTTCCGCAGGTCAAGCATTGGAATCCTGCACATCTGGTACAACGATCAACTCTGCCAGGACATGGGGTGCAATCCAAGAAGGAAGAAAGGTTTTTTCTCGGATTTGTTCGATGTTTATGGTCCTGGTGATTATGTTAACCTTCTCCCCAAAAAACAATAGATATTGGACCTGTATTGTTGCAGAACGTCCCTGCTCTTTCGTTATACTACTGGTTTGCATAGTACGCGTTCATTAAAAAAACATATAACCTGTGACAAACTGTTTTTCATCATCTTTTTCGCATGTCTTGATGTAAAGATTACTATTCGAAATAAACTTGCCTTCATGTTATATCAGCTGCTTAATCTTAACATAAATTGGTAAGTTGTGTCACCGTCTGAGTGAGAAATGTAGAGAGAGCAGGCTTGTGGGTTCGTACAGGTTAGTAGGTGACAGGTGAGCGTGCCATGTTTGTGAACTTCAAATGCATGAGAACCAAGTTGTAGCTCGCCGGTTTGCTCGTGGTTGAGTGACGGACTAGTTGGGGGTTCGATCCCCCGAGTTCTCATCAAGTGACATACTGATGCGCCCGTAAAATAACTTCGATTTAGGCGGAGGATGACTTTGACGATTTGGCTACGAACCACGCAAGGATAAGCGTCCGCAATCACTAAACCACACTCCTGATTGTTATCAATCGTGTCAAAGCCTGGATGAATTGACCACAAAGGTCTATCCTTATAAGCTATTGAAGAACTCCCAAGAGCAAGGGTAAACCACAAACTCGAACTGAGTATCTGAACTTTATATTACCACCATGCTTTATTGTCTTGTTTTATGTTTTATTGCCTTTTAGTTGGGGGCTTGTTCAACTTGCTATGCATAGTAATATTTATTAGGTAGCGGTCTATTATTATAATTAGAAAATGCAATCCGAGAAATGAATTCACCAGATAGTTAAGTTGTCGCGAGTGGGCTTGTGTAAGTGGTACTTGGAAGTTGGTCGAGTGTCGCTGGTCGAGAGGGGAGTCTTTGGTCAAATGGTTGTATCCGAGGTGACGATATCCTCATCATTCTCCCCTTCTTTATTCGGAGTCGTACTCAACTCTAGCTTATCTTTTGTTACATAGTATGACATGAAATCTTAATATGCTTCTTGGGGACAAACAAGATTGCAAAACAAGGAGCACTTTCACATATGCGTAGGTGCCATGGTCTTATCATTTTTCCTTTCTTCACGTAAAGATATCCTCGTCTTTTGATAATCTGCAAAGGTGCTAAAAAAAAGAACAACGTGTATGCGCGCTATATGTATGCATCAATTGATTTGACATTCTCATTATCTTGTGCAAGAATTTTATCGTAGCACTAGTCAAAAAATGTATTGGACAAAAACCATGTGTTCTCATCATTCCGCCCTGCTTGAAAGAAAGTTGCCCTCAACTTTACTAAATTTTGGGTCAAGTTGTTTGTAAGAGATCAGTATTTATTTGGGCCAACAAATTTTTAACAAGTGATTCACACGTGCCATATGAGAAAATGAGTGGAGATCTCTTTTTAAAACAGTAATTATTGAACAATTACTTTATTTGCAAGCTATCATAATAGGGCACAATGGATAGCGTGTTGCAAGAATGCAATCTCAAATCGGTTGTGATAAAAATTTAAGATACATGAAAAGTATTGTCCACATCATAATATCCAATCAGATAAAATTTGCAAGTATCATCTAGTAATTTGGAACTGAAAATTTCAGCAATCTTATCAATCACACTAGACAGTTCAACAGGTTCATCAAATAGCACATGGCATAAAGATTCATCTTGAAATGCTTTGTCAAGAACTTTGTCGTGAGTTTTCAATTCAACATTATGAAAATGAAGCATATTATATTCAGAAAATGATATTTTCATTTGAGAGTGAATGCTATCATGATGACTTACCTTTTGTTCTTGGTCTAATGATACAACACCATGTTTACCTTCAATGTTCTTCATAGATATTGTAGGTGCTGTAATTGGTGTTTCTTTGGCAACCATGGTGATCTGATCATCATTTTCTTCAAGTGGTGCAAGTTGTTCAACACTCAATGTCTCAGCAACAGGTCTACGTATCTCATCTCCATTAGACCATGGGCCATCAATGGCGCAATTGCCATCAACCATGGTTTCATTAGTGGGTATCAAAGTGCAAACTCATCTAGGTCGAAGGGAATGTCCAATGCTCGACCACATCAACGTCTATCATTTGATTGTTTTCAATATCCTGCAAAAGGTTAGCCGGGGAAGCGTATCCTCTAACTTAAGCGAGTCCCAAGTCAGAGGGACAGTGGTTCGAATCGAATCGTTGCCTCTAGATCTGATGGTTAGGATCAATTCATTCCTTTGCAATTTGCTGTTTTTCTGCGCACAAGAAAACAGGTTGGTATTTTGGCCATAACGTTTGGTCAGATGCCTCTTTATTTATGAAATATTTTGTACTTCTTCCTGGCAACTTTTGCAGCAACTTTTCTTTTGGGCCAACTTTATGAAAACCAACAGAGAAATTCACAAGAGCTATGATCTGCAGATTTCAGGACAACAAAAAGGTCTGAATCAAACATCCATAACTCCTTGCAAGATAGAACAACAAATTGTGGAGCTTCTAGGCGAGATTGATAGTTTATGAGATATGGCATGTTTGGTGGAGACTGTAGAAATGAAAAAATTTCTGGCCAAGATTGATAGTTTGTTTTTTGGGTGTTTTTGGGTGGATTTTGAGGTGGGGGGTTAACAAGAAGATGGACAGCAACATGACAACACTAAAACGAACAAAAACTCAAATTAGCGAACCAAAATAATATATTGAAAAGGCACAAAGGGCATGGACAGTGGTACATAATCTTTTTCTGTGGCAATTTTTCTGGACTATAAGATGAACAAACAAATAAATAAACAAAATACAATAATTCAGCGGTCAACTGTCGCTCCAATACCAAATGATGCGCTCACGGGTTCCCGATCGTCTGGTGAGGGGATAAGTTAGATTTAGGCGGAGGATGACTTTGACGATCTAGCTGTGAACCACGCAAAGATAAGCGTCCGCAATCACAAAACCACACTCCTGATTATTATCAACCATGCCAAAGCCCGGATGACCGAACCATGAAGGTCTCCCTGCAAGCAGTCGAAGAACTCGCAAGAACAAGGGTAAATCACACACTCGAACTGAGGTTCTGAACTTGTTTACAATTGCTCTAGCCGAGACAGCAGAACAAGTGATATAGTTCCACACATGGGGACAACCGATCTAAAACAAAATCTGAGAAAAAGAAGAGTCTTGTCTAAAAATGGAGATGAATCTAGGAGGTGCTCCACGCAGCAGGATTACATGGGGACTCAGCCCAAAGTAATGGTGATGCAACACTCAAAGAAAGCATAAGATTGGTTTCCATTAGACACTTATGACTGTTGCGGCCAGGTGGTTTGTAATTCGAAGGTGATGCCGGATCCGTTGAAAAGACAGCGAAGTTATCTTTCCAACGAGTGCTCACATGTACCAATCGGAGTCCATTTGCATTCTTTAGGCCTTGTGACATCCTCTATTTTATCATATGTCACTTGTATTTTCAAAAACATTAAAATTAAATAAAAGGGAATTGTTATATACAAAACCCTAGTTTAAATTAGGTTTAAAACCAAAACCCTAGGAAACCTTTTACGAAAATTCTAGAAAATTCTAGTAATTCTTTGCAGCCATCATCAAACAACCCTCCAAATTTCATGCCCAAATTCCAAAGCTAGCTCGTGATTCCTTGAGGTTTTGCCGTTCTGCCGGGAGTTCGTCAAACCAATCAAATAATGAGAAAACGAGGGAATCTCGTACTCAAATTTGGAGGGGACCTTTTTGAAGCCTAATCCGAATTACCCTCCAAATTTCAGCCCCATCCTCCAAAGGAATCTCCGCTTTCTTATTAAACAAGCCCAAAACCTATCCGAATTCTACCCGAATTAGAATTCGAGTCCTAATCTAATCCCTCATAGCCCAAGGCCCAGCCCTGGTCGTCCTTGGCACTATATAAACCCCCAAGACCCCTGCCCCAAGACCCCATCACGAAATCCCTCAAGTCCCAAACCCTAGCCGTCAAAATCTTACCCACCGAAACCCTTTTCTACAGATCCCTCTGTATGCCGTGGCCAAACTCAAGATTAGATGGTGCCATGTTGTAGATCTAGTTGAGACAGTCAAGATGGATATATGGATCGTCCAATTTGGCCAAGAAACGAGGGAGATACGGATCGCCGAAGTTCGCCGGAATTTGGAGCCGCCGCCGCCACCGCCGACATCGCCGCCGGTCCGCCAATCCCGTTGCGCCGCCGCCGCCCCGGAGTCAGCGCCGCGCCAACCCCGCTGCGCCACCTAGCCAACGCTGCTGCGCTCCTGCTCGCGTGTGCACGCTGCCCTCGCCATCGCCACGCGTAGGCACCGGACTAGATCCTTACCGCCGGCCAGTCCCGAGCCGCCACGCATGGCTCCTGCGCCCGCGCTCGCACCCGCTGCCGGCACGCGTCCACCTCGCGCCGCTGCCCGCTCACTTGCCGTCGTGTGTCCCTGCCTTCCCGCCCGCTGCTCCCGCGCTCCCTGCCATTGCCACGCGTCGCCGCCCGATATGCCGTCGCCGTCGCCACGTGCCACCACTTGGCTGTCACCCGCACCCGCGCCTCCTATCAGATGCCGCCGTGTGTCCCCGCTGGCCCTGCACGCTCGCCGCGTTGCTGCCCGCCCGGTTCCACTGGTTTTGCATGGTTTTCTTCAGGTTAAACCGGTTTATTCCTTTCTGTAATTTCTGATTTATCCTAATCTTTCAGGAATTGGTCCGGGAGCATCCGAACTCTAAATTAGGTGATTCCAGAACCATTATTTTTCATAAATAGCCTAGAATTTTATATATTTTATTGAGCTATATATTCTGTTGATTGCTTTGCTGTTTCTTGCATATATGCATATACGTGTAGATGTCCGTGTCCGCGTTGTTCGGCAGGATTGCAGGAGCCGTTCGGAGGAGGTTCCCAAGACCCGGAGTACTACCAAGGCAAGATAGTTGCATCTTGCTCCCTAGTTTGAAGAACAAAACTTGCCTCGAACAACTCAAACTACACCAACCCTCATGCGAGCGGGAGCGCAGCAGCGTCGGCCAGGTGGCGCAGCGGGGTTGGCGCGGCGCTGACTCCGGGGCGGCGGTGGCGGCTCCAAATTCTGGCGAACTTCGGCGATCCGTATCTCCCTCATTTCTTGGCCAAATTGGACGATCCATATATCCATCTTGACCGTCTCAACGAGATCTACAACATGGCACCATGTAATCTTGAGTTTGGCCATGGCACAGAGAGGGATCTGTAGAAAAGGGTTTCGGTGGGTAGGATTTTGACGGCTAGGGTTTGGGACTTGAGGGATTTCGTGATGGGGTGTTGGGGCAGGGGTCTTGGGGGTTTATATAGTGCCAAGGACGACCAGGGCTGGGCCTTGGGCTATGAGGGATTGGATTAGGACTCGAATTCAAATCCGGGTAGAATTCGGATAGGTTTTGGGCTTGTTTAATAAGAAAGCGGAGATTCCTTTGGAGGATTGGGCTGAAATTTGGAGGGTAATTCGGATTAGGCTTCAAAAAGGTCCCCTCCAAATTTGAGTACGAGATTCCCTCGTTTTCTCATTATTTGATTGGTTTGACGAACTCCCGGCAGAACGGCAAAACCTCAAGGAATCACGAGCTAGCTTTGGAATTTGGGCATGAAATTTGGAGGGTTGTTTGATGATGGCTTCAAAGAATTACTAGAATTTTCCAGAATTTTCCTAAAAGGTTTCCTAGGGTTTTGGCTTTAAACCTAATTTAAAGTAATTTAAACTAGGGTTTTGTATATAACAATTCCCTTTTATTTAATTTTAATGTTTTTGAAAATACAAGTGACATACGATAAAATAGAGGATGTCACAGGCCTATTTGAATTCAGAATGATCCTTGAAGTCTGAGTGGAATCCTTTTGCATTCCCACCATGCTTTATTACCTTGGTTGGTGTTTTATTGCCTTGTAGCTGGTGCTTGTTCAAGTTTCTATGCATAGTAATATTATTAGGTTGCGGCCTATTTTTGTGAGTAGAAATATGTAACCCGAGAAATGAATTCACCCGATAGTTAAGTTGTCGCGAGCGGGCTTGTGTAACTGGTACTTGCAAGTTGGTCGAGAGTCGCTGGTCAAGACAGGAGTCTTTGGTCGTTGGTCCAATGGTTGTATCCGAGATGGCGATGTCGGGGCATGCAAAAGAACACCCTAGTTTACAGCTTCTGTCACTATACTCTTATGAGAGGCCAGGTTGACGTCAGAATTCTCAGCTATTGTAGATATGCGATTTGTCGTTGCTTGTCTAATATTGGCAGATATATTAGCATATCTTGTAGGGGTGGTCATAAAAATCCCGATACCGAAATCCCGAACCGTATCGAATCGAAAATTGCGGTATTTTCGGTATACGGTATTTTCTTCGGTATCTGTTTTGGGAAACTTCGGTAATATGGTATCGGTATGGTATTTGATTCTAAAAAACCGAAATACCATATATACCCAGCTGACCAGTCCCAGACTTCCATCTCCCGCAGCGCATGAGGGCATGGGCTACTGGGCCAGCTCCCGCACCCGCTCATGAGCCCATTAGCTCCCGCACCAGTCCTCGCTCCTCATTTCTCTCATTCTCCGTTCCCGCCTGACCTAGCCGCCAGCCCTCCACTGGTCCACTCACAAACCCTGAGCGTCGTCACTTCTCGGAGAGCGGCGTGCGGCGTCCCCCGGCCGTCGGCGCGACGTCCCCCATTCGATTCCCTCCTCCTCAGCCAACATCCGCCGCGATGACGCCTCCACCCCACGTCTCCATCTCCAGCAGCCACAACGACCGGCCTTTGCTCCTTCCCCAAAATTTCCATGTGTGCCTTCCTGACGTTCTTAAGCGGCGGCAAACCTGCCTTCCAGGCATCTCTTCTAGTCCTGTGGCATCCCCAAGCGACAAGGATTGCAAATTGGGCGTTGTGTGCATGTCTATTGCTCGATCTAGTCTCGAATGTGCATATCTATTGCTCGATCTGCTACGATGCATGCTCGATCTGTTTTCTTTACCTGGTGCTTTATTTATTTATGCATGGTAATGCTCGATCTGAAGCCTTCTGTCGGGGATAAAATTACGGCCCATTGCCATGGCCCACTCCCTGACGGCCCAGTCGAACAGCCTGCCAGGGCCCAGCTCCCTGGAAGGTTCTATCTGGCCCATATGCGCTCTGCCGGACAGCCTCTTGGTTGGTACGGTGCGTGATGGCCTAGGCTTCGTGTTCGAGTCCGGCTCGAACAAGAGTTCTGCACGACTACGTGAAGACCCGGACGTTGGTTTCCCGGATTGGATTAGGAGTCGTGATCCCCAAGATTAGGAGATTACCTTATCTACCGTAGGTTGTATTTGGCATGTATGAGTTCGTTACGATCTCGTAGTTAGCCCGGCCCGATATTCCTCAGTAGGTCGGTTTGTTCCGCACTATATAAACAAGGCCCCTACGGCGTGTAGAAAGGGGTTGATCTGGCTTTTTGTATCTGCTAGACACCCGATCTTCGCTTGTGCACCCATAATCTCGCCGAGACTTGTTCGTCTCGTCGAGCCACCTAGCTAACACCTCATGTGGCCTAGGATTGTTATTTGGCATAAACCCAACCTAAACTAATTGTACTGTAGGGCTGAAAAATCAACAAGACGACTAAACACAGAAATTCCTTCATTTACACATGTCATAAAGGTTTGCATGCTTGGTAACTAATCGTGATACTGTATTCTTGATCATTTTCGTTGAGAGTACTGCACCAAGGAATACGACAAATTAAAATTTATTGTGGCCATGAATGTAATCCAAACATCGACATCTAGATCAGATTGTCCCTACAATTATTTAATAAAAAAAATTTTCCCAGACACACGAGGCAGACTTTGTGGTTCTGTGCATTGGGAGGTTCAGCGGTGTGCCCAACATACCCACGTTCCCAACAGGCAAAGGTCCAAAAGCATTTGATGGGAAGGTGATTCACTCCATGGAGTACTCCCAGATGGGCAGCGAGAAAGCAAAGGCGATGATCAAGGGCAAGCGTGTCACTGTCGTCGGCTACCTCAAATCAGCACTTGACATTGCTGGTGAATGTGCAGAATTAAATGGTAAGATGGTAAAGCAATTTTGTCATTTTCCTTGAACAAAATAAATTATGCGTTAATTTGTAACGTAAAGGCAAAGATGCCGTGTGTTCCACTTTCTAGACCAATTTTATTGTTCGTTTAATTTTAGTCAAAATTCAAAGAGATTTGATACTGTAGATCGATGCAGACTTGGATAATACTGTATTGTGTAATTTATTGTTCGTTGGCTCTGTAGGTACTGAGCATCCATGTACAATGATAGTCCGAACAAAGCACTGGATCATACCGGACTACTTTGCTTGGGGTGTCCACATATCCAAGCTGTATCTCAATCGCTTCTCTGAACTCCTTATTCACAAGCCTGGTGAAGGATTCCTGCTTAGCTTCTTTGCGACCATCTTGACTCCACTGGTAAAAGAACGCAAGTGTCTCTTTTATTTGAACCAATTCATATGTTTTTGTTTCTAAACAAAATCGATGCGTGTTCTGTTGTCTGCATATGAGTAGAGGTGGGCATTTTCAAAGTTTGCTGAGAGCTACTACTCCATTCCAATGAAGAAGCATGGGATGGTGCCTGACCATAGTCTTTTTGAGGCATTGGTGGCATGCTTGATTGCCATCACTCCCAAGGATCACTACAAGAGACTGGAAGAAGGCAGCATTGTTCTGAAGAAGTCAAAGACATTTACTTTTTGCAAGGAAGGTGTGCTTGTCGAAGGTGAATCCTCACCGATAAAGACTGATATTGTGATCTTCGGAACTGGATTCAAGGGGGATCAGAAGATCAAGGACATCTTCACATCAGAGTATTTCCAGAGTATTGCAGTTGGGTCAACATCCTCTACTGTACCTCTTTATAGGTACCTCACTAAGATATGTCGATATGATATTGCGCATGTTCGATCTCGAATGGTTTGGTTTGTTAATGCCTTGTATCATTTTTTCAGGGAGTGCATACATCCTAAGATTCCACAGCTCGCGGTCATCGGGTACTCAGAGAGCTTGGCAAATCTCTACACATCAGAACTTCGGGCCAAGTGGCTGGCACATTTCATGGATGGTGGTTTCAGATTACCCAGTGTGTCTGCAATGCAGAAGGATGTCCTTGAATGGGAGAAGTTCATGAAGCGATATTCTCGAGGCTACTTCCGCAGGTCAAGCATTGGAATCCTGCACATCTGGTACAACGATCAACTCTGCCAGGACATGGGGTGCAATCCAAGAAGGAAGAAAGGTTTTTTCTCGGATTTGTTCGATGTTTATGGTCCTGGTGATTATGTTAACCTTCTCCCCAAAAAACAATAGATATTGGACCTGTATTGTTGCAGAACGTCCCTGCTCTTTCGTTATACTACTGGTTTGCATAGTACGCGTTCATTAAAAAAACATATAACCTGTGACAAACTGTTTTTCATCATCTTTTTCGCATGTCTTGATGTAAAGATTACTATTCGAAATAAACTTGCCTTCATGTTATATCAGCTGCTTAATCTTAACATAAATTGGTAAGTTGTGTCACCGTCTGTGTGAGAAATGTAAAGAGAGCAGGCTTGTGGATTCGTACAGGTGAGTAAGTGACAGGTGAGCGTGCCATGTGCGAGATTTTTAGATCCATTGAATATCTCCAGCAACAACTTCAAATGCATGAGAACCGAGTTGTAGCTCGCTGGTTTGCTCGTGGATGAGTGACGGACAGGTTGGGGGTTCGATCCCCTAGGTTCTCACCAAATGACATACTGATGCGCTGGCAAAATAATTTCGATTTAGGCGTAGGATGATTTTGACGATCCACGATCCGGCTACGAACCACTGTAAGAATAAGCGTCCGCATTCGTTAAACCACACTTCTGATTGTTAGCTGGTGTTTGTTCAAGTTCCTATGCATAGTAATATTATTAGATAGAGGTCTATTATTATAATTAGAAATATGCAACCCGAGAAACGAATTCACCAGATAGTTAAGTTGTCGCGAGTGGGCTTGTGAAGTGGTACTTGCAAGTTGGTCGAGTGTCGCTGGTCGAGAGGGGAGTCTTTGGTCGTTGGTCAAATGGTTGTATCCGAGGTGGCAATTGTTGGTACACAAGGTACCGGGGTGCCCTCTCCACTCCTCCAGAGCAGGGGTAGAATACTGAGTCATCCAGGAGGAACGACAGGACTGGGTCTGGTTACACTTGGACTGGCGGGCACGCGGGCCCCATCGCTCGGAACTGGACCACGAGGCATAGCGCTCTCGGCAGGCGGGGGCAACCAGGCCCCTGCGCCGGGAGACCGACCCGGACACGCGGAGCCAGGAGAGCATCGTGTCGGCCAGGCCGCGTGGCAGCTCGGCGGGCAGGCGGGCGATCAGGCCCCGCTCCGTATCGGCGACCACATAGGCAGCTGGCAGGGCTGACGGGACTCCGGGCCCCACCTGCCACCGATAGGACGCGACGACGAGCGGGACGTGCGTAGCAGACGGCTACGACTGCATGACATTTAATATATGTATGCCAGTACAGCGAACGAGTAGTGTGCCAGATGTACCCCCTTTTTCTCTCTCCCTGGTGGCTTGGGCACACCCACACATGTTATAAGGGGACCAACCCACTATGGGAGGGGGACCTCTTCTCTCCTCCCATCTCATTCATGCTCAATACGCACATACAGCTAGAGCTCAAGCAGGAGTAGGGCCATTACCCACCTCGAGGGCCCGAACCTAGGGAGATCGCCTGCGTTCATGTTGTTCTTGGGATTTGGAGGGTGGATCGAGGTACGACAGCGCACACCCCACCACCGAACCTCTAAATCTGTCGGTCCAACGACAAAATCGCCGACAGCAATATCCTCATCATTCTCCCCTTCTTTATTTGGAGTCGTACTCGACTCTAGCTTATCTTCTGTTACATAGTATGACATGAAATCATAATGTGCTTCTAGGGGACAAACAGGATTGCAAAACAAGAACTTTCACATATGCATAGGTGCCATGGTCTTATCATTTTTCCCTTATTCACGTAAACACACCCTCGTCTTTTGATTATCTGCAAAGGTGCTAAAGAAAAAGAACAACGTGTATGCATGGTATATGTATGCATCAATTGTTTTGACATTCTCATTATCTTGTGCAAAAATTTTATCGTGGCACCAGTCAAAAAATGTATTGGACAAAAACCATGTGTTCTCATCATTCCGCCCTGCTTGAAAGAAAGTTGCCCTCAACTTTACTAAATTTTGGGTCAAGTTGTTTGTAAGAGATCAGTATTTATTTGGGCCAACAAATTTTTAACAAGTGATTCACACGTGCCATATGAGAAAATGAGTGGAGATCTCTTTTTAAAACAGTAATTATTGAACAATTACTTTATTTGCAAGCTATCATAATAGGGCACAATGGATAGCGTGTTGCAAGAATGCAATCTCAAATCGGTTGTGATAAAAATTTAAGATACATGAAAAGTATTGTTCACATCATAATCTCCGATCAGATAAAATTTACAAGTATCATCTAGTAATTTCGAACTAGAAATTTCAGCAATCTTATCAATCACACTAGATAGTTCAATGGGTTCATCAAATAGCACATGGCATAAAGATTCATCTTGAAATGCTTTGTCAAGAACTTTGTCGTGAGTTTTCAATTCAACAGTATGAAAATGAAGCATATGATATTCAGAAAATGATATTTTTCATTTGGAGGAAGGCTAGCGTACACCCCAGAGTACGGATCTCTCCGTACTCCCAACGCGTTTTCGAAATCCGAGATGCCTAACAACAGATCCGAACCGTAGATCTTGTTTGTCTCATTGAAATATAGCCAGTGACTAAGTTTCGTATTTTTTTGAATTTATTTACTATTTGTTTCCTATTTTCAAAAATCAGCCTTCCAATTAGTCGTGGTGCGTCCAAAAAAGCTGATTTTTGAAAATAGGCAACAAATAGTAAATAAATTCAAAAAAATATGAAACTTGGTCACTGGCTACATTTCAGTGAGACGAACAAGATCAATGGTTCGGATCAGTTGTTAGGCATCTCGGATTTCGAAAACGCGTTGGGAGTACGGAGAGATCCGTACTCTGGGTTGTACGCTAGCCTTCCTCTTTCATTTGAGAGTGAATGCTTTCATGATGACTCATCTTTTGTTCTTGGTCTAATGATACAACACCGTGTTTATCTTCAATGTTCTACATAGATGTTGTAGGTGTTGTAATTGGTGTTTCTTTGGCAATCATGGTGATTTCATCATCATTTTCTTCAAGTGGTGCAAGTTGTTCAACACTCGATGTCTCAGCAACAGGTCTACGTATCTCATTTCCATTAGACCATGGGACAGCAATGGCACAATCGCCATCAACAATGGTTTCATTAGTGGGTATCGAAGGTGCAAACTCATCTAGCATGTAGATCGAATGGAATGTCCAATGCTTGACCACATCAACATCTATCTCTTAATTGTTTTCAATATCCTGCAAAAGGTTAACCGGAGAGGGAGACACAATAACATGCAAATTAACAATTAAATTATCTTCTTTCCTACAGATTTCTCCATAAAATTTAGAAACCGCTTTTAACAAATCAAAATATTCATGTTTCTTCTATTTCTTTCTAGCATCAATAATTTTTATTTGTTCCAAAATTTGATTTCCAGCTTTGCATGAAGCTTAACCAAATGAGAGTGAGTTGTAATTTTTATTAACAAGAATGTCCTGAATTTCTTTATTAAGCCCTCTAATGAACCGAATTTCAGTAGCTTCCTCGCATTCATCTAAACCGCAACGCATAAAATGATTTTTCAATTGTCCAAAGTAATTCATAACTTTGTTGTTGCCTTGTTTCAAAGTTGGAGTTTAGTGTTCAAAAAATAAGAATGCTAATCAGGAACATACATATCTCTCATAAGTCTCTTCATGGCATTCCAGCTTTGAGGTTGTCCCTATTTTCTAGTATTCCACCATATTAACGTAAATCCGTTTAGCACACTAGCGGCACTCTTAATCTTTTGTTTTTCGGGCAAATCATACTTTTTAAATTCATTATCAACCGCAATTTCCCATTCAATGTAAGCATTACAATCATACGTAATACTGAGAGGAGACAAGGTACACTTTATATTAACTTGATCAAGATTTAAAAATGGTGCATCGTTTTTGTTGATCTGGCGAATCATCCTTCCAACATAAGGAGGGCTCTCTTGAAAAGTGCGGTCCAAATCTCGCATTATCGATGTACGTCGTTGCTTATCACTAGCAGTGATGATTTCTCCATTCTTACGATCTTGCTTGGATCCATTATCTTCATATGACCCTGTCATGATTAGTAGCGAACAAGGATTACACACAAAATATATGTGAAACCCTATCAACTACTAGGTGTTGGAATTATTGAGGGTCAAATCTCTTAAGCTCTTATCAAGTTTTTACTAATTCTTACAAATGCACCAAGTGGTGCAACCGGCGACTGGTTCCTGATAAACCGATCTAAAGTGTGAGTAAAGCGACTGCAAGGCTATAACCTATACGGTTAGTAGAATGTGGAGTTTGGACAGGCTATGTATGAGGAGAAATGGAAACAATAAGCTAATTTCATATTTGCACAAATTGAATAAGTGTTAAAACTAGCACATAGCCTATGTTGCTGATCAAACAAAAATATATACTAGGCTAAAGCAAGTATATGGAGATGAAAACAAATGCTACACACTCAACAAGTCACGGATTTGGACTTTAGAGCATGGTAGCACACATTTGATCCAATTTTGCAATTTGTTGTTTTCTGCCCACAAGATAACAGGTCGGTATTTTGGTCGTAACGTTTGGTCAGTGCCTCTTTATTTATGAAATTTTTTGTACTTCTTCCTGACAGCTTTTGCAACAACTTTTCTTTTGGGCCAACTTTCTGAAAACCAACAGAGAAATTCGCATAAAATTCACAAGAGCTATGATATGCAGATTTCAGAACAACAAAAAGGTCTAAATCAAACATCCATAACTCCTTGAAAGATAGAACAACAAATTGTGGAGCTTTTGGCCAAGATTGATAGTTTGTAAGATATGATGTTTTTGGTGGACATTACGAAAATGAAAAATTTCTGGCCGAGATTGATAGTTTGTTTTTTGGGTGTTTTTGGGTGGATTTTGAGGTGGGAGATGAACAAGAAGATAAACAGCAACACGACAACACTAAAACGAACAAAAACTCAAATTAGCAAACAAAAATATTATATTGAAAAGGCACAATGGGCACAGCAGTACACAATCTTTTTCTATGGCAAATTTTCTGGACTATAAGATGAACAAACAAATAACTAAACAAAATACAAGAACTCACCGGTCAACCGTCGCTCTGATACCAAATAATGCACTCATGGGTTCCCGATCTTCTGGTGAGGGGATAAGTTCGATTTAGGCGGAGGATGACTTTGACGATCTAGCTATGAATCAAGCAAGGATAAGCGTCCGCAATCGCTAAAACACACTCATGATTGTTATCAACCGTGCCAAAGCCCGAATGACCTGACCATGAAGGTCTATCCTTACAAGCAATCGAATAACTCGCAAGAACAAGGGTAAAGCACACACTCGAACTGAGGTTCTGAACTTGTTTACAACTGCTCTAGTCGAGATAGCAGAACATGCGATATAGTTCCACACATGAGGACAACTGATCTAAAACAAAATCTAAGGAGAAAAAGAGGAATCTTGTCCAATATATTAAAAGGGAGATGACTCTAGGAAGTACTCTCAAGCAGCAAGATTACATGGGGACTCAGCCCAATGTAATGGTGATGCAGCACTCAAGGAAAGCAAAAGACTAGTTTCCATGAGATGCATATGACTGTTGCGGCCAACTCGTTAGTAATTCGAAGGTGATGCCAGATCCGTTGGAAAGACAGTGAAGTTATCTTTCCAACAAGTGCTCACACGTACCAATCGGAGTCCATTTGCATTCTTTAGGCCTCTTTGAATTCCGACTGATCATTGAAGTCTGAGTAGAATCCCTTTGCATTCCCACCATGCATTATTGTCTTGGTTGGTGTTTTATTGCCTTATAGCTGGTGCTTGTTCAAGTTCCTACGCATAGTAATATTATTAGGTAGCGGTCTATATTTTTATGATTAGAAATATGCAACTCGAGAAATGAATTCACCCGATAGTTAAGTTGTCGTGAGCGGGCTTGTGTAACTAGTACTTGCAAGTTGGTCGAGAGTCGCTGGTTGAGAGGGGAGTCTTTGGTCATTGGTCCAATGGTTGTATCCGAGGTGGCGATGTCCTCATCACATACGCTCAGGGAAAAAAAAGAAAAAATGCAGGGGCAGGGAAAAGAACACCCTATTTTATAGCTTCTCTTAATATACTCTTATGAGAGGCCAGCTTGACATCAGAATTCTCAGCTATTGTAAATATGTGATTTGTCGTTACTCGTCTAATATTGGCGGATATATCAGCATATCTTGGGTCATAATTTATTTCGTAATACCCCAAATTTTGGCAACTTGGAACTCCTGCACACACTGCCTTCGATGCCCCGCGCTGGGCCGCCCATTGGTCCGTTGCCGCTTTCGCCCGCTGGACGATGCATTGTCCACTAGGTCAACACCGCCGCAGCACATCGCAAGCTCTGCCACCCTAGCATTATTGTCACCATGATGTTGACTGCTCGAAGGATGCGAGGTTGTCGATGTCAGAAGGCTAATCCTAGCCACCGCCCCGCCATGCAAAGCTGCCCTGCAGGCCCACCCCATCCTGTCACCTCCAAGCCTAACCTGCACAACCCCTTGCCCTCGTGCACTATCCCATGGCCCTTAAAGAGAACCTCTATTTGGTACCCTATGCCCCCAACAAAAAAAAAAGGAGTGAGCAATTTGTTTTCAAATTTTATTTTGAGAGTTTATTTTTTATTTGGCGACTGAACAATTTAAGCATTCAATTGACAACCAACCAAACATACCATTTAATCTAACTAAAAAAATTAATTGGTTTTGATTTAAACAACATGAAAAAATTATAACGAATATTTATGCGTCATGACTATACCGATAAGGGGATAAAAGTCATGGAGGGCCACGAAAAAAAACACGACCTCCATGCTCGCCCAGACGCCAGCTTTGCATGCAAAACACAAGGGCGCGCCAATATTTCTCGCAGGCGTGCGAAACGAACCAAACATTGGCCCATTGTGTAACCAACAAATGGCTACGGACCAAATGAACGAAACACACATCTGTACACCTTCGGCCTCACTTGGACCCGCCTCTGATTAAGAACTCCGGTTTATCCAGTATTGCAAATTGCTCTTGCCTGTGTTCATCCCAAACGTTGGAAATGCTCCAAAACGATATAATGATATAGATCTTGAAGCATGATTAAACTAAGCAAAAGTTATCGAGGGTAGGGGTGGGCATAAAAATCCCGATACCGAAATACCGTACCGTACCGAACGAAAAATACCGAAAATTACGGTATTTTCGGTATACGGTATTTGCGTCGGTATCTGTTTTTGAAAACTTCGGTACTATGGTATCGGTACGGTATTTGATTCGGAAAAACCGACATACCATATATATACCGTGCTGTACTATGAGCACTGAGCAGGGTGCAGGCCATGAGCAAGCCGCAGCCCATGAGCAGGCCGCAGGCCGCAGCCCAGCACTTCCTCCTCCCACTCCCACTCCCCTGGTCTCAGTTCCCACTTCCCACTCGGGCCACTCCCAGCCGGCACAAACCCTAGGCGAGCGGCGGACCACGGCGGCCGGCGCGAGCGCCCGACGTTCCCCGGCGCGGAGTCCTTTGGCGACTGGCCCTTGCTCCTTCCCAGCAGCCACAACGGCCGGTCTTGCTCCTTCCCCAAAATTTCCATGTGTGCCATCCTGACGTTCTCAAGCGGCGGCAAACCTGCCTTCCAGGCATCTCTTCTAGTCCCGCGGCATCCCCAAGCGACAAGAATTGCAAATTGGGCGTTGTGTGCATGTCTATTGCTCGATCTGCTACCATGCATTCTCGATCTGTTTTCTTTACCTGGTGCTTTATTTATTTGTGCATGATAATGCTCGATCTGAAGCCTTCTAAGCTAGATCTATTCCAGATTTGTTTTCTTGTGTTGGCAAAATTCGGTATACTGAAATACCGAAATACATATACCGAAATATTACGGTACTTCGGTTTCGGTATTATATTTTTCTATAGAAATTTCGGCACTCAATTTTGGAACACCGAATCTTTCTATATACCGAAATACCGAACTGAATACAACGAAAATACCGAATGCCCACCCCTAATATCTTGGGTCATAATTTATTTTGTAATACCCCAAATTTTGGCAACTTGGAACTCCTGCACACGCTGCCTTGGATGCCCCGCACAGCACCGCCCATTGGTCCATTGCCGCTGTCACCCGCTGGACGATGCATTGTCCACTAGGTCAACACCGCTGCGCTCTGCCACCCTGGCGTTATTGTCACCATGATGTTGACCGCTCGAAGGATGCGAGGTTGCTGATGTCAAAAGGCTAATCCTAGCCACCGCTGCCATGCCAAGCTGCCCAGTACGCCCACCCCATCCTGTCACCGCCAAGCCTAACCCGCACGACCCCTTTCCCACGTGCACTATCACGTGGCCCTTGAGAGCACCTTTATCTGGTACCCTATGTCCCTATATCCCCAAATACTAGCATCTTCAAAATTAACTCGTTCTCTAAATCGTTAGCATATCCCGCAGGTTCTCTATAAACGGACATCTATATTTCCTATCCCATATTTTAATCCCATACCTCAACTAACTCCAACCACTGTACGTTTGTATAATAAGTGTATGTATACGGTGTTTTGTAACATGGCAAGAAAAATAATGTTAACATAAGTTTACAAATTTAGAGATGATAATAAAAAATATGTTTACGTAATGGAATTGATAATTATAATTAGTAATATTATTTTCGTAAAACCAAAACAATATAAAATTATTTGCAATTCCTTCCTGCATAAGACATCAGTTATAGTTGCAGCACCGAGAAAGCTCGATGTGGATTCTTTGAGCACAAGCTATCTTGTACCTATAAATTGGTGGGAGGTGTTGCTCGTAGTCTTCCTCCCTTTGCAAACATCAATTCCGAAAACCAGCAGAAGTCTGTGGACTTCCTTCTTTGCCGTAGAAGGGCAAAGAAGTTCGCATATTGTACAGCAGGTGCCCTTGTTGCCCAAGAGGAGGAAGAAGATTCGGGAGCTAGTCACCATGGTGGTATTGTTCTAGGAAGGAGTGTCACCAACGCCTGTACAACAATTACTTTGCCGACAACCATGTTTACCCTGAGTACATATTTAGTAGGAGGTGAGTACAAATGTGATTTTTTTCATATACAATTTGTATTTCTGAAAATTTTCATTGTGGTTTTAGGTTTCGTATGTGTAAGGCATTGTTCCTCCACATTGTAAATGCAGTCAAAGAAAATTGTGAGTACTTCAGGCAGAAGAGAAATAATGCTGACACTCTTGGTGCGTCACCGCTACAGAAGGTGACGGCGGCACTCCTAATGATTGCATATTGGGTATCCGCATATGAAATTATGAGTATATTTGCTTGGCCGATCAAACCATCCTAGAGAGCACGAAGAAGTTTGCTAAGACTATCGTTGAAGTGTTCGGCCCTAAGTACCTCCGGGTGCCGAACGAGGACACCGCTCGCCTCCATGCCATCAGAGAGGCTCGCGGTTTCCCAGGCATGCTCAAAAGCATCGATTGAATGCATTGGGAATGGAAGAATTGCCAAGTGGCTTGGCATGGAGCTTACACCGGTCATGTCACTACTAGGGAACGGGCCTTCTATCCCGGCACATCAGTCTCGGTTTATGGATATTGGGCCAAAAGCATGATTTTTTGCCCACATTAGTCATAGTTTGTCGACGGGTGGTTAACCGGGGGTTATCGTCGGTAATAGATTTGAATGGGGCTATGCTCTAGATCTCAAGCTTGAAGGTAACAAAAGACAGGGGTTATCTAGGTTCAGGCCCTCATGGTGGAGGTAACACCCTAATCATGCGTTCGTGGAATTATAATGGTGATCTAATGATCAAAGAGCTTATGCCTCTATGGCCCTTACCCCTCACTTTATATAGTGTAGGGGGGATAAGGTTACATGGTCTTATATGGAATGAGCTACCGAGTTCTGTTTGTCCAGCACACATACGCACTGGTATTTACAGGTACAAAAATCCCCTAATCAAACGGAGCCAAACGCTATCCTCGGGACTATCCTTGACGTCCAAGTCACATGTAGTTTGAGTGATTATCATCTCCATCTAGCCGACTCGGGTCGCCCACATTTGTTACCTCATGGGTCTTCCATGAGGATACCCGAGGCCTATGTAGTCCATAGTAGCCCCCGAGTACTTTGCAATCGAGTAAGATGTCTCGCCGACTGGTTTGTCTGATCATTCATGTAATTTGAAAGCAGATTGTAAAGAACATAAGAGATCTTAAGTTACAATTTTGATAGCAACGCCCGACTCGGCAGCACCGAGATTTCAGCATTCGGCCTATCTCTTGAGGCACGCCACTCCACCTTTGATGGTGTATTCCATTGGTTTGGCTGCTCGGCACCCATTCTCACTTTGTGAAAATGGCGATTGACCCATCATGGCGCGCACCTTAAGCCTTGCTACCACAGTTTCCGTCTTGTGGCATACTGTATTTTGTACATTTAACTGTATACAACATCAAACGCCTGACTCTGTCTTGCAAAAATCAGCACTCGGCCTAGCATGAGGCACGTTTTTAGCCGGTACCTGTCCCAACTGGAGATGGGATCAGATGGTGACCCACTTAAGGGCGTACCGACTGGATAAACTTTGGTCGAAAGGTATTTGTATCCATGCTGCGGTATACAACTGACGACCCACGAGGGGCATACCTCTGAAACAGTATCCAAGCTTCATCAACACCCAACTTTGAACATGCAAGGTTGGCTAGTGACTCAAAATGGGGTATGTCATGAAACATTATTTAATGGGTGGCGCTTCTGGTCATATGCCCTCAAGGGTGTACCGAGGCCAAATTAGGCTCGTTGTAAAAAACATACCGTTACTGTTTGTAACACGTTGTTCAGAAAGCATGATAAGGGGATTGCCCTTTGCTTAAACAAATTGAGCCCAAGCTCATTTAGGAATGCGAGGAGTCTTCACGCCCCTCTGATTGAGCCGAAGCGTCTCACGCCGCTGTGGGAACTGAATCCACACCCACTCCCGTCCCATTATCATGATGGCTTTACTGTGTTCAAACAGGTTCGGATCCATGTATAAAAATCCCAACATAGCGCATAGAGCCGTATGCAGTCTTCAAGCAGTTTCGTCCTCTTGCGAAACATTTAGTTTCTTCTCTTCTGCTACCATGGAAGGCCAGGGAGGAAAGCCTGACCCATGGGAGACCTACTGCTCCTAGTACCTTGCTGACATCGCCGCCTCCCGCGTCAAAACTCACGGCATCCAAGCTGGAACAAACTCATCTAGTCAAATTAATTAAGGTGAATTCTACACTATGAGGGCAAGGCCATTCAGAATGGTTTTACTCTCTAGAGGTGTACGCTTTACCCACATGACACAGCAAGTGTGAATAACATAGACCCCGGGTACCCATACGACGGGCCTAAGAGCATGGCCAGCAGCGCCTTTATCAGCTGGCCTGCATCAGTGTTGATTACTCGCGCGCTCGCCCGAGACAACGCGCCAGAGCTCCCGCCCGCCCGCCCTCAGAGAGAACTCGTTTGAATCGCGTGCGAGCGCCCGTGCGTACATTACTATGGCTACAGTGTTATCGGGAGGCTGCTGGGGATGCTCTAAGAGACCACCCGACAGGGGATGGACCAAGTCAGGTGGATAAGGACGTGTACCACTCGGACTCTAGAAGGCTTGACCGGTAAGATAGAAGTCTATCTCTAATTAATAGGAAAGATACAATTGTAATCCCGGATAACTATGTATCTGGCTAGAGCATAGAGATAGGAATCCTACCTCGTAACTGACCAGGACTAAACCTTGTAACCCTACCCCCCACTATATAAGGCGGGCAGGGAGCCCCTGGTTTGGCATGCCCAGATGATCTACAGCATCCCGCATCATGATCTTCATCATGATCTACATACACATCTCCACATCCATCAATGGAAGGACATCTCCCTCCGCATTGATCATCAGATCACCATTATAATCCCAGAGCACAGGACTAGGGTATTACCTCCACCGCAAGGGCCTGAACCTGTATAAAAAAGACCCATGTCTTGTGCTACCATCGAGTTTGGATCTTGTGCATCGCCCCATATATAATCATTGCCGACGATAACCCACGGTTAGTTACCCGTCGACAGTTGGCGCGCCAGGTAGGGGAAGAGTCAAGATCAATATTATCAAGCTCGATGGCATCGATCACCGGAGTCGCCGTCATCTTCGCTCTCGACAAGGCTTTCTGCTTCGGGAGCCGACTGTGCCATCAACGACTTCGGCAAACTCTACCTCTTGGATTTGGATCAGATCCAATCAGGGGGGAACTACAACAACCCCTCCCGCACGGGTTGGGGAATGCCACGGCCATCTACTCATGAGTAGTACGCCAGCGGCTCACTTTCCGACTCGGATACGGCGATGGCTCGAAGATAGATTTTGGACGTCATTTTGTTTCTTCAATTCCCGTCAATCCAGAATGAATTTCAGGATGAGACTAGATGCGTTGGAAATATAATTTCGTCAGCTTTCCGTGAAGCCTAAGAACTCTTGAAACGGAGTTCGGATGTGTCCGTGGCGTCCGTTTGAAGACAGACTGTGCGGGAAGGTCACGAATCTCAGCAAGCTTGTAAAACCCATCTGCAGGGGTTGTGGCATATGAAAAGGCCGTGGTAATCCTCTAAGGACATAAAGGATCAGTAAGAAGCTTCTCCAAACAATCGACGACCAACACTTCTTCCGGACTCAAATTCGATATAGTCTGAGGAGTACATTGACATTGCTTCGTCTGAACTCTCGGTCGGGTCGAGGAACGTCGCCGCCACCTACTCCCGAGTGGTGTGCCGGGGTTCAATTCTCGATTCATATACGAAGATGACCTAGACAAGAACAAGTTCAAGATGGTGGATGCCTTCAGCAGCAAACCACAGGTATTCAATGACCAAGTCGCTCTTTTGGACTCGGACCAGATCCGATCTAAAGAGATCTTCATCATCACTATAATTCAACTCCCGTTCGATTTGAGAAACGCTGCCACACCTACTCCGAGTGGTGTGCCACACGGCTCAATTCCCAACTCGGATACGGTGAGGACTTAATCAAGAACCTCTACAACATTTTCACGGGTTCGGACATGATCCAATCCGAAAAAGGAATCGACATCGCTTCGCTCGGGCTTCCGTTCAAGTTATGGAACGCTGCTGCTACTGAAGCACGGATTGGTTCCTGACTTGGATACAGAGAGACCCACACTAAAGATTCTCGAGTGGTGGCCACGACTACCACAACGATTAATAGATTTATCATCGCCTTCATCCTCAGCAAGGCTTTTTCGCATCGGGAGCATCTACTTCGTCACCAGCAAACTTCGGCAAGATAATGCCCTTGGACTCGGGCCGGATCCGATCTGAGGAAGACTTCCGCAACGACCGGCCCAGCAGACTTCTTCAGGTTCAAGGACGCCACCGCTGCATACTAACGCGTAATGCGCCGGAGGCTTAAGCTTGCTCTTTTGCACTCGGATTAGATCCGATCCGGGAGAGACTTCACCAACACATCAAGACCCACTCTTTCGGACTTAGACAAGATTCGATCCGGGATGGAATTCAACAGCGCTTCACTCAAACTCTCGATCGTGTTGGGGAACGCCACTGCCGCCTTCCAACGAGTAGTGCGCCGGGGGCTTAATTCCCGACTCTGATACGGTGAGGTCTCGATGGAGAACGAGTCTCGGGTGGTGAACGTCATTAGCAACAAATAACTCGAACACGACGATTATGGTGTCTATCATGCGATGCCGGCTTCATCAACCATGAAGTGAAATAAGAGAAGAAGATGCGATCTGGTTTCGTTCAAAATCTGGACGGAAATTGTGTCACGATTTCCCGTTGACTTAAAAGGCGTTTCAGGGTGAATCTTTTCTCGTTATCTTTCCAATGAATCCAAGAATGACTAAATCCGAGTTCGGATGCGACCGTTGCGCCTGTTTGAAGACAGACTGCGCAAAGATATCGCGAACTTTGGCGAGCTCATAAAGCTCGTCGGTGCCAACTACGGCGTGAGGATTGGTCGTGCCACATCTCGTGGGACGTTGAAGACCAGCGATGCCTTTCGTCGATTTTCGTCAAGCTACACCAACTGCGTGGAGATCATTTACGACTACAGCCGACTTCGCTGACCACAGCCGAAACCTCGACGAGCAAGTGCTATTCAATGCCGACCACGGCGTGTGCTGCTCGGTGTTGATCAAGATTTGAACGACTACATCCTCTACTCTGGTATACGCCTATGGCTCCAAGTATTCGGCTCGGCGACAAGCTACTCGGCTACACATCTACGCCCGCGCTATGAGCGCCCAAGTATTCCACTCGCCTGTACGCCATCACGCGCCAGGAGTGTTCGGTACGGCTACACGCCTATGGCTTCAAGTTTATGGCTCGATGACACCCTACTCGGCTATACGCCTACGTCCGCGCCACATGCGCCTAAGTCTTTAGATCGGCTGTACGCCATCGCGCGCCACGAGCACCCGGTACGGCTACACACCTACGCCACCATGTCTACGGCTTGACGATATGCCACTCGGCTACACTCCTACGCCATCAAGTCTACAGCTCGGCTGTACGCCATCGCGCGCCACGAGCGCCCAGTACGGCTACACGCCTACGGCTCCAAGTTTATGGCTCGGCGACATGCTACTCGGCTACACGCCTACGTCTGCGCCACATGCGCCCAAGTCTTTACATCGGTTGTACGCCGTCGCGCGCCACGAGCACCCGGTACGGCTACACGCCTACGCCACAAAGTCTACGGCTCGGTGATACGCCACTCGGCTATACTCCTACGCCACCAAGTCTACAGCTCGGCTGTACGCCATCGCGCGCCACGAGCGTCTGGTACAGCTACACACCTACAGCTCCAAGTTTATGGCTCGGTGACACACTACTCGGCAACACGCCTATGCCGGCGCTACATACGCCCAAGTCTTTAGATCGGCTGTACGCCATCGCACGCCACGACCGCCCAGTACGGCTACACGCATACGGTTCCAAGTCTATGGCTCGGCGACAAGCTACATGGCTACATGCCTACGCCTCCAAGTCTACGTCTCGGCGACACCACTCGGCTACTTGCCTATGCCACTAAGTCTACAGCTCGGCTGTACGCCATCGCATGCCACGAGCGCTAGGTACGGCTACACGCCTACGGCTCCAAGTCTACGGCTCGGCGACATGCCACTCGGCTACACGCCTATGCTTTCAAGTCTACGGCTTGGCGACAAGCCACTCGGCTACACGCCTACGCCACCAAGTCTATGGCTCGGCTCTACGCCATCGCGCCACGAGCGCCCGGTACGGCTACACACTTACGCCTTCCAGTGTATGGCTCGCCAACAAGCTACTCGGCTACGCGCCTACGTCCACGCTATGAGCGCCCAAGTATTCAGCGCGACTGTACGTCATCGCGCGCCATGAAGGCCCAATACAGCTACATGCCTTAGCATCCAAGTCTATGGTTCGGCTACACGCCTACACCTACATCAGAGCTAAGTTCTCATTATCATAATCTTTTCATATAAATCTAAGTTGTTTCTTGACTTGCTACTTAGTCGGTCTCCGACTAATCAGTTAGTCAGGGGCTACACCTAATAGGTGCACTTGCGTGCACTTTTGTTGCTTTTTCTTAATGATCGCAAATGAATCTGAGTGGTTATTCCGAGTAGTGAAGCTCTGACCCCACGAACGGCGAACTCTAGTCACTCGATATGCGTGCCTGGGTAAAGAGCCATGAGCCAGTTCCCGACGCCCAAGGGCTAGACTAGTCGGGCAGAGTGCATAACAAAAGAAAGATTACTGGGAGGGATCCATGGGTTTTTACCTCATCAAGTACCCTTTACGACTTTGTATACGAGCAAGAAGGACCTGCGCAATCGGCAACAACTACAGCACGGTGAGCTCCTGGCACAGCTACATGCTTACGCCCTCGCCTCGACCGCCTAAATTCATAGCTCAGCGAACGCCCGGCATGGCTATGCGCCTACGCCCGCTCCTCGAGTGTTCAAGTCTATGGCACAGCTACACGCCCACGCCAACTTTGGTACGGCTATACACTTACGCCTCAGGCCATAGGCCACCCTGCGCCCTAAGCGCTAACTACGGCCTTCCAGTTGCGCATCACAACCAGTGGCTACAAGCACAGCTGGGCTAAGCCAAATTCAGCCTCGGTACACCCCATGTTGGGTCAACTACCGACAGAGCTACAAGTAATACCCATCTCTTGGTATACCCCATGTTGGGTCACTAGTTGATCATTGCATGTCCGGATCAGATACCAGTGATGTTGGGATTGAGTTTCGATGGTACGCTCCATTTGGGGCCGACGCTGTACACCGCAACCCGGGTATGGATACCATACGGCCAAACTCTATCCTTAAGGTACGCCCTGTGGTGGGGCCGCCAGTTGTATCCCACTCTGGTCGGGTACAGGTACCGTCTGGCTGACAACAATGATATGCCCCATGTTGGGACACTAGCTGTGTGCCGCACCAGTCGGATACCAGTATCATTGGGCCAAACCCTATCCAGATGGTATGCTCCATGTTGGGCCAATAACTTTACTCTATGAGTACAGGTAGCAGATGGTTAAAAACATGGTACGCCCTATGGGGCCACCAGTTGTATCCTACTCCTGCCGGATACAGCACTACAAGAAAAATGACCTTCTGTGACGTATTTTCTGTGACAACTGAGTAATTTGTCATTGATTTATGACGTTTATTCTCAAAAATGTCATAAGCAATAACTTAGGGATTTAGCACTATATTTTAGTGACGAATATGTTAGAGACGTCACTAAGGTCAATCCAAAATCGTCACAAAGCAGTAGTGCAATGTGGTGTGACGATATAGTTATTGTCATATCCAATCTAAAATCGTCACTAAGCGTCACCACTGTGTTTTGACATAATATTTATTATCATAGCGTCTTCTCTAGTCACAAAGGTCACACCCCAAAATGCTTTTCACATTTTTCTAAAGCTTCTCCAACATGTTTGATGCATTCATGTGTTACACCGTAAAATATTTAATTTTGGGATGTGAATAGAAGATATAGATAAATCACTATATTTTCTTAAGAATTTAAAATTTTTATTAACGTTTAGTTAAATAGAGAATGAATTTTATTAAAGAAAATATTATTTTCTAAATTAAATTTATGAACCATAGGATATAATTTGCCTAAAAATAACATTTGAAATTCACACGAATTCAAAACTATTTTCAAAACTCATTTGAAAAAGGTAAATCTAAACTGAGCTCCATTCCAAATCTTGCTCATCTCAGCCTAACTCTTTCCCTCTCCTTTTCCTTTTATTCCAAAATCACTACACCACGGCACACAATTAGCGACCGCCGTGCACACATGCTTGTCTCGTCGTGCCGCTCCTGCGCCGCCGCCGCCGCCGCCAACCCTCACCACCGCCGTCGCTCGCCCCTCCCCAGTGCCTCCACAGGACCACAGCCCCTTACCACCCCGCCCTGCCCCTCACCACTAACGCCGCCGCCACTCATCATCCTGCTCCCCGCCCCTTCGAGCGCCGCCGCCGCTCCTCACCACCGCGACCGCCCCTCCCTAGCACCACCACCCGTGCTCGCTGCTCCTCTTCGGCGCCGCCCAGCCCTGCTCCCTGCCCTTCCCCACTGCCGCCCCTCCCAAGCATTGGCGTCCTCTCCGCCTCTTCCCTCTTGGCACTCGGCGCTAGGGTTGGGTTCTCCCATGACCTCCATTGATGGTCTCCCACAAGCTCTAAGGAGGGAACGCGCTTCTCGTCTTCCTCTTCGCCCTACCCCTTCCCTTTCCTCCTCCTAGTTTCCCCTTCCCTCCTTCTTCTCAGATCCAGATCCAACATGTGGCGACTGGGGTGGCCACCGACGATGCTATTCTCCCAACGACTGGGGTGACCCTCCCCTTGCCGCCGCCGCCCTCTCCCTCATCCAGCGCCTCAGATCCCCTCCCAACGCCTCTCCCTTCCCAGTCCCCATCTCCAGCCGCCCCTCCCTCTCCCCAGTGTCTCTAGGCGACATCCCCGCCGTCCACCGCCCCCCAACGGCGACGGGCCCACCGTCGCTCCTACTGCTGCCTCCCCCGCTCTTCAGTCGCCGCCGCCGCCGCCTACCCGCGCTCCGAAGGGGATCCGATCCAGCGCCCGGTGAGCAACCCACTGCGCGGCGCCTAGCTTCCTTTTTCTCCTGTTCATCGTCGTGGCTCCTGCTCGCCGGCGACCTCTCCGCGCTCTCAAGGGGACCACCATCCAGCGCACATCCAGTCTATTGAGATGCACATCCAGTCTGAAATTTGAATCCGTACAGCTCTTGTTCGCGTCCCTGGTATGCCGTGCAGATTTTAAATGCTGGATTGATCGGCGAATTGCTGCTAATCTGTTGTGTGGGAACACTTCACATAGATTGAATGAATGAATATAGTTGCGGTTCCATTATGCCCAATGATGTTTGCCCTGTACATGCAAAAGATTGAGGTGTCGATTGTATGACTTCATGATGTAGGACTGAGGTTGGATATTTATGAGCCTTGAGTATCATGACCGAATTTTGCTTGTTGGCAATAGGAATTGCTTGCTTGCTACATTATTTTCAAGGGATCACCATGTATGTTTCTCATCAAAAGCTAATCCAGCAGGTATTTATGATGCAACATCTTGCATTGCCAAACCTTGATGAGTGCACATCCTTTTTTAGCGCCTATGATGGTCATGGAGGTAAAGTTAACAGTTTTCTATTCTGATCAAATTTATTTACTATTGCATTGCCCCTTCAGTTTTAAGCATTCGTTGGACTAATATTATACAAACTTTGTACAACTTTAATTACAAATAGCCAGAACTAGAAGTTAAGAAGGTAGAGATGCATGTTCTTTTAGCAATTGGTTTAAATGAGATCATGCCTTTCTCTATGCACAATTAAGAAATATATGCTTTATCAAATTAGCCTTCGGCATCCCCGATCAGCTATTCTAATATCACTTATATATTTTATGATGGCTGCCTGAATTAAACTATAGTAGATTTCATTCTATTTTTATGTTATTCTTCCGCCTAGATCAATTTATGATGCATATGCCAATGGTAAATGGTTCTAGTGAAGAACCGTTACTCATTATTTGCTCGAGTAACAATTGAAAGACAGATTTTTTTTTATCCACACACCTTTATTATCCAATAACATACCATGTTCCACTATAATGATCACTAGCATGAGTCAATCATGAAACAAATTCATTAAGCAATAAGAAATATACATGCTTGCTGATATGGACAACTGTATAAATGGGCTGTACTCAACCACCCATAATCCATCTTGGATCACCCTTTCACTTTAGCCATTTTGTGATAGTATTGTAACTGGTAAGATATGCAGCGTATTTTATTTCTGTCATAGACTGATTTTGCCCTAATACTTTCTAGATTGTCACTTTCTCTTTTCATATGCTTCACTTCTATGCACATTCTAATTGCAGAACAATGGAGAGCTGAAGGAATTATAATAGTGAGCTGAAGGAATTACCATTGTCAACACTTGGTTTAATGACAAATATTACAATGGAGAGCCGAAGGAATTACCATTGTCATGTTTTGGTGACAAATTCAATTGTATTTATGTTGCCATGTACAATGTGCCGATGAATATCTGTATTATTTGGTCACTTGTTAATTTATAATGAATTTATTTGTGTAAAAATTGTTTGGATTTATTTATGTGATGATAAATTGTGAGCTATAATGGGGTCTAAATACATTATTGGGCTAGAATTAATGAGTTTTCCAAATTGATTTGGTTTTGAATAATTATGACGATAAAATTCGTCACAACATTTTGCCACGTCACCTGCCATGTCATTTATCTAGCACCATCCTAGTCATTTGTTTGTGATGATTTTCTTTTAAATTGTGACGATTCATAGCGTCATAATCTTTTGTGACAATGAACCGTTCGTCACTAATTTTGTGACGTTTTTCCTTGTTTTGTCATAGAAGGGCTTTAGAGACGCACCTTCTGTGACAGATTGATTTTTGTCACAGAAGCGTCACAGATTGGATACGGTGACAAAAAAACCCCTCTTTGTGACGATATCTGATTGTCACAGAAGACCATATTTCTTGTAGTGCAGGTACCACTCGGCTCTTCAGCCAAAACCACGGTATGCCCTCTGGGGCCACCAGCTGTATCCCACTCTGGTCCGGTATAGGTACTGCTTGGCTCTTCAGCCAAAACCAATGGTACGTCTCATGTTGGGCCGCCAGCTGTACCACTTCATAAAAGATCAAAGTGATGCGTCTTACAATGGGCTGACCGACAGAACTCCGGTAATTTCGAGCTGGGTATCACTAACAACTCTAAGAATGTCTATGAGTTTTCACAGACTCATCGTAGATAACAGGCAGAAGCCAGTCGGGAAGAAGCATCAATAATCTATAAGCCCTCGGCATAAAGCATGACTCATTCAAGGTGCGACAAAGAGGAATAGCAACCCGACTATGAAGCACTCGGGGGCTACTATGGATAACATAGACCCTGGGTACCCATACGACGGGCCTAAGAGACTACCCGACAGGGGATGGACCAAGTCGGGTGGATAAGGACGTGTACCACTCGGACTGGACTCTAGAAGGCTTGACAGGCAAGATAGAAGTCTATCTCTAATTAACATTGTAATCCCGGATAACAATGTATCTGCCTAGAGCATAGAGATAGGAATTGTACCTCGTAACCGACCAGGACTCTACTTTGTAACCCTGCCCCCCACTATATAATGCGGGCAGGGAGCCCCTGGTTCGGCATCCCTAGATGATCTACATCATCTCCACATCCATCTATGAAGAGACTGAAGGGAAATGCACAGGCTACGCTAGCCGAAAATCAAAATTTTCGCGCACACCCAGGATCAACATGTAAGTAGGGGATCATGGATCGTTACCCTCAACGCGCGGATGTAGCGGAAGAAGACTCGCGCACGTAGAGGAAGTAGTCGTACACGCCCCGATCAGCACGCCAACTGCTCGTTGAGGGGTCGCCGGTGCTCACCTAGGGGTCGCCGGTGAAGGGGAGAGGTCGCCCGTGCTGGGGAAAAGGTCGCCGATCAGCAAGCACGTCCGCGAAAGAGGCAGCGCCTCTAAGGTATCCACACTAGAAGGCTTCTACACTAGAAGGCCCATTAGGACTCTATCTCCTACGCGGATCCATATCCACGCGCCGAAACCCATTAACAGAAGTGAATCCGTTAAGCATGTTCCAACCCGTTAAGTGTGTGACCCGTTAGGTTCATGTGCAAGTCGGCCGCGGACCCGAAAACCCGTTTCCAGTCCACAGATCAATAGCGGTATCTAGCAACACATATTGACCCCCGAATGCACAGAATGATCTCATCGGCTGAACCTTGATACACGCGTACATACCGATCCCTTTGCCACGCGACACCAGTCAAGCTCAAGGCAAGATACGTGCCACCCTTGTGATAGCTCGACCCATTCACTCGTTCCGTGTAATGGATATAAGATGTGACTAACAATTAGTCACCTTGGCACGGCCGCGCACTTTCCTTATCCATCCACACCGAGGGGCCCAGAGGTATCTCTCCCGTTATCGAGGAGGGGCAAATTCCATCTTGATCTATCACACCCCTACGCCATGTTTCGCGGCATACCCGTAAGTTACCTTTATAACTACCCAGTTACGGAGTAGCGTTTGATAACCCCAAAGTATACAACTACGCATGCTGGGACTCTATGATGATCTCAGGTCTAAGGACCATATAGGTGTACCACTCGAGACAACAATCTGATGGCACTATTAAGATAACAATCTCAGCAGTGTCTCGGAGTAGGTCAATCCAACCATCCGTGTTCTCTAACACGTGTCCACATTATTGATTCGATATCCACTATATCTATGGTATGTGAAACAGTACCATCAATCAATACATGTGCCGATCAATCATTACTGCTCCTCGTAATGATTCTGGATCAGGGATCAGTTTAGAATAATGTCATACAAACAATGTGTCTCACAACCAAGTCGTACTTGATGAACAAAGTTATGACCATTATTCATGGAACCTGATAAGCTAGTTATCGAAAAGTACATGAACAAAGACGTATTACACAATCATCTCATGATTGATCTAGGGCATATTCCCTTCAATCTCCCACTTGCACTAGAGTTAATCATGCAGGTATCGAATACCCATGGCTCTTGTGTGCGCCTCATGCTTGGGTTGTGGAAGGGGCTTTGTCAGCGGATCAGCCACGTTTAGATCCGTGTGCACTTTGCAAATCTTCACGTCACCTCTCTCAATGATCTCTCTGATCAGGTGGTACCGCCTGAGTATGTGCTTGGACTTTTGGTGAGACCTAGGCTCCTTAGCTTGTGCAATGGCACCACTATTGTCACAATAGAGGTCCACTGGACAGGAAGCACTAGCGACAACTCCCAACTCAGAAACAAACTTTCTGATCCAAACCGCCTCCTTTGCTGCTTCTGAAGCTGCAATGTACTCGGCCTCCGTCGTGGAATCAGCTACTGTCTCTTGCTTAGAACTTTTCCAGCTCACTGCCCCACCATTGAGACAGAATACAAACCCGGATTGCGAACGCGAATCATCCTTGTCGGTTTGGAAGCTAGCATCGACGTAACCCTTTACGACGAGCTCCTCCTCTCCTCCAAAAACCAGAAACATCTCCCCAGTTCTTCGCAAGTACTTGAGGATGTTCTTTACAGCTATCCAGTGACATTCACCGGGATTCGATTGGTATCTGCTCGTAACACTTAGAGCGTATGAAACATCAGGGCGCGTACACAGCATGGCGTACATGATGGATCCAATAGCAGAGGCATATGGAATCGCATTCATTCTCTTTAGCTCATCAGGCGTCGAGGCACACTGAGTCTTGCTGAGACTTACACCATGAGACATTGGCAAGAATCCTTTCTTCGAGTTCTGCATAGCAAACCGATTTAGGACTTTGTCAATGTAAGTACTTTGGCTTAATCCAATTAGCCTTCTCGATCTATCTCTATAGATCTTTATCCCCAAAATGTAGGCCGCATCTCCCAAATCTTTCATTGAGAAACTCTTTCTCAAATAAGATTGAACAGCGTCTAACATTGGAATATCATTCCCGATCAACAGTATGTCATCTACATACAGGACCAGAAACACAAGTGCGCTCCCACTAGCCTTCTTGTAAATACACGGCTCTTCTTCATTTTTGATGAAGCCAAACTCTTTGACCACTTCATCAAAACGAAGGTTCCAACTCCGAGATGCTTGCTTCAGCCCATAAATAGACTTCCGAAGCTTGCATACCTTGCTAGCATTTAAAGGATCGACAAAACCTTCGGGCTGTACCATGTACACGTCCTCGCTTAGGTTTCCATTTAGGAAAGCCGTTTTGACATCCATTTGCCGAATTTCATAATCATGATACGCGGCAATTGCTAACATGATCCTGATAGACTTCACCATGGCAACAGGCGAATAAGTTTCATCATAGTCAACACCATGAATCTGCTTATACCCTTTTGCTACCAAGCGCGCCTTAAAGATGTGAACATTTCCATCGGCGTCTATCTTTTTCTTAAAGACCCATTTGCACTCGATAGTTTTTACACCATCAGGCAGATCAATCAAGTTCCAAACTTGATTATCATACATGGACTTTATTTCGGATCTCATGGCCTCTAGCCATCTTTCAGAGTCCGATCCCACCATTGCTTCCGCATAATCCTTAGGCTCATCATTGTCCAACAATAACACGTCGCGCTGCTCCGATGCGAGGAACATAAACCTCTCGGGAGCACGACTTGCCCTCTCGGATCTACGTGGGGCTGGCACCTCATCCTCCGGCTCAGCAACAACTTGCTCGTCGGGTTGAGGGTCAGCAGGAGCTGAAACATTTTCAGGTGTTTCCCGAATTTCTTCAAGTTGCACCCTGCTCCCACTGGCTCTTTCGGAAAACTGTTTTTCTAGAAAGATACCATCTTTTGCGACAAACACTTTGCCCTTTCCCGGATTATAAAAATAATAACCACCGGACGTATCCCTTGGATACCCCACAAAGAAGCATTTATCCGATTTGGCGTGAAGCTTATCAGACGTCATACGTTTTACATAAGCTTCGCAGCCCCAAATCTTTAGAAAAGACAACACGGGACGCCGCCCCGACCATATCTCATATGGCGTCTTCTCCACGGATTTTGATGGAACCCTATTCAAAGTGAACGCAGCTGTTTCTAGAGCGAGTCCCCAAAATGACAAAGGAAGATCAGTCCGACTCATCATAGACCGCACCATGTCCAACAAGGTTCGGTTCCTCCGTTCCGATACACCGTTCCATTCAGGCGTCCCGGGTGGAGTCAATTGCGGAACAATTCCACAACTCTTTAGATGATCGCCAAACTCTTGGCTCAAATATTCACCTCCACGATCAGATCGTAGAAATTTGATTGTCTTGCCCAAATGATTTTGTACCTCATTCTGAAACTCTTTGAACTTTTCAAAAGATTCAGACTTATGCCTCATTAGATAGATATAGCCATATCTACTAAAATCATCGGTAAAAGTAATGAAATACCGGAAACCACCTCTGGCCTCAGCACTCATCGGTCCACATACATCCGTATGTATGAGGGCCAACAAGTCACTCACCCTCTCACTGTGACCAGTAAAGGGTGTCTTTGTCATCTTGCCAAGTAGACAAGATTCGCATGTGTCAAAAGATTCAAAATCAATTGAACCAAGAAGACCATCTTTATGGAGCTTCTCCATGCGTTTCTTACCTATATGGCCTAAGCGACAGTGCCATAGATAAGTGGAATTCAAATCATTTGTTTTGAGTCTTTTAGTATTAACGTTATAAACATTTGCATCATCAAGATCCAGCACATACAACCCATTCATCAATGAGAAGTTACCATAGAGCAAACCATTGAAATAAATAGAACAACGCTTGTTCTTTATTACAAAGTCATAACCATCTTCTTCCAAACATGAAGAAGAGATAAGGTTCTTGCTCAAGGCAGGAATATAATAACAATTATTAAGTTCCATGACTAAACCAGACGGTAATGATAAGGAATAGACGCCGACAGCCAACGCAGCAACCTTTGCTCCATTGCCGACACGAATATTCACCTCACCATTTGCACAGCTTCGAGTCCTACTAAGCCCCTGCAACGATTTGCAAGTATGAATCATTGACCCGGTATCAAATACCCACGATTCATTAGGACAAGTAGCAAGATTAATTTCAATAACATTAATACCTGAAGATGAAACAGTTCCATTCTTCTTGTCTTCCTGGTACTTTCTGCAGTTCCTACGCCAATGACCTTTCTTATGGCAGTAGTGACACTCGTCAGAATTCCCAGGGCCACCCTTCTTGGGCTTCACAGCTGGCTTAGGTTTCGGATCTTGGATCACATCCTCACCGTTCCCTTTGCCCTTGCGTTTCCTTTTCTTATCCTTTTGAACCATCATCACATGACTAGGGCCTTTCTTAATGCTTTGCTCAGCCTGCTTCAGCATCCCATGCAGCTCGGTCAGGGTCTTCTCCAGGCTATTCGTTATCGAGGAGGGGCAAATTCCATCTTGATCTATCACACCCCTACGCCATGTTTCGCGGCATACCCGTAAGTTACCTTTATAACTACCCAGTTACGGAGTAGCGTTTGATAACCCCAAAGTATACAACTACGCATGCTGGGACTCTATGATGATCTCAGGTCTAAGGACCATATAGGTGTACCACTCGAGACAACAATCTGATGGCACTATTAAGATAACAATCTCAGCAGTGTCTCGGAGTAGGTCAATCCAACCATCCGTGTTCTCTAACACGTGTCCACATTATTGATTCGATATACGCAATATCTATGGTATGTGAAACAGTACCATCAATCAATACATGTGCTGATCAATCATTACTACTCCTCATAATGATTCTGGATCAGAAATCAGTTTAGAATAATGTCATACAAACAATGTGTCTCACAACCAAGTCATACTTGATGAATAAAGTTATGACCATTATTCATGGAACCTGATAAGCTAGTTATCGAAAAGACATGAACAAAGACGTATTACACAATCATCTCATGATTGATCTAGGGCATATTCCCTTCAGAGACATCTTCCTCCGCATTGATCATCAGATCACCATTATAATCCCAGAGCACAGGACTAGGGTATTAACTCCATTGTGAGGGCCTAAACCTGTATAAAAAAGACCTCCTGTCTTGTGCTACCATCGAGTTTGAATCTTGTGCATCTCCCCATATATAATCATTGCCGACGATAACCCCCGGTTAGTTACCCGTCGACAGCAAGCCATGCTGAGGCTTCTCAGATATACACGCTATAGCTCATTGGGTTCCCTGCTAACTTTAGCCCAACCTTCCATATGCCGTGTTGTGGTCCAAAAGAGTTAACCATTGCTATGGACGCTGACCATGGTCCTCTCTCATTAACTCATGGACCCCCATGGAAGCTGCCACAACATACTCCCCCCACACAAAACACTAGCAAATTTGAAGCTTCCTTGGCACCCAACGAAACTAGCAGCATATAAAACTAACCAAGTGGTCCCATAACCACGAGTGGTCGTACGGTAAGTACTCAGTAGTGTCGGCATAGGCCACCGCTCCTTAAATCATAGAGCGGCGGAACAATCACAAACCCAATCTCATGCACGAAGGAACCCACCATACAACCATCTGCTCCCAATCCTAGTTAATAGTTGGTCAAATTTTAATTAAGGGTGATCACGCACACTGATTTCTCGTGATACATACTAGTCTTGGCGATGATACTAAAATCCATCGTGACCCAATTTTCCGTAACCAGCGGAGCTAAGCAACTAATCCCAAATAAATATTTGAGACATACACTAATACACCTAGTGGTGAAGTTCAACAGTGGTTCCACATTATTAGGATTAATATGCAATTTGGTCCATCTAGGGTAAATTATCGGACGGCCATGCAAATTAGCAATTTTGGTAAAATCTATAAAAACTAGGAGCTAGTGGAAAGTCTTGCCTTGCGGGTACTCAAGGTCTTGCGGGACGTCGACGGCGTTGGGATATGCTCCTTCACCTTCTGTGGGATCTAGCGCACGCAAAACGACAACTCAAAATAAAGAATTGCAAATAAAAACATTATTGCATGTGATAATAAATTATATAAGAATTACGGCACAAAGGTATGAATTTTAGGAGTTTTTGGAAACTGGAATCGTCGGATTCAGAGCTTAGACGAGGTCACAACAAAATTGGAAAGGAATGGATTTTTCGAAAATGATGGAAAATAAAAGAATGCATTGTGCAATTGGGTTGCACAGTGCAATTGGGTTGTAGCTGGGCTCAACCGAGCCGGTCAAAGGGGCCCATTCGGCCGAACCGACAAAAAAGTGAGAGAGGGAGAGAAATAAGAGAGAGAGAGATGGCACAGGGTAGCGGCAGCTCGGCTTGCTGGCGACGGGCGGTATCTTTGTCGACAGCGAGCACGGTGATGGGGTGGCGTGATGACAGGCGGCGTTGGGAGGGAGACCGATAATGAGAGAGAGAGAGAGAGAGAGAGAGAGAGAGAGAGAGAGAGAGATGGGTAGGGAGACAGGGGATGGTGCCAGGCGGCGGCGGTGCCGGGGTGAGGGTGCGGCGACACCGGCACGGTGGCGGAGTCGCACGGCGACAGCACTAGAGGCGACGACAGCTCGGCGCGGAGCGACGGCGGCAGCCGCGGCCAGAGGAGCGATGCCAGAGGAAGAACGAAAAGAGAGAGGGAGAGGGAGACACAGGGTGGAGGATAGTGTGCCAGTGGCGGCGGCGCTTGGCACTGGGGCTGCAACGATGCAGCGCCGGTGTAGCAGCGGTAGGGGGACCAAGAGGGAGAGAGAGAGAGTGGCAGGAGGGGGTGAGGGGAACGGGGACGATGAGGAAGAAAGAGAGAGGCAGTGGAGAAGAAGGATCGGGAAAGGGTGTGGTGGCAGGGAGGAGGACGCGTTGGGGGAGGGGGAAGAAGGGAGGAAGGAGCGGCCAGGGGAGGGATAGGCCGAGGGAGGGGGGGCTCGGGGACGAGAGAGAAGAGGCGGGGGAGGCTGGTGGGAGGAGAAGGAAGGAGGAAGAAGAAAGAGAAGAAAAGAAAAGGAGAGAAGAAAAGAGAAAAAGAGAAAGAGAAAGAAAAGGATAAAATTTTTAAATGCAAACAAATTTGGAATGCAAAATTTTGTTTATGCAAAGTTTTCGATGTATTTTAAATTAACCTACTTTTCTTTAAATCTTTAAAATTCAAAATTCTTTTATATTAACATGCCTACTTTGAAATAGGTTGGGAAATTGAATATTCTTTTAAACAGACATGCTTATTTTAAATTGTTTTAAAATAAGGATGTCACACTAACGCTGCTTTCTATTCTTCCCGCACTTCTCCGTGCCTAGTAAATGAGAAAAGGGGCTCCTTTTATAGCCAACCACATAGAGCGTGCCACGCGTAGGGACAAGTGTCCTCTTCTCCCTAGCCAAAGGAGAATCCAAAGTGCATCCGATGGTGGTCGGCCGGCCCAAGTCGGTCGGCCGACCTGGTTTCGATCGATCCCAACACTTGTTTCGCATGGGATCCCTCTTTAACGGTGTAGATCATCCCCTTGAGGTGGTTTTGGCAGTTGAGGCGGGCAAAGCTGACTTTAAGTGTGAAGGCCATGCAGCCATTCGATCAAACCGACGTGTATGGACGTTGGGGATAGCCTCCTTTTGTGCTTCTAGAATCCTTGGAGAAAGAACAGTCCCGGCGTGAACCAGGTGCCGGTCGGTCGGCCCTATCCCTATTAGCCGACCGGGGCTTTTCTCTGGTTTGGGTCCAATTTCGCTCTGCAGGTCTCTAAAGACACAAACTTACCAAAACTTGTGAAATTTTGTTAAATTGCACACTTTTATTCCATGTTCCTTCATAACTGAGAGCTATGTTGACGGTCGAAAGTGTGTGAATAGTTATATAAATTGATCGTGAACAGTCTCCTACTCGATCACAACCACATATGCAAAGTAGCACCAGCATTCATCAGGCATAAAAATATTTTTGATGCTATTTTATTTGAGGAAAGAAGCAATAGAAGCATTTTATGCACATGAAATAATGACACCCTAGATCACTATTAATTTAAAATTTCAAAACTATAGAGATGATATGCTATTTTATTTTTTTTATAAAATCTAGAACAGTTTGAAGTATTTTCAAATGTTCCTAATAACAAAAAGGGAAAATAAACAAAAAGTAGTTTCCTTTGGTTGATGGGCCGGCCAATGGTGGCAGGCGGCCCAAGGCCCAATGCGGGACCCATGCTTAGGCGAAGTATGGCAGAGGAGGGCAAGGCAAACTCAACGGCAGTCTTGGCGGCACCGGAGATGGACGGGGGAGGCGGTGAGGTGGCTGCGGCTCGCAGTATCCGCGGCGCCAGTGAGGGACTAGACAGTAGATCAATCCTAACGGTTGAAAGCAAGAACGGATACTGGGGAGGCTACCTGTGCACCAGTGAGGTGGACTAGACAGGCAGCTTGTCCATGGCGGCGGGGTCACCAGCTCCGGCAGGAGCATGGACCAATTCGGACCAGGCGGTTTCAACTCTTGAGTTCACGTGCTCTGCTCTGAGGACCTGCAAGCGGCTAGAGGTGAGAGGCAAGCAACACTAAGGAACAAGAAAGGGAGAGGGTGTCGACGAAGTGGCCTGAGGCCATGGAGTCGAGCGAGGCTCACCAGGAAAAGCACGGGGCATGGCGAGGCATTGGGCACGAAAGAACAGGGACACATGGCTCCAATTTATAGGCGGTGCGGCGCGATGATGGTGGGCTAAGCCTTTAATCCAATGGAGGGCACAACGCACAGGGAGGCAGCGAGGGACAGACACTAGTAAACTACAGCGGTGGCGACACAATGCTAGGCTAGAGTGAATGACGTGGAGCAGCGGAGAGAGGTGGGTCGCGGTATGGTCTTCGCAGCGGCGTGCATAGAACACGCGCGGGCGCAGGTGAGTTAATGCGGGCAGATGCTTGCCCGGGCCGTCGGGCGTAGGGGCAGCAGCCAGGGCGGTTCCTGAGTTTTTCGGGGCTCAGAACAAAATCATAGATGGAGGCTTCTAACATAAGTATTAATTTTTTTTATAATACCATACAACTAAAAAAACAACATTCAATGTATTGTACAAATTATACCGATAAATAAAAGTAAAAGTACAAGTAAGATTTTTTACCTCAAATAATTATGGAGGTCATCTTAGAAATGTCTTCTAACATTTCTAGATGCAAAATCATCAATTATGTCCTTTATATTGATGTCATCCAATAATTTCTTCTCAATACATAAAGTTGCTAGACCGTTTAACCTTTTTTGAGACATTGTAGACCTCAAATAGTTATGTGGCATGATGTCTACAACCAAAGAATAGATTAATAAAATAATAATATGATTTTAATTCTCAATAACCTAATTAATCATCAAAATTAATTAATCACTTACTCACCTGGCGAGCGTGTGGACGTGTGGTGATTAATCTAAAATAAATACGTAGAGTAGCAGTGCTGATGCCACGAGCCCGCACACGATCGCGATGGGATCTGCAACAGCATTACAGTAATTGTAAGATTCGTTGGAACTCGGAAGACAGAGATTGAATGAACTTATAAACCGTAAGATTGGACAAAGCACAAACCATGAAACGATCAAGATCAAACGACGAACCGTGCGGCGGCGGCGGCGCTAGTTCGACACGACGACACTTGGAGTCTTCGACGAAGCCACGAAGGGAATTGGAATCGACCTGCACACAGCCATCAGGCATCGGCTATTCGGCTGGCCACCATTTGGGCCCTGGCTTGGCCTGTTGGCCCATTGCGGCATTGCCCCAATTGGGCCTTTGCCCTTTGGCTGTGCATGGCTTGCTGAGTAACTGAGCTATTGCATCGCTGGAAATCGCGGGAGCCGGGAGCGCTATGCTACTGTCGCGTGTTGGGGGGTGGGGCCCTGTCCGTGGGGGGCCCGGGGCGGTGGCCTCGCTCCCCCCCCAGGGACGGCCCTGGCGGCAGCGATTTACGGTGGCAGAGGTGGGGCCGGGCGCAGACGGTGGCAACGGTAAGGGAAGAGATGAGGAGGGAGAGAAAGAGAGGCGCGCGAGCAAGGACTAGGAAGCGAGGAGGGGGCTGCGTCGAGAAAGACAACACAGAGGCAGTAGCGAGAGGAGGGCAGGGCACTAGCTGCAGCAGTGATGAGGACATCATTGACGAGGCTCAAGAAGTCCCGGATCATCGGGGTCAAGTCCAGAGGACGTCGAAGTCGTTGCCGAGTCCGGTTCGGCCATCCAGTATCAATGCATCTTCAAATGGACGTGCAGATCATATACGACGTCTAAATGAGGCAAACAAGGAATCTACGGAAAGCTTAGGAGATAAGCTTTCCAACAGATCCAGCCACGCCTTTGTATTCCATCCGAGTCAACGGGAATCGTGAAAAAAATTTAACGGACAGTAACTTTTCGGCGCTGCGTCACCGTATTTTTGGGCCCAACGCCCGTGTGCCCCTAGAGTTAGGGTTGAGCGCGCGTGAGCACCTGTTTGAGCGTCCATCCTCTGGCCGCCGTCCTATATAAGTTCCCCGCCGTGCTTCATCTTAGTTGGGTTTTGTTTAGTTAATTTCGTCACAGCTGTGTGAGATATTGCCTTGTTCTTCTTGTGTCGGCCAGACCAACAAGACCATGTTTCTGGAACCTAGTTGATCTTAATCTATATTCACAATTGTGATTGCTTATCTTATCTTGTGTTCTTGCTTGTTCTTCGGTTGCCTGCAGGAACCGTCCTTCATGAACAGGTCGATCGTGTCTCTGGTTCAGTCAATAACACTCGTCGTGGTGGTTTAGCGATTGCTGGGATTTCTAGTTCCTTGTGGGGTTGGAAGCCAGATCATTTAGGTCCCCGTGACACCTATCGAATTATCCTCGTCGTCTCTCACCAGAAGATCGAGACCCCCGCATCCGCGCCAATCAAGCAGACTGACAAGATGGGCCACTGGCCAGCGGCAGGGCTCACACGTGGTTGGGAGCGTGTGGGAGGAGATACGCGGAGGGAGTTGGGCCAGCACCGCTGGGCTGAGATAGCGCCGGGCAGCTAAGGATGGAGGAGGAGGAGAGAAAAGAAATGGGGAAGAGAGGGACAATAGGGCATGGGCCGAGGGATCACACACAATTAGGGGTTTCAAATATTTCTCTTTTAACATATTTTCATATTTTGCTCAAGCTAGAAAATCATTAAATTAAATCTTCCTACTTGCCACAAGATCTTTTACTCTGGAATTTTATTTTAAATGCTCATTTTCAAAGGGTGCGCACGGAAATAGCATGATGCAATTATGTTTTAATTATGCATTTAAAAATAAAATTTAACATGCCAAATTTGGTTTTAAAATTTGGGATGTTACAACCTGGTTGCAAAGAAGGTGTCAAAACATATGATCAACCTTAAGCCATCATGGATCAGATGCATGAAGAAGGAGAGGAGACAAATAAACTAGTAGCAAGAAAAACCAAAAAAGTAACAAGATCAACAACTAAGAATTTGTAAGAGCAAGCCATGAACTTGAAAAATGGGAATTTCATTACATAAATAGTTAACATATTACAAGTCGCTTTTGCAACCACAAGCACCCGCAGGTGCCACCCCTCTCTCTACCGCAGACCCTTCTCTAATCAGAATCCTGAAAATCCCTCAGGAAGACAACCTATCCGGCCCCGAAGTTCCTGCACGGTTTTCAGAACACCCTCCAAAAATTGTATCGGCCATCCCTAACCTCTAAGTTGAGGGGAGTTTGTTTAGCGTCTATATTTCTGTGTTGCTGAAGCTGAAAATAAAAAATTAGAAAAATAATACAAAAAACCCGGCCGCGCCACCCCACCGCCTTCACCGCCCTCACGGCTCCAGCGCCGCCGCCACTGCCTCCGCCTTCGCCCTCACTCCATCCCCAACCAACCGCTAGGCCACCTCCTCCCCCGGCCATCCCTCTATGCCAGGCGGCACGAAGATCCCCACCCTAACCCCGAACCCTAACCCTAACCTGAAAATTCATGGTGGCTACGGCGGCGACGGTCGCCGGGGACAAAGAAGAAGGCGGCACGGTTGTTGCCGTCGAGGAGGTAGATGCGACGGTCGCAGGTGCCCTCCCCATTCTCCCCCTCTCGGTGCCCGTTCCTCCCAAATTGCTTGCGCTGAAGGCAGGGGAGGCAGTCCCTGGACGAGTGAACTGCCGCCCAGGCGACTGACTTTGAGCAGATCCGCATATATATTATAATGATACGCTAGCCCTCACGGTTGATTGCGGCGAGTTGGGATTCTTTGAGAGCTATCGGCAACATAGAAACTTAAACAATATAGATTTTTTTTTTTGAAAACTAACACCATTATTACTTTTTATTTTGCACTGGGAACCGCGCTCCAATTCCATTTCTCACACAAAAAGGGTTTCACGGAATTGCATTGTGTTTCATCTTGCATTGCTCCCGACTACCACCTACGTACCGACTAACATCTCGATACAAGCAGGTGCCACCCCTCTCTCTACCACAGACCCTTCTCCAATCAGAATCCTGAAAATCCCTCAGGAAGACCACCTATCCGGCCCTCGAAGTTCCTGCACGGTTTTCAGAGCACCGTCCAGAAATTGTATCGGCCACCCCTAACCTCTAAGTTGAGGGGTGTTTGTTCAGCGTCTATATATCTGTGTTGCTGAAGCTGAAAAAATATCAGAAAAATCATACAAAAAAAATTTTATCAAAGGAGGCCACGCATAGAGAAGAGTCGAGCAGAAATTGTAAAAAAAAAAAAGAAAGAGAGAAGAAGGTGCCAAAGGAGTTCTCTGTCCTTGTGTTCAGTTACAGTGTGCTTAGCCTGATCTTAGCCCTTTGTGCCATCCTTTATTCTAGCTTGACCTATGTTTAAGACTAGGCTAGTTCCAACAATTGTACTACTTTGAGCTAATATTCAACTTTGTATTACTGTTTGAACAATTATTTATCCTTTGCTACATAAATAAGCCTGTCCAAACTCCACTATCTACTAATAAGCATGGAAGGATCCTAGCCATCGCTTTACCACCTTGTGCGCGGTAAGAACAAAGGATAGGCTAGAGAGAGAGAGAGCTGTTAACATCCACACACCACAATAGCATATAGTATGTATATTCTTGTGTGTTCTTGTTGCTTCCACTAACCATGTCAGCAGGAAGTAATAATGAGTCTGTGCTTCACGCTGAGTTCGCAAAGTACATAGAGGACCAGGAAAAGGCCATGGCTGATGTGGCCAATAGCATCACTTCAACTGGCGAATGCAAACGCCCACGAGGTGGAGCGGCTCGAGAAAAGTATTGTCAACTTGATCACGAGGATGAAAGACATTGAAAGAAGAGCACCTGTCCCTGCTGCTCGTGTGCCACTTGAACCACTGCTGCCCCTGTGCCTTTTGCAACCCCTGCTGACCATCGCTCTTAGGTTGATGAGGTTGAACAAGTTGAGAATGAATACATTGCTGATTCCGAGGCTGACGATGGATTTGATGTGAACAACGATCGAGATCATCGAAAACTACGCCACAATCGGCAAGGTATGACAAAAAATCGTCAAGGTAACCGTGAGGTACGTGATGACTAATTAGTCAAGGTTAAATTGATAATACCTCTTTATGCTGGTAGATATGATCCTGACGCTTATCTTGATTGAAAATTATTGCTAGATCAAAAGTTTTCATGCTTTACTGTTTCACTTGAAAACCAAGTTAAGGTTGCTGTTATTGAATTCATTGATTTTGCATCTATTTGATGACATGAAATATGTAGAAGAGGAAATGAACCTACAATCTGGCAAGCTTTAAAACATGACATGCGATCTAGATTTATTCCTTCATATTATGAGAGAGATTTGCTTAATAGGTTGCAACGTTCAAATCAAAATAGCAAATCTATTGAAAAGTATTATCAGGAACTACAAATTGGTATGATGAAATGTGGTTTACAAGAGAGTGGGGATGCAAAAATGGCTAGATTCTTAGATGGGTTAAACCATAAGATTCAGGATATACTGGATTGTAAAGAATATAATTCTATCACTAATTTGTTCCATCTTGCTTGCAAAGTAGAAAAGGAAGTACATGGACGACAAATCCGGACGCAAGGAAGTTACACTGGTTCATCAAAATCAAACTATGAGGCTGCAAAGGTTCCATCATCAACACTTCATCAAGCGTCTCCACCCGTTGTTCCGCCTACCCCTCCGACACGAGCTACAAGTGTAAGCAAGAATTCCGTGGAGCAAGCCCCCGTCAAAAGTGCTTCTTCTGTCGCATCCAATGGCCGTACTCACGACATTCAATGTTTCCGTTGCAAGGGATTTGGACATACAAAGCGTGATTGTCCTAGTCAGCGTGCTCTCATTGTTCCTGAGCATGGTGAGTACTCTGCTGCTAGTGAACATGAGGATGATCTTGCTTTAGTTGCCGCTAACCATGCAGGTACCGAAGATTCTGAAGAAGAGATGTTTAATACTTCGACAACACAAGCTTATCGAACACTTGTTTTGACCCGTGTATTGACTGCACAACCAATACGGTCACAAGAAAGTCAGCGGCATAATCTGTTTCAAACCAAAATGGTCGTCAATGAATATGCGGCACCCGTCATCATCGACAGAGAAAGTTGCAACAACTTTGGGGGTGTTGACATGGTCGAGAAGTTTGGCTTGACCACACATCCGCATCCACATCCATATGGCATTGAATGGTTCAATTCTTGCGGTAAGCTCAAGGTAACTAAGACTGTTCGGATTCACATCTCTCTTGGTACTTATCATGATTACATAGCCTGCAATGTTGTACCCATGGATGTTTGCTCTATTTTGCTGGATGGACCTTGGATATATGACGTAGATGTTGTTCATCATGGTAGGTTTAATAAATACAATTTTGTGTTTAAGAGAAAGAAATATGTGCTACAACCTATGATACCGGCTGAGTTAGCAAAAACAAATCGTAAGTCACAAGATAAAAGAGGTGTCAACGATAATCCAAGTGTAACACAAAAGAAGGAATCTGGTGAAACAAATTCTGGAATTAAATTAAAAGGTCATGTTCTTTTAGCTACAAATGATTGTGTAGATGATGAGTTAGCTAAAGAACGATGCAATGATTTGAAAAACTTGTCTATTGCTTTGCCCCCTGTTATTCCTAACCTTTTGTAGGAGAATATGCTCGAGTCGAGGACGACTCAAATTCAAGAAAGGGGATGATGAGGATATCATTGACGAGGCTCAAGAAATCCCCGACCACCGGGCCCAAGTCGAGAGAACGTCGAAGTCGTTGCCGAGTCCGGTTCGGCCATCCAGAACCAATGCACCTTCAAATAGACACCCAGATCACATACGACGTCCAAATAAGGCAAATAAGGACTCTACGAAAAGCCTAGGAGATAATCTTTCCAACGGACCCAGCTATGCCTCCAAATTCCATCTAAGTCAATAGGAATCGTGAAAACAAGTTAACAAACAAAAACTTTCCGGCGCTGCGTCGCCGTATTTTTGGGCCCATGGCCTGTGTACCCCTAGAGTTAGGGTTGAGCACGCATGGGCACCTGTTTGGGTGCCCCTCCTCTGGCCGCCACCCTATATAAGTTTCCCGCCGTGCTTCATCCTAGTTGGGTTTTGATTAGTTGATTTCGTCACGGTTGTGTGAGATATAGCCTTTGTCGGCCAGACTAATAAGACCAAGTTTCTGAACCCCAGTTGATCTTAATCTATATTCGTAATTGTGATTGCTTATCTTATCTTGTGTTCTTTCTCATTCTTCGGTTGCCTGCAGGAACCGTCCTTCGTGGACAGGTCGATCATGCCTTTGGTTTGGTCGATGACACTCGTCGTGGTGGTTTAGCGATCGCCAGGATTTCCAGTTTCTTGTGGGGTTGGAAGCCGGATCATTTAGGCCTCTGTGACACCTACCTAATTATCGTTGTCGTCTCTCACTAGAAGATCGGGACCCCGCGTCCGCGCCCATCAAGCAGATTGGCAAGATGGGCCACTGGCTAGCGGCAGGGCACACACGTGGTTGGGAGCGCGCGGGAGGAGATACGCGTAGGGAGTTGGGTCGGCACGGCTGAGCTGAGATAGCACCGGGCAGCCAAGGAAGGAGGAGGAGGAGAGAAAAGAAATGGGGAGAGAGGGACAATAGGGCATGGGCCTCTTTTAACATATTTTCATATTTTGCTCAAGCTATAAAATCATTTAAATTAAATCTTTCTACTTGCCACAAGATCTTTTACTCTAGAATTTTGTTTTAAATGCTCATTTTCAAAGGGTGCGCATGGAAATCGCATCATGCAATTATGTTTTATTATGCCTTTAAAAATAAAATTTAACATGCCAAATATGGTTTTAAAATTTGGGATGTTGCAACCTGGTTGCAAAGGTGTCAAAATGATCAACCTTAAGGCATCATGGATCAGATGCATGAAGATGGAGAGGAGACAAATAAACTAGTTGCAACAAAACCAAAAAGTAACAAGATCAAAAACTAAGAATTTGTAAGAGCAAGCCATGAACTTGAAAAATAGGGATTTCATTACATAGATAGTTGACATATTACAAGTCGTTTTTGCTACCACAAGCACTCGCAAGTGCCACCCCTCTCTCTACCACAAACCCTTCTCACAAAAAATAATTTTCTAGCTTAAGGGGATGGGGAGAAGGTGCTCCCTCACCCCTCTATTTATAGCCTTAGGGTGAGACCTCATAAACCTTTGGTGAGTCTCCACCCTTGATCTAACAATTAACGACTCATAACACACAAGCTACCTTACTCACTTTCGACAAGAAATATTCGCGCCATATTCCTCCGGAAGCATCCTCACACCTTCCTCGCAGCATCATGGTTGCTAGCCCATGCATAGGCTCACCAGTAAGTCTCAACTTCACCGCCAGGTGAACGATGTCCTGCCTGCAGCTGTCTTACATCCTTTCCACAGTGAAGCTTCTCATCCACTTCATCTCATGTTACCACCAGGTACCGAATCTGATTGCCTGCACGCCCCGAGACACCCAAACCACTAGTTCGCTTCCGCGGCAAGGCGCCAGCAACATACCCACCGGCACCTGCATCATAGAGATGAGTTCAAACAAACCACTTTCCTTACCCTGCAAGGTTAGCTTCACAAAGCGTCATCATTATCGAGAATCAAGTGCATCAAGATCATCGTAAAACAATCAGTCACAAGAACTGCCCTGACACGAGTCCGTCAGACACGGTCCGGTGAACCCTGAAACTCGCCTAAGGTTCAAAACAGATTCTCGGTTTTAAATTTTGCACTCGTTTCATCAAATGCACGACCAAAGTATTTAAAAATTTCCCAAAAATAATACACCATCACATATATTAATGACAACACCGGGGTACACTACACATGGATCCAGAAACTGTTTGTGTTGGGTGGCTTTGATTTTGTGAGAACTGTTGAGGGTTATTTTGGTGGTCTTGGGGTGGTCCCAGGTTTCTTGGAGAAGGATTTGTGGGATTCGCTCATGGTTCATGGGACTGGTAGCTCTGAGGCGAATGATTAAACTAACAGGAGGTTGGGGATCTGGTCATTACCTCTAGCATGATGCCTCTGAATCTTCTCCTATACACCCCTAGCGGCACGGGCATCCTCAGTGCATCCCCCGCCACTCCACCTGTTGTGGGTTGCTTCTTGGGCAACAGCCCATTTTTAAGGTTAGGAGCAAATGGATAAAATCTTGAACAAATCATAACCAAATTAAAGACAAAGATAAAAATTCAAATTTAAAGGAAAACCATATCTCTTTGTTGCTCTTCTTTTGGGCATTCTATCGAACACCTTGCAGGCAACTCTCTCTCTTTCTCTCTCACCCTTTTGGGCATTCTACCAAATGGCTTATAACCATGGCCCAGCCGCAGGTTCGCGCTCGGAGCTTTTCCCCAAAATTTCCCCATTTTTCCCTAAATCGACCGCCGCGCAAAACCTCGTCAATTGGTAAGCTATTCATTAATTCCTTTTGCCTACAGCTCCTCTGCGAACCTCCTAACCAATCCCCACTGCCATCTTGGCCAGGCCATCACCGGAGAACCTTGGCGCCGGGTGCTCTGTTTTGACGGCTGCCATCGTCTCCATATCGACCAACCACCCTGGACTTCCCTGGCCATGAGAGACCCCTCAGTGAGCATCCACAATCCCTAGGGATTCTCCTGCCCCCTCCATACTTGCATGTACATGCTTGGACCTAGAGGCCATGCCTCCCGAGCCTAGATCCGCCGCCAGATTGGGCGCCGCCGCATCGCAGCTCGTTGCACCTCACCGTCAGGACCGGTATATGCGAAGCAGGGTGGGGATTCCGTTTTTCTATACCCCCAAGCCGTCGTGCCCCCTAGCCCCTGCTAGCAAAGCTCCGCCGAGCTCCCATGGCTGTTCGCGATCGATTAATTAAGTGCTAAGTTAACCATGCTGGAGCAACACGTTTCAATGACTAGCTAGTGGGGACAAACAATCAAATACATGTGGCTAATATCTGTTCTTAGCTTTTTAGAGACCGACATGTGGGCCGTTGGTCCCACCCGTCAATAAGTGGAGGCGTAATGTTTGAAATACGCTTTCAGCTAAGGCTTCACGTCCTCAGTCCAGCCATGTTCGGCTCAATTCGGCCCAAAAGAAGCCGACAACTTGATTTGGATATTAAACCCCAAAATTCGTTATTTCATGTGCAAGAGCGTGTTGCAGTATTTATTTAAAATAGCAAACGACATCCTATAAAATTTTGAAATTTTATACAAAAAATACTACATAGGGTTTAAAACCTAGGAAAAATATCACAATAAATAGTGTAGTGGAAAAATTGGATTATTAAAATCGTATAAAGCCCAAGGGCAACCTTTTTCTTATTTTTACAATAGGATTTCATAATTTATTTAAAACCCATAGACACCTCCTAAATTTGTACAAAATTCTTGATAGTTACTAGAGCCCATCAGAAACTTTATAATATTATTAGTTTAAGCATTGTCCATAGGTTTTTCCTTAACAAAGTAAGTAATTAACTCCCATGGTACCTTCCTATATAGAAAATGGACCGAAGTGGCTTGCTTGTTAATGAAAATTAGAACTAAATTGGTAAAAAGGTGGGAGAATTATATAAAAAATATAATATATTCTTATAAATCCCAAAAGGAATGTTAAGAAACCCTAGAAAGGGAAAAATGGTACCGATTATGCTAGTACTAGACGAGAGCCCCACTAATTTAAGACCGTGTTTGGAATGTTAAAAACTCAAGGAAACATCTTTAGATGTAATATAACCTTTTGAACTTAGGATAAATCTTTGGACCTAGAAATAATGTATATAACCCCGCTCTCATCATACGATGGACTAAAGGAGGGATATTTTGTAACCTTTCCTTGTGTCATATGTCCTTATAGATCTTAAAAATGCAACTAAGCACCATGATACTATGTAACTTATTTTGGGGGTTATTATATAAGGTTATACTATTAATACTAAGAGAAATAGAATCGAATCCCATTGTGAGATCATGCATGACATGTCCTTTCGCCGAACACTCGGTACGATCTTCCTTAGGGTAAAACAAGAACATCGAACGAAAGCGTAATTGCATTCATGCATCATATCGATATTTACTGCACCATTGGTTATTTATTGGAGTTTATCTGCAATAGACGTAAACGGTACAGAGGAAATGTCCGGAGACGTCGAAGAGGAATATCTACCGAAAAAGGCGAGTTAACACTTACTCTTATATATGTTTACCCGTATTAAGGAAAGATTGCGACTCTCCCTAGTGCGGATTAACATCACTATAATCATGCTCATTACCCAGTTTTCCCAAATTATATTGTTTATTATCAAAGTGCATGCTTATTACCTGCCTACTTGTTAAATCATGTTATAAATATACATGCCTGTCCATGGATTATTTAGCCCTTATGACTGCCTTGATTGTCATGTCCTTGTTAGCTTAATAATAGTCTGGTAACAACTTTAACCCTACCTAATGGGTAAAAACCTGCTTAGACTTCCATATGCTTAAACAAATCTTCTGGCGATTAGCCACGGAACGGTGGACCGATATTCACCGGTCATTCACTAATTCATTTAAAAAGGTTAATGACATGTGTCAGTTAGGTCTAATAGATGCATGTTGGGCTGGGTGCTGTGTGTGGTTATAGCTATGTGGTTTATCGGTCCGGTTTGGTCGATTGGTCGGGATAGTTCATGTATGGTAAGGTCGATGACCGTGGAAATAGAGATGATTTGGTTGGTAAGTTGCCCGGCCCATGGATGACATCCTGAGGGATGATTAAGGCACGAGATGCCTTGTGCTAGGTCTAGCCTGGGCTTATCTAGGAAGAGCACATAAGAACATGCGTAGCGGGGGGATCGCTGCCATCTGAGGGATGGTTCCAATAGAATGCGTGGCCATCGCACGAAGTACGGGTCTTGGATCGCCAGCTGTGAGCGCTCTGCGGAGGCCCTCTGGGATCATTCTTGATAGGGACCGGCATGGGTCATCACCGAGGGTGATAAAGGCTACACTTTCCCAGGGTGACGTTAGGCTAGAGTGGGCTGGCAACCCTCCTAGGCCGAGGTCATGGCAAGTGTGGTCCACAACGGGATTGCCAATCCTAAAAGGATGGCGGATTAAGGATTGGGGCAACATGAAATTCAGTTTGGTCAAAGTAAAGGTCAAGGGTGCTAGTCGAGTTTGAGTTGGTTATTTTAAGGTTGGTCGTCAAGGTCTGTCGGTTGGTGCTTGGGTTGTGTGCTTTGGTTGTGTTTGTTACGGTGCTAAACTCCTCATTGTTTATTAAAGGAACATTAATACCTGAAGCTAGATAGGGTAATTCAAACTCATCTTAAAAATTGGCTTGACGCAAATAAAGGAACCTCTTCCCCACTAAAACCTCATATCACTAAGTGCATTAAGGGGAGTGTTAACTAGCCAGCGTTTGGATGATGCTGATCTCGCATACTTCCACTCTTTTAGATGAAAGTTAACAAAAGGATTTGTTCGAGTGCCATGGAGATGATCTGGGTTGCGATGGTCATGATGCGGTTTAGGGTTTGCTCCGGTCGCCTGCAGGAATGCATAGCCATTGGAGGATTTTTCGGATGCTCTTATATATGTTCTGCCGACTGATGATTTTACCTACAATAGTTGTATGGTCGCTTGGCTTATTTAATATTAAGCCTGCGTCCTGCAACCAGGTATGTAATACTCCGATTAATGAAACATATTTTTGTATGATACTCGGTTATGTATTGCACACACTAGAGTACTGATCTAGGGTCTAGTGCATGTGAACTGCGGCTCTCTAGTAAGTATAAAATTGAGGGCTGACAGGCTTGGGGCCTCTCTTCAAGTTTGATCAATGAGCTTGTCATCAAACATGCTACTGAGCTTGATCTCAGCAAGCTTAGCACAGAGCTAGTTGCTAAGCTTGATGTCCACAAGCTTAGTGCAGAGGTTGCCGCGGAGCTTGATCTTGGTGAGACTAACGTAAAGCTTCTAGTATCAATCCCAGTGGATGGCACTAATCGTCATTTGCCAGGGCCCGACGAAACACCCCTGTTCTTCCACCTCAAATCTATGTGGCGAGGGGTGTTTCCTTCTTGTTGCATATATGACACTAGAGACAGATCCTTTTGTGATAGATTTTTCTTACCTGTACACAGCGAATCAGTCCCCCTTTTATAGGAGGGATGCGTTTACATTCTTAGAAAGATGTTCATGCCTTGGAAAAGTGACATTCCTAAGGGGCAATACAATGAGGTCAATTCCCCCTATTTTAACCTTCTACCCCCTGATCAGGCTTCAATAGGGCAAAATGGGTATTAGGTGTAGTGTGACTTGGGTAACCGATATGCCGCTCCACTGTCTAATTAAAATAGGGCTATATGGAGAATTACAAGGCGAAGTAATTATAGGTTGTCCTCTGATGGAAGCACCTAATGATGTTTCTCCTGACAAGTGGTGAACAATTGTTGTAGTTCTTGTTTCCAGCAAGCTTTTTTGGTTGTTGTGTTGAGTTCGACCCGTCACCTAGCCAGAGTGCATTCCCTCCGAGTCCTATCTTGCATCGTGTATGTCTCATCTGGTTAAGAGGTCTAGCTTTGTCAACTCACTCTTACTTCCTATGTCGAAGCGGGTGGGCATTTTCACCTTACAACATGTTCATTCATATATTTATAGAAAGTCATGGAAGTAATCCATACTATATATGACATACCAGAATGATGGGAAAGTTACAATCCATCAGATTGATGTATGGTTAATATATGGTTATTTTTGTTGACACCATAAAATATTTAGTACTTTCAATACAATTGTTTAAGAGTAAATTGCACCACAGGTCCATGAAGTTGTCCCAAAGTTTCGTTTAGGTCCAAAACTTTGAAAACAATGTATTTGGGTACACGAAGTTGCGTTTTCGTTTCAGTTAGGTCCAAAGTGGTATTAATATGGTGGTTTTGATGACATGACTGTTTAGTCAACAAAATATGTGGCTATAAATAACCATTTGTCATTATAAATTAATAAATCATTGAATTCAAATTCATAAAACTATTTAAAATACCATTAATCCATAAAAAAAACTTATTTTTACGCGATAATTAAAATATAATACATGTACAATTATAAAGTTAATATATAAACTATACAAATTGAAAACTCATTTTAAAATCATATAAAATGGAAAACATTTTAAAAATTTTAAATTTTGTAAAAAATTCCAAAATCTCCTGCATTGCTTTTTTTCTCCACTTGATCCGTTCTCTGTATCTTGATCAAGATAAGTAGATAAGAGCAATGGACGAGATTTCAGTTTTTTACAAAATTATTTTTTGAAATATTTCTTCAGATTTGTTAATGATTTTAATGAGTTTTTGAATTTTTATAGGTCATATATCATTTTTATAATTGCACATATATTATATTTTAGGTTTTTGTAAAAAAAGAGTTCACGCTTTAAGTGATTTTAAATTTTTTATGAATTTAAATTTGATGATTTATTGATTTAGAATGAAAAATATTATTTATGGTCATATATTATGTTTACTAAACAGACATGTCATCAAAACCACCATATTAATACCACTTTGGACCTAACTGAAACGAAAACCCAACTTCGTGTACCTAAATATCTGGTTTTGAAAGTTATGGACCAAAGTGAAACTTCAAAACAACTTCGTGGACCTGTGGTGCAATTTACTCTTTTTTTAATATTGAAAGGAAGAGAATACAAACAGATGACCCAATCAATTAGAAAGATCTCAGCCAGGAAGTAATCTTCTATGTTTCAAGGGATTATTTTGAAATTTTTATATAGTTTTAAAAAAAATGGATATAGTGACCGTTGAACGAGGTTGTGATCGTATAGAAATCGTTGCATATTTTCCTTCGATTCGGTTTCCAAGTCTTACCCTGAGAATGTTCATCCACTCAGTAGTGCAAGTTGATTCGTTGTTCCTCCATCGAAGGCCCTGTTTGTTTGAGCTTGTTTGAGTTGCAGCTTCTCTAAAAGCTGCTTCTGGGAGAAGCCACAAAAAACTAGCTTCTGAAAAAAAACTCATATCACAATACAAATTGGGCTTTTGGTGGCTTTGAAGGGGGTTCCAAAAGCTGGCTGTTTGTTTGAGCTTCTGGCTTCGGGGCTAAAAGCTGGCTAGAAGCTGAAACAAACAGGGCCGAAGTTTCAGTGCAAGTTAAGTAGTTTATTTGTGCTCGAAGGTGCCGGTTTGCAAGGCCGCATGATGAGCTACTAAAGCGCAAGCCGGAGCCTGCCGTCGAGTACCGTGCCTACGGTTGCTTGTGAGCCAGCGAAGGGAGAACAGCCAAAGCGGCATGCCGCAGGGATGTGCGCCTGCTTCGTCACTTCTACCTTCGACCTTGATTTATTACCCTACCAAAATACTAACGACTTGCTCGCAGATTGTTCGGTTATGGTTCGATACTTTGGTCATAGGAGAAGGCTAGTTACCTAACCTGAGAGGTGCATGGGTTCGTTTTTGAGACCGAATGACTTTAATGGGGAACGTCCCCGGGTGGTGCCCAGAAGTAGTAGACGACATACCGCGACGGGCACTGACGGGGCGGGGAAATCAAAAGAAAGGGCAGGCGAAGTGGTAGGCATAGTAGGTTGAAAAGGCCTTATACCGTATCTCCTTCGGGATGAGACGGAGCTTATGGAAAACGTGTACACAGTCTGCAGACTTAAAACTATCTTGATATGTAGCCGTGCCAACGGTTATGAACGGGGCGAGTGATTTTCACATTTAGTCCCACCTTTTTAATAATTAAACCTGACTAAAGTAGGCTGGATCTGGCCTGTTGTGATAATGCACCTTACTTTGATGACTGTTGATAATATGTTGAGATCATGCATTCACTTAATTAAAACTTAACTACTAAAACTTGATTAGGAAATAGGTTTTTGTGTAAAATAGTCAATTCTTCGATCTTTGCCATTGCATACATTTGTTAAAGATTGTTTGCTGAGTAGCCACGTACTCATTTGTTATTCAGATTACGGTCAGCACTAGGAGGGTTCTGACGGAGGTGTGTAAGTCTAGCTGTGGTGTCTGGATCGACGTCTTGGATATCGTTACAAGTTATTATCGCTACTGTAATATTACTGTTTCTCTTTTATTTGGATTATGGGATGTCTATTCTTAATATAATAGCAAATGATGCTAGCTTTTGAACCATTATTTAAATTTAGTTATTATGTACTGCAATGATATTCTTGAATTGTACATGATGAGATACTAGTCTATGTTTAGCATCGCCTTATGGTGTGGTACTACCTGTACAAGTATTAAGGTCACGACGGAAGATTCATCCACTCAGTAGTGTAAGTTGATTCTTTGTTCCTCCCGTGCATATTGGCAAACACTTTGATCGAAGTTTCAGTACCAGATAAGTAGTTTATCTGTGCTCCAAGGTGCCGGTCTGCAAGGCCGCATGATGAGCTACTGAAGCGCGAGCGGGAGCCGGCCAGCGAGTACCGACATACCGTGCCTACGGTTGCTTGTGAGCCCAGCGAAGGGAGCAACAGCCAAAGCGGCATGCCGCATGTGTTCCTCCTTCGGATCGCATCGCATGGTGTAAAAAACTGAAAATCAAACGCCTTGCACTAAAAACATGCACCTTGCGACGGCTAATGCGTCGACGCACAGTGGCGAAGAGGAGAAACCGGCAGAAAGCTCTCCCCTCCGCTGCTTGATGCCGGCGCGCGCCACACGTACGTACGTTTGCTTTCCTCTGGAGACATCCCTTGCTTTCTCCGCACCTCCACTCCATTCCATTCCCTCCCTTTTCTCCCCGCCCATCCGCCTTACAAAAGCGCCCTACCACTGCTACTACACTCGCTGCGTGCTTCTCCCATCCATCCATCCATCCATCTCCTGGCTCCGACCTAGCTCAGAGCGCAACGTACTCTAAATCGGTCGATGCCGGCGGTGAAGGCGGAGTACATGGCCCAGATCGACAAGGCGCGGCGCGACCTGCGCGCGCTCATCGCCAGCAAAGGCTGCGCCCCCATCATGCTCCGTCTAGCGTGCGTCCTCCTCCTCCTACTACTACATTGGTTGGCTTCATTTGTAGCTTGCCAATGGCACTGACGATCGATGCTAGCTGCAGATGGCACGATGCTGGCACCTTCGACAGGCAGACCAAAACGGGAGGCCCCAACGGATCCATCAGGTTTCCAGAGGAGTACAACCACGCAGCCAACGCAGGGATCAAGATTGCAGTTGACCTGCTAGGTCCGTACCTTTCTTCTGCCAGATTTTCTTCTTTTGACCTTTTTTCTGGTCCGAATAAACATTCTGCTACTTCCCTGCTTCCTCTGGTGCAGAACCAATCAAACAGAAGCACCCCAAGATTACCTACGCAGACCTGTATCAGGTAATTCATTGTTACTTGCAACAACCTGTCTTTCCAACTGTTGTCTTTCACCAATCAGTTATCCATTTAAACGTATATTCGGATGAGCTAAGCTAGCTAAGATGGATTTAAAGATGTTTTTAAAATTTACTTTTCAAAACTAGTCCACTTCTTTTATTTTATTACTTAAAGCTTTTTGAGGTGGTTTTACTATTTAGCAAAAAAAATAGACTACAAAAGTCAAAATAGTTTTTTTACTAAATAAGCATCAGCCGCTTTAATTGTACTGAATTTATAAGCATCATTTACCCGGATGTTGCCAGCTTGCCGGAGTTGTTGCTGTTGAAGTCACCGGTGGTCCAAGTATCGATTTTGTTCCTGGCAGGAGGGTAAGTTACACGATAACATTGATTCCTGATCAAACTGAGTATCTTGTCAAAGTATCAACTTCCCTCTCTTATTTTTTCCCCTTGAATATACATGCATACACCAGGATTCTTCGGTTTTCCCAGAAGAAGGACGCTTGCCTGATGCTACGCAAGGTAACCGATCACTGCTTGATTGTGTTGATAGTCAATGGAATATTAATGTTAACACGATATTTGGAAACAGTCGCTCCATTTTTTATAAGGCGCAGTTTAACTTGACACGGTTTCCCAAACTATACTTTGAATCATGAATTTTCTTGTTCTACATCGTTCTCAGTAGCAAACTTTCAAATAAGAGTCCAACCGTACTATTGTTGTTTCACAATTTATATATTATTGGAAAAATTATTGATCGGAGATAATAAAGTTTACATCCTGGAATGCTTGAGCGCCTTATATAAAAACGAAGAGAGTGACAAATTATGGATTGTGGACTAAAGTCGCATTGCGATTGATGCTAAAGAAAAGATATTGTGATAAGCTAGGTGCATCACATCTCAGGGAGGTCTTCTACCGGATGGGCTTGTCCGACAAAGAAATAGTAGCACTCTCGGGTGGCCATACTCTGGTATATGCAATAACACACATTTTTCCACTATTCACATAATTAATATATATTGCATTTCTTTCAACTAAATAGTTCGTGCTTTGCAAAATGCAATACACAATTTCAGGGGAAAGCTCATCCAGAGAGATCAGGATTCGATGGCGCTTGGACCAAGGATCCTTTGAAGTTTGACAACTCTTACTTCCTGTAAAGGCCTTAAAACGACGTGCTAACCAATTGCTCCTTAGCTCTAAATTATGAAGCAGAGATGTGACGACATTGTCATCACCTTGTCTTGTATGCTGCAGTGAGCTTCTGAATGGAGAGTCCCAGGGGCTCTTGAAACTGCCTACAGACAAGACTCTCGTGGAAGACCCTGCTTTTCGCCGTTATGCCGAACTTTACGCCAAAGTATGCCCAACAAAAAAATATCATTTCCTAATCTCATGTATTTACGCTCGAATTTTTATAACAGAACACAACGATGCTCTTTGTTCAGAACATAAGTGTGCACCAGATGAACCCCGTTCAGTAACTAAATATGGTCCATGCTTTGCTTATAGAATAAACTCTCTCTCTTGTTTATTTGGTTGGCACAGGATGAAGACGCATTCTTCAGGGATTATGCGGAGTCGCACAAGAAACTCTCTGAACTAGGCTTTACGCCGCCTCGATCTGCTTTCACTTGCAAATCAGGAGAGAATACGAAGTCCTTGCTGGTGAAGACTGTGGCCGGGGTTGCAGTTGCAGCTGCAGTCGTCGCCTGGGCTTACCTCAGTGAATCCAACAAGAGACTTGGCTAACTTTTATCTCCACATCATGCAAAAATAATCTACACTCTACGGCAAGGGTGCTCAAAGAATATTACATGCTCCAGCATTTAGATGTGCACTTGTGCGGTTCGTCTTGTACATTCTGATGCTGCTATGTTGTGACACTTGCACAAAAGATGAAATAAATTACTTGGAGTAGCTGTAGACTGTACAAGTTTCAACCAGAGAGCCATGAAGGTTTCATGCAGCAACTACCACAACAGTAATGCTTGTTTAGTTGTTTTCTGGATTGCTGTGCGGTATGAGCATAATGACTCGAAACAATTAACATGAACATAATCATGAGTAGAAACACATCAATGCCTTGAATAATCATAGTTATCATAATATTTACACGATTGGACAGCATGCACCAGATCTCATGATAAACCAACTACATAACATGGCAGCCATCGGTTGCCCGCTGCCGTCACCCTCCCCGCGTCGCCCTCGCCGCCATCGGCCTCCCCGCCCGCCCCCTCCCGGCGCCGCTGTCCCCTTTCCCGTGCCATCCCCTCCCTGCGTCGCCCCCACATCCTACAGCCTCCCCTGTTGCCGTCGAACTCCTTGCCTCCTCCCAGCGCTGTCGCCTCCTCCTTGCTTCTCCCCGCGCCGCCTCCTCGTGTTGCACCGCGGCACCGCCCCCTCCCTGCGCTACCGTTGCACCGCCCCCTCCCTGCGCCGCCTCCTCCCCGTGCGGCCGCGCGCCTCCTCCCCGCTCCTCCCCCCGTCGCATGCTCCTCCACTCCCGTACGCAAGCATATAAAAAAAATGTCAAGATTAGTTCTAACAGCCTCCTCCTTGCTTCTCCCCGCACCGCCTCCTCCTCGTGTTGCACCGCGGCACCACCCCCTCCCTGCGCCGCCTCCTCCCCTCCCCACGCGCGCTTCCTCCCTGCTCCTCCCCTCCCCCTGCCGCCTCCTCCCTGCTCTTGCTCGCGCCGCCTCCTCCCCTCGCTGCATATGTAAAAGCTCGCGAGCGCTCACGAGCTAGCTCGAGCCTTTCCCTCGCTCGAGCCGAGCTGAGTTTCTAGCTCGCAGAATTTCACGAACATGAGCTGAGCCTCTCCTCGAGCTCGGATGTTTCACGAGCCACGAACGAGCCAGAGCGAGCTCACTCGAACTCGGCTCGTTTCCACCCCTACCAACAAGCATGGTAATACCATTAAGAACCTTTCTTTGTATGATACAAAATTTAGACCAAATGCATTTATTCATTGGAAAATAGCAGTAGATAAAATTTTTTCTTGACGTAGAATCTCTGATAAAGAAAATGTTATGACAGCTGCTAGTGCTTTAATTCATAATGCATCAATTAAATGGAAGTCGTGTTGTTTTCTTATTGGGGTACCTTCTACTTGGAGAGACATGAAACAACTTTTAAGGGATAAGTTTCTTCCTACCTATTATCATGAAAATTTACTAAACAAACTATAATGTTTACAACAAGGTGAAAAATACGTGATAGTTTACTATGAAGAATTGCAGAATTTGTTATTACGTTGTGATTTGTAGGAAACGGATCAAGATAAGGATATTAGATTCTTATGTGAACTTAATGAGAAAATATACAACATTGTTATTAATAAAGAATATGTTTCTTCGGTGCAAAGATTTGCTCTTACTTGTGCAGCTGGAAATAAAATAGAACATAAGATGGTTATACAAAAAATTAATACATTTGTTTGTAAGAATATTGTGTATCCTTGCACGACTAATATTTTACAGGTAAGTGCAAATGATAAAATTGAGAATGAGAAGAATGAAGAGACACTTGTTGCTGCACCTCTGCTTCCAACATATACAACTGAAGATGTACCTACATCAGCTGAGAAGGAAAAAAAGGTAATGAAAAAGCTACCACTCATTTAAGATGAGAACAATTTTGATGTGTTAAAATTTTTCACGAATCATGCTATGCTAGAGCAACAATAATGTTGGAAAGAGAGATTGCGGAATAGATACTGTGTATTGATCCACTTATATGTATGCTACAACTAGTGAATAAACATGTTTCATTTACTTCAAAACCAAACACTTGTGTGGAAAATAAACATTTTATTTACAATGCGAGTGAATGACAAGCTAAAATAGTTGTTTTCTTTAAATACTTTGGTTACATTAAATTTGATGTTCTATGTGATATAAATAATTTAGATGAGAGACTTACTAATTTTCCACGGTAATCAGAAAACACTTTTCATGTTATGTGCAAATATAATAATAATGGAAAGTTTATGGTGAAACGAGTTTACATTTGTTCAAACCAGAAATGTTCTTATGATGCGCAATCATGTAGTCGACTAGAGAGCCACACTATTAACAATCATGGCAAGTTGAGTGTCTCTATTTTCATTTTGAACATACATGAACAATTTCAAGAAGGGGAGTATATGGATCTTAACGATTCATGTTCGCATGAATTGATTGAAAAAGATATGTGTATTGTTTTGCCTCTTGTAAGAGCTAATCTGTTGCAGAAGAATGAGCATGAGTCGAGGAAGACTAACAGTCAAGAAGGGGAGGATGATGTGACCATTCCCATCATAGATATGATCAACACTACGTCAATATGGTGGTCATCAATATTTTTACTTCGATAGCATGGATGTCAACGAGCTTTCGATCGACAACTTCATCTTCAACCTCTTCATCTACGACCAGTTGGCGACACTTGACGGCATCTTCTACATCAGATATGGTGGCATCATCGACCCCCACCATGGCCAAGCCGTCGATCATACCGTCAGCTTCATCGACCTCTGGATAAGGCGCGATATCATCCAGAAGTTCGGCCACCACCTTGGCCGCCTACACTACATGAAGACGTACTAAAGAAAGACGTCTCTTCACCATCTCGACGACCTCAAGCCCAAACACCCACGTTGCTCAAGGCCCAACCAAAGATCAAACCCAGTTCGTCGTCCACGAGCCCAGTTCGACCACCAGGAGCAGTCTAACTTCAAACAACCATAACTCAGTCATACGAAGTCTGTTCTGGACATTCTTGGTATGCAAGGACAAGCCTATGATGAGAGCTTTCTAACAGATCTAGTTTGAGGCCCAAATTCCATCTGAATCAACGGTAATCACGAAAACAAGAGGACGTCAAAATCGGTCGGGTGCTGTGCCACCTCCACTTTTGGCCCATGGCCTATGTAACCCTAGGGTTGAGCGCCCCAAACCCTGGCCGTCGCTATATATTCAGTAGTCGTCATCGTTTAGACTTGGATTTTGCTTAAATTGTTTTGTCGTTGCAGCTTCGCCGTTTATCGATTTGCGGAACCCCAACTCGTGTGCTTAATCGGCAATCCGTAATTTGAGATTGGATCTACCGCATTCTTGATCATGTTATCGATTCGTTTGTAGGAATTAACCTTCGTGGTGAGGTCAACCGCTTCTTGGCATGGTTAATAATGAACAGAGACAATGGTGTAGCGATTGCAGGCTTAGATCTATTCTGATTGGAAGCCGGATCTTTAACGTCGAGTTCTCCACCAATCGAGTTTATCCTACCTATCACAAGACTGGGACCCCGTCCCCCATCAGTTGTTGTTGCAATAATCACATGCAGGTGGATTGATGGATCATTTCGGTCGGGAGTATACAATTGTCATGCTAGCCGACCACTTCATATGGCCAAGGATCCGCCGTGATGTCGACATATATGTACAACAATGTGCTGCTTGCTACAATGTTAAGTCAAACTTGAATCCTCACTGTTTGTATACCCCTTCAAATTCCTAGGGCAGCTTGGAAAGATATTAGCATGGATTTTGTGTTGGGATTACCTAGAACTAAGAGGGGGAGCGATTATGTTTTTGTCGTTGTTGATCGTTTTTTTAAGATAGCTCACTTTATTCCCTGTCATAAGAGTGACGACGTGTCGCATGTAGCTAACCTGTTTTTCAGGGATATTGTTCTACTTCATGGTGTTACAAAGACAATAGTTTCAGATCATGATGTGAAGTTCATGGGCTACTTTTTGAAAACCTTGCGGTTCAAGCTTGTAACAAAACTACTATTCTCAACAATATGTCACTCCCAAATAGATGGACAGACCGAAGTGGTGAATCGCACGTTGGGTGCCATGTTGCGTGCCATCATAAAGAAGAACATCAGAGAGTGGGAAGACTGTTTGCCACATGTTGAGTTTGCTTACAATAAAGCTGTGCATTAAACAACTCAACTGTTTCTGTTTGAAGTCGTGTATGGCTTCAAGCCAATCACGCCCTTGGACCTGCTTCCACTGCCTTTGCATGATAGAGCTAACATGGAGGCTGTGAATAGAGCTGACTATGTGAAGAAACTTCAAGAGAAGACAAGGGAGATGATCGAGAAGAAAGCTCAACAGATTGTTACCCGAGTGAACAAGACAAGGAAGAAGATGATTTTTCAAACAGGGGATTTGGTTTGGGTACACTCGCGCAAGGATCGTTTTCTTAATTGGCGTAAGTCAAAAACACATCCAAGAGATGGACCATTTAAATTACTTATGAAGATCAATGACAATGCCTACAACATTGATTTACCGGATGACGACTATGGTGTAAGTGCTTCATTTAATGTTGCGGATTTATCCCCTTTTTTGGGTCTGAGGATATAGAGTCAAGCATGACTCCTTTTCAAGAGGGTGAGGATGATGGTAACATACCCACCTCCACCTCTCCTACACCAGCTTATGATTACCCCGTCACTTGCACACGTGCGAAGAAACTTACTAAACAGGTGAATTCGCTTCTTATCACATATGGTGCTATAACAACAAATTGTTTACTACCGAATGGTAATGTGTTCGCTATTGTTATGTATGACGGGACAGAGATGCCGAACGACGTTGTTGAGACGGACGTATCAATGGGTGACTCCAGATCAAGCATGGACAAGGCAAGGAAAGTCAACCCGCACGCCCCATGGTCCAACTCGCGGGCTTGGCCATCTACGCTAGCTCGACTTCAAATGGACACGCAGGCCGAATACGACATCGAAATTTGACATTCTCGGACTCTACGGAAAGATAACACGAGAACTTTCCAACGGATCTAACCGCACTACAAAATTCATCCTGAAGCCTTAGGAATCTTCAAAACAAGTTTTTGCGCCAACCAGTGGGCTAAACTCGGGCCTTTTAGACACGCCGAGCTGAGACCCAAGTGGTGGGCGCCCCATGGGAACCCTAACTCTATCGGGATTCACCCCTTCCCCCTCATAGCCGTCACCACTTCCTCCCTATATTAGTTTGCATCTTGTATTTAGAAACCAAGATCACTTTTGATATTGAGATTAAAACTCTTGTTTATACAGATTGATAGCTTTGCTACCCGTTGGAAATTGGGAGTTCTCTTCCGTTGTTGTTCTTTTATGCTTGCCTCTTATCATCTTGCAGGAACGTGTGTGTACTCTTGTGGTCTCATAGACATGCTAATTGTATCGTGTGGTTGAGAGAATTCTCTTGTCACAGGCTTCCGTTAACCAGCACTATTGTTGGCGCCATCGGTTCGTCAGATTGCATGGATCAAGATTATCCCGCTGATCCTACGTCTTGAAGATCGGGCATCCACCCGTATCAAAGAGGAGAGACTAGGGTTCCTCCTAGCCGTCGCCACCTCTGTGTGAGAGAGAGGATGAGGGACAGAGTTAGATCGGGGGGAGGGGGGAGAGAGTGAGAGAGTGGAGTGGGGAGAGATATGAAGGCTGGCGATACTTTGGTTCATGAGGATGGCGGCTTGTCCACAGGGCGCCGGTTGGAGAAGAGGGGAGGCAGTGCGGGCTTGAGCCGGTCATCCATGGTAGTGCTGCGCTAGCATCACACTAGCGCGTGGAGTGGAAGGCAGCGATTAGGGCCTCAGGGAGGCGGTGCTGCCATTGACACCATCGGAGGCAAAGGTAATGGCAACCGAGATGGCGACCGTCAATGGAGCTTCACAGGGTGCTTAACATGGCAGTGAGCTCGCGCGGGCTTGGGCAGTGGCATGCCGCACGGGGGGACAAGGTGGAAGTGGTTTGGCTACGCCCTAGCGGTGCAGTGCCATAGCGCGTTGATTGAGTCAGCGCGGCGCTGACCCTGTGCGGCGCACTGCAGGCATGATTTCAGTGGGCAGCCCCTCGTTGGCCTGGGCCCAAATTGAGCTCAACGAGATAGTACCGGTCAGGGAGCAGCTGCAATGAGACGACTTCGACGATGGCTCCTGGAGGTGTCGGTCGGTGAAGAGGTTGAGTTGTGACAGCGATGACACGCATAGCACAAGAGCAGGGAGGCAGCTCAGCTTGGTGACACCCTCCGGTAATGGCAAGCACAACAACATCTAGATGGAGGTCGTCATGAGCACGACCATAGGGCAACGACCGGCACGTGGCCGAGCACTGTACGGTATGGGCCAACTAATGGCCAAGAGCCAAGGCAGTGATGTTGTTCAAGAAAAAAATTTGGGGCTCTTATTCACCACCTAATCATCGATTCCAATCCTACACGCTGCCAGTCAACCTCCTTGTGCTTGTAACTCCTCTTGCCAACACTTGTTTTTCTCTTCCTCTTAGGCCTTGTGCTACCATTCTTACGCTGTAGTTCTTCGAGAGACTACTTCCCTCAACATTTCATGCTCATGCTGGAGAGTTTGTTCGGTGTCCAAATACCACAGTAACTTGCACAACGGAGGCTACAAACGGTAACAAACCTTTAGTGCAGGACATGTCAAATAACTTCATGAGACACATAGGTGTCTGAATGACTTTCGAGACGGTCTCCTTTCGACAATCTCTTGGGGGCGAGGGGAACTCAATGACACTCTCGGAGGTTTTTATATTTTCCTTGTTTTGTTCTCACCTTTTTTTTGGTCTTCCCTTCCTCTTCTACTTTTTCGTTGTGATGGTTTGAGTTGGCTGGCTTGGGTTTAAATAGCTAATTACCCCCAACAACCAGAAATGGATACTGACCCACAATGGATATTGACACCCTTTTGACGTATACAACTTTTGAGTTAATGCGCCTTGGGGCTTTCATAGTGATAGGTCACGTCGCACAGAGAAGGGTGGCAGACGTTTGAGTTAAAGCACCCAAGCTTTCGTAATGATAGGTCACGTCACATAGAGATGGGTGGCAAAGAGCCGTGTTAATGCGTCCCAGGCTTTCGTAGTGATAGGTCATGTCGCAAAAAGAGGGGTTGTGGACAACTGAGTTAATGCGTCCGCAACTTCCACAGTAATAGATCATGTCGCATAGAGAGGAGTTGCGAACATGTGAGTTAATATGGCCCAACCTTTTGAAGTGATAGGTCATGTCGCATAGAGAGGGGTGGCGGACAGCTGAGGTAATGCACCAACAGCTTTCACTGTTAAAGATCACGTCGCACGGAGAGGGTTTGTGGACAGGTGAGTTAATTCTCCCTAGGCTTTCACAATGATAGGTCACATCACATAGAGAGGAATGGCAGACAAATGAGTTAATGCGCCACCGACATTCATAGTGATATGTCACGTTGCACAGAAAGAGGTGGCAGATAGGTGAGTTAATGCGCACCCACGGCTTTCACTTTGAGTTGGCAGAGAGGAAATTTTTGAACCATAAAATAGTGTGCAAAAGAGATAATATGGCAGGGCGGGATTATTACTACATCGTGGAACCGTAGTACATTGGTGGATGATGTCGTCTGCGTCATCCATGAGTACATATCATATGTGGCTTATGATTGTCGTTGGACATAATCCCAACATCGCCTATCTTCCTCTCTTTCCTTCTGTCTCTCCCTTCTCCCTCACTCTATTCCTTTCTCTTCTTCTTTGCCTATCTCTCTCTATTTTCTCACCTGCATGGTGTGGACAACCCGCTAGTTGGTATGGCTATATTTCCCTACCTCCAAATCCTGCCGTTTCGAGTTGCCGTGGCTGAATCCCTTCTTTGCCAAGTGGTGGGTGGTGCAACCTGCATCGGCGGAGTTTTCCTCTAGCCATTGCGGCTATATCCCGCTAAATTGTTTGCCAAGTGGCGGGTGGTGGAACCCATCGATTAAAACGACAGAGTTTGCCAACTAACTTTTGCGACTATATCCCGCTAAAATGTTCGGCGGAAGTTCAAATTACTGCCAAACAGAATGGTTGGTTATATTTCATGTTCGATGAATCGGCGGGATCCTATTTATTTGATTTTAATAAAAAATTATTTAACTTAGAAAAATTAAAATAGAAAATGTTAAATAATTATTACTGGTTGCCGTTTGCTATTGTCTTCCCGGCCCAAATGAATAAAGGCCCATATCTCTCCCGTCTTTCTCCTACGCACGAGGAGAACACCCTTGCCATCCTCTTGTGAGTTCTCCCCAGGCTCCAACGCCGCCCCGGCCGCTGGCCCTCCGCCATCCACTTCTCTGGTTCTCCCCAGCCTCCAACGCCATCCCAGCCGTTCTCTTTCCCCAAGTTTGACTTTTGCGGCTATATCCTGCTAAACTGTTTGTTGGAAGTTTAAATTACCGCCAAACAGAATGGCTGGTTATATTTCATGTTCGATGAATCGGCGGGATCCTATCCATTTGATTTTAATAAAAAAATTATTTAACTCAGAGAAAGTAAAATAGAAAATGTTAAATAATTATTACTGGTTGCCGTTTGCTATTGTCTTCCCGGCCCAAATGAATAAAGGCCCATATCTCTCCCGTCTTTCTCCTAAGCACGAGAATACCCTTGTCATCCTCTTGTGAGTTCTCCCCAGGCTCCAACGCCGCCCCGGCCGCCGGCCCTCCGCCATCCACTTCTTCGGTTCTCCCCAGCCTCCAACGCCATCCCAGCCGTCCTCTTTCCCCAAGTCTGAACGCCGCCCCGCGATCCTCCTCTCCCCAGGCTAGCATCACCTCCGCTTTGGCCTCGAGTTCCTGAGTTCGCCGCCCAGTTCTGCTCCCTCCTCAGCTCGACCTCTCAACAATCCACCCCCTCTCCCTTGATCGCGCTGGCTGCCCCCGCACGGGCAAGTGCAAAATATAGAAGGGAAGGAGGTGGTCTAGCCGTCTAGGCGTACATGGCGCAGATCCCGAACCTCGACAACGCGCCGCTCAATCTCAGCGCCATCAGGTCTCTCATCCTGATGCCCACTCACCTCATGTTTGTATGTCTGTATTTTGGTTATTTTTTCTGATCTGTTTTGATTTTGGTTTGCAGGGAGCAGTCGCAGAAGGACGTGCTCAACATCCTCAAGAGCGTGCGTTTCTCATCCTGCACTCCCCTGTGCAATTTCCTATACTGTTGCTGTCCCTAAAACTGAAGAGTCTGCATTCTTTTGTTGCCTATCAGATTAGGGGGAAGAAGTGTTTGGTCATTGATCCAAAGCTTGCGGGTACCCTGTCTCTGGTCCTGCAGACCTCTCTGCTAAAGGTGCGATGTTATAGTGCGGATATTTCAATAGTCAATTCTAGCTCTTTTTCTTCAACTAGATCAGTAGGCATCGTGATCTTTTTGTCAGAAAATTTATTATTTGCCATCCAACATTTGCCATTTTGGACATGTTAATAATATGACACTCTATTGGACTTTTAATCTAGAATTTTCCGTTCTGACCTTTTTAATCCCACTAGCTTATTTCTTCCGAACTTTACCTATGTGAAAGGACGTTTTTGCTCCTTAGGACTAAGGTTACTAGCTGAGAGCCTGGGAGAGCTAACTCCAGTCCTAGCAGCCATTTTACCATTATTTTAAGACAGCGTCATTACCATGAGTCCCAATTGCTGCCCCTTCCATTTGAGCTCACTGCCACTGCTCGCCCAAAGAGACCAGAAATTATTGTGGTCCGCTTTGCAATTTGGGAACTAACGCATATGCAATTGATATGGCCATCATAAATATGCTTCTTGACCCCAAATAGCATCAATAGATGAGAAAATATGGTCATATGGCAGGCTGCTAGGGCATTAAGAGTGGAAAATCAAGATTCAATAGAAATGACTTCACGAACATGCATGCTGAATCCAAAGTCATATTTAACATCATTAACTTATTTGAGACTGCATTTCCATAATGGTTCAATGGCCATATGCTCAATGTCAGGCTCACTGATGTCACCAAAGTTCACCTTCTTCCATTCAACCTGACATGTACTATTCTTTGTAAGCGAGTAAGTGGGGGTGGTGAGGGAGCGAACATTTGAGTAAATGAGTGATGCAACCTTAGGAAGGGGCAGGGTTCTTTCTCATTGGGAAAAAACTGAAAGAAATAAGCTGGTACAATTAAAGTGATCATAATAGCAAATTTTAGATTAAAAATACATTGTAGCATATCATAGATTGCATGTTTAGAGTGGATAATGTTGGAATATTACTTGCTGTAGTGGGCAATTTCCTTTTTTTGGATATCATGCGAATATTTCTTGCAATACTTTTTGATACATTAAGGACTAAGCAATTGTGGCTGTGAATTTCTTTTAAGTTTGGAAATACATACCTCACACATGGTTTATTACACTCTTATCAGGAATATGGAGCGGAGTTGCGGCTTCTCTCTGCTGACCCCTTGCAGACAGAATGCCCTAACATTGTATATCTTGTACGCTCCCAATTGAGCTTCATGAAATTCATCGCAAGTCAAATTAAAAACGATGAACCTAAAGGGCTTCAGAGGGAATACTTTCTCTACTTTGTGCCTCGCCGTACAGTTGCTTGTGAGAAGGTACCTTGTGGTTTTTGTATGCTTGGACTACTGTACTTGAGGGCTCTGTTATTGTAGTCAGGCTTGAAATTTGCAGTATGTTACTATGTTTGAATTGTTTGCAAGGCTCAGTACAATTTTATTGTTCTAGTTCTGAGTGTAGCAAAAATATGACAATGCATGCAATCACAATCCCTCCTTCCAATATGCATATGTGTAGTCTGGTACAGTTAAATATATTGATCCTCATAATTTACTGTGCATAAAAGAATCATTGTTCATTTCTCTTTGCTGAAATCTGGATGAGAGTAAATACCATGAGTCTAGTTAGTTTGGTTTGGCTAGGTTCTAGATGTTTTGCAAGCTTGAATCAGTCCTTCAGTTTAGCATTGGACACCGTCCATATATGTGATGTCAATCAGTCAATGGCAGTAAATTTTGTATTAAAATGCTTAATTCACATGTTAGACAGTGAATATACCTACTGTTGATACTTTGGTAGCTGATAATGCCAGCCAATTCTGAATTTTCTTTATCGAACTTGAACACCATAAATATTTTAATATTTATATCATGCTGTTGTTTCCCTAGCACATTACATTGGAAGAACTCGTCACATATGGGCCTTGTTTGTTTGAGCTGAAAGTTGCTGAAAACTTTAATCTGACAAAGCTGTGACTCCTTGAAAACATCTTAAATGGTTCAAAAAAAATGAAAAAAATATTTTACAAACTCTAAGAAGAACTATTTAAAACCCCACAAAAATAACTACAAAGTATTATATTATTTGGCTTATACAAAAATAACAAATTTTCATTTAATTTAATTTAAGCTGAAACAAACAAGGCCATGATAGTTGCTGTATAAATGCAGTTTTATCCATCACTGACATATATGGTATTTGCTGCATGTTTGGAATTATTTTACAGGCAGTTCACATAGATATTCTTTGTCCCAAATGACCATATTTAGGCCTTGTTTGTTTCAGATTAAATTAAATTAAATTAAATAAAAATTTGTTATTTTTGTATAAGCCAAATAATATAATACTTGAAACAACAAGGCCATGATAGTTGCTGTATAAATGCAGTTTTATCCATCACTGACATATATGGTATTTGCTGCATGTTTGGAATTATTTTACAGGCAGTTCACATAAATATTCTTTGTCCCAAATGACCATATTTAGTCTTTAGTATTTCAGCTTGCTGTGATTCCTGTAACTTCACTGCTGTTAAAAGATGTGGCCCTTTAAGAGTTATTTTATATTTCATTGGATAAGCTAACTCAACAATTAAATTGAGCGGCTTGAGAGACATATTTGTTTTTAACGTAGCTCCTAAAGCTGGATCTAAACATCTAGACAGAGCTGTCCTGTGTTTATCTCTTTTTCCTTGACAACATCATATTTATTGGATGTTGATACTGAAAGAAAAATATTTGATTTCAGAAGGCCAAATGACTCATTAGGAAAAATTGTTTTTCAAATTATAATATTTGTCAATAAAACTAAACAATAAACAGAATATATGTATGCAATTATTAGCAAAGTGAGTGAAGTCATAGCTCATACAGAACAATTATACCTTGTTGTTAGTACTTTCAAGTGTTTGCACGGTATTTTCATGATGTAGTACTATACCTTGTTGTTAGTACATTCAGGTGTTTGCAAGGTATTTTCATGATGTGGTTGAAAAAATATGTGCTAACTCAGCTGTCCTGTTTCCTTAGAAAAATAGATTTTTTCGACATATTAGTTGCCTTATTACAGTGTCATTCCCTTCTTTACCTATGTGTATGTTCCAATTCACGTTTGATTGCTGCATCATAAGTTTGTGGCTGAGATGCACTATTGTGAACCCATAGATGGTTGAAATATGGCTTCAGAAAATCCTCTCAACGAATTTTCTTTAATTTTGTGGAAGACAAGTGGTCTAAGGCATCTTTCATTTGTAATTGAACTGACGTTTGAGTGTTTATAATCAATATTTTAGTTTGTGCCTGCAGATCCTCGAGGAAGAAAAAGTTCATCAGAAGTTGACCATTGGAGAATACCCCTTGTACCTTGTTCTATTGGATGAGGATGTCCTATCGTTTGAATTGGATCATTGTTTGCAGGTATCATGCGTAATGATATACCATGTGCATTTTAATATTATGATTCTCACTGTAGTTTCTATCATTTTCAGGAATACATTATTGAAGGGGATACAAGTTCTATTTGGCATGTTGCAAAAGCAATTCATAAGTTAGAGGTGTGTGTGTGTTTTCCATTCATGTACTTGTGGTGTTTTGTACTTGAAATAAGAAATCATCTCATCAATATGTATTTGTTCATACAAGACTTACTACAGATTTACAAAGTTTGTGATTTCATTTTTCAATAGCTAGAGGGCCTGACACATTTATAATTTGGCATCCTATCATTAAATTTTATTAAGTGGTACACTAATGCTTATTACTGTATTTCTTCCCAGTTTGCCTTTGGAGTTATTCCTAATGTTATGGCCAAGGGTATAGCATCAACCAAAGCTGCAGAGTTGCTGCATAATATGCAGCTAGAAGATCCTGTCAACATGGATGATGTAACACCAATTGGTTTCAATCTTTTGTGACTGGTTATCTAAATTTAGTTGATCATTTTTATTTACTGTTTTTGCTTTGTGTTAGATGGGGATTCCGGAGATAAACACTCTTATTTTGTTAGATAGAGAGGTAAAATCTCTTTCTATTTATATTGTTTTTTTAGTTCTAAAAGCATCACTATTGCACTTTCTTGTTCTTGTCTTAAGCCATTATGCTCATCTTAGGGAGCAACACCCATCTTTGGATGCCTTCTATTTATCGTAATTTGTGTTTTTTTCCCAGTTCAGGTGGATATGGTGACACCAATGTGCTCTCAACTGACTTATGAAGGTTTAATTGACGAGGTGACTGAAGTTAATCATTTATTGCCCATGAGTATTTGATCTCTTAGCCTTTTTTATTGAATGCTAATGTGCCAGCATTGTTATCATACTAGCTACATGTATGTGACTTTCTAACATTGCTCTATAGTCTGAGTTGACGCAAAACTTCATGTATTACCCTTTCACCTGCAGCTCCCATGCTCAAGTCAGAACTAATTATTCAATTCTGCCTCCATATTTGTTTTCTACATTAGATTTTCCATATGAGCACACACAATTAATGTCAAAATGATATATCAAATTTGAGGGAAATGCAGTAAGCCACCGAAGACCTCGTGGTGAAACTATGATAGTTAAATGTGATGCTGGTTCCATCAAGCTTCATGCTTCCGACCTTAGTTTCAATAGTTTCATTTTAGAAAGCGCACAGTCAAGTATTTTTAACTTTGATCACTAACACACAAAAGTATGCCGATTGATTCTGTTGAACTAATATTTTAAGATTGTCATAAAATGCTTTGAATAATATAGTTATATAATTGCCATTTTCCTCCTTAAAGTTGCAGCGGATCTCACTTATCACCTGTACTTGAAATTTATTTTTTTGGCCCCTTGAACTTTATCCGTTTGCACTAGCTCGAAAACTATTTGACGTGTTGTTAATTGCTGAGGTGGCTGCTAGTTTTACGTCAAATGCTTATATGGTTGCCACGTTTGCATTTTTTAAAATGAAATGACATAATGCCAACCTCCCCCTATCCCTCTCTTTGGAAACATTTCAACTTCAAAAATTCCAAAGTTTAATTCTCAAACTAAATTAAAAAACACAAATTCGATTTTCTTTGGAAAACTCAAATTCGAAAATTTGAATTTTCAAGAAGAATACAAATTTGAAACATCGTCTTATAATTTTGAAACATGTGAAAAGTTCAATTCAAAAACTTGGATTTTCAAAGCAATTTGAATTTTCATATTTGAAGGTATAAAAATGCGAAAAAATCAAAATTGTGAAATTTCAAGTTCAAAATCGGATTCCTAAAATTCAAATTTGAACTCATGAAACATTTTGGAAATTTGAATATCCAAGTTTTCAAAATTCAAATTTAAAATTTGAATTTGAAACCTCTGAAATTTTTTAGGCTGAACTTTTGAAAAAAAGCAAAAGTTGACTTTTTATCGTGAGGGGCAGGGGAGCAGCCTTGCATGTCATTCATTTTGGAAAAGGTCATGTGGCAACCACATTGGCATTTGATGGAAAACTAGTGGGCAACTCAGCATTTAACTGCATGCCTAATGGTTTTGGGGTCGCAGTGCAAACGGACCTAAGTTGATAGGGCTGAAAAAGTAAATTTGAAATTCAGGGGTCTAAGTGAGACTTCGCTACAAGTTTTGGGGAAAAGTGTGTTTTTTTTACAAATCCCTACAATTTTAGGGGCAAAAGTGTATCTTTTTTATTTACATATCTCTATCTCTAATATTAAAAAACCTCTATTGGTGGTCATTGGTGTTCAATGTCACATTTGAGTGAAATTACCCATCATGCCATCCGTGATAATATATACATCTTATCCACCAAAATTACCCACTGTACCATCTATTGTAATAAATCCATCTTATCTCCTTTATTAAAAGCCTTTAGTGGTGGTTGGCGTCACACTTTAGTGAAAATTACCTACCATGCTGTATTATAACAAATCCATCTTATCCACTAAAATTACCACCATACCTTATGTGTAATAAATCCATCTTGTCCACTAAAATTACTCACCATGTTATCTTGCACAAAGAAAGCACTTGTGTGGTTGCTCACGAGTCATGAAGTGTCACAACATGTGCACGGAATTTGGATAGTCTCGTAGCAAAGCACGAGCACATGTGTAGTTACTATTAAATTCAGTGGCAAAGGTGTACTTTGATGATTTTGTCAATGTTGGTTATATTCCAATCACTTGAATGATTTTATGATTCAATGGTATATGTAGATGCGTATTGAACTTGAGCTGTGTTCATAATGTTCCATTTGCATACGCCATTAATTATCAATAGATGTTATTGTACTATGTGGAAACTGTGATATGTGATATACCAGTTAATGTAATATGTTCTTCTATTTATTCTCCTATCCTCCTTATCCTCGGTTACATGCACTGCTTTGCTCTACTATGGTATTATAGTGCAATGATCTTAAAGCAACTATTGCCATTTTGTTACATTACATGTGTTAATGCTTGCTAGGGAGTACGGTGCAACAATCTTTTAGCAAATATTAACTAGTTTATACTCCATTCGTTATGAAATGGTAGTCATTTTAAACTTGTCCTAAGTCAGTTTTAAAACTTATTTATGGAGAACTTTTAAACTATTTAGATTGAGAACATAAAAATCATATAGATATATTCGTTTTGGAAAGAACTTTCATAATATCATAATTTTTAATGCATTATAAATAAATTTTTAATAGTTTTTATGGTTAAAGTTGTACTTTGGATGTCCAAAATGACTATTATTTCATAATGAAAGGAGTAAAAGTTCAAATGCAGATGCAAATGCATTCTAATTTGTCTTTTGCAGTTGGATAGTGGTTGCCTTTGATTTTAGCTCAGTGCCTGGGTTTGTATTTCTTTATCTGTTTTATTTCGTTATGATTCTGCATGCAACATTTACCCCCAGGCGCCATGTCATCAGCTGCATGGATCATAGTTATCTGTACCTTTTTTCCATAGGAAGCATAATGAAAATAAACATAACATTCATAATTCTGATGCTGCATTTCCTATGATTCTACAATCTAAAGTAGACTCAAATGATCATTAGATTGCATTTTATTTATTAGATGTTGCAAATCGATAATGGATCTGTGGAAGTTGATGCAAGCATCATGGGATCTCAACAAGATGGAAAGAAGGTTAAGGTTCCGCTAAATTCGAGGTAAATGTCCCCTATTGTATGCTCTTTTGTTAGCATAGTACACCTGAATATATGGACAAAAGGTCAGTCTTGCGCACCTGTAAAGCTTTATATGTAGAAAGTTTGGATATTTTATTAGTAAAGGAATAAATGATTAGTTAGTCCCGGAATAAATGATTAGTTAGTCCCTTTCCTGACATTAAAATGGAGTTTTCTACTTTGAAGTTTATCCGAGGCCCTAGGCCCTAGGCAGGCGGAGAGGGGCCGACCTCCTAGCGCCTTGGCGGCCTATTTTGAATATATTGATATTTTATAAGCTAGGAATGCATTTATATGTAATATTTAAGATGTTAGTGGATAAATGCCATATTTATATGCCACCTAGAACGACCTAATCGTTGTCCAGGACCGCCGATGCGCGTGGAACAATACCACAACCATGATCGTTGCATGTGGGAACCATGAGAAGCGTGTGCAGTATTCTTGCTTTGTGCAAGACAACCAAACACTATTTAGTTGCATGTGGGAAACCATGAGCAGCTTGTGCAGTATTCTCGCTTTGTGCAAGACAACCAAACACTATTTAGTATTTGATCTCTTCATGCATCTGGGATCACCACACAGGCATAAGCCTATACCTTGGCTGCAACCTCTGCCGTGATTTGGAGCGTGGGCCGTGTCACCATGGCTGACTACTGGTTATCTGACTGCCACCTGTATTTGTCCTTGGTTGTGTGATAAGAAGGCACTGACAGAGGGAGATAGGGGGACAGAGAGGGGGTGGAACATCACTTGAGCAACTTAAATATGTAGTTTCTTAGTCCAGTGACCTACTGACCTATATGAGACATTGGGACAAATTTGATGATCACAATGTAAATTAGTAATAACCCATCTTTGAAGTAGCATATGTTTACCTTATGCCTGTATGATTTCAAATACATCAATTTTCTCCTTCGTTCATTGATGAGGTTCTTTAATCTGTATTCTGACCATATTTGATTGCAAACACTTGTATTTTTTTTTACAAAGTATTTGCTGTGGAGAGCTATTCATTTATATCGCTATTCTTTTCTTTTCAGTGATAAATTGTACAAGGAGATACGAGACCTTAACTTTGAAGTTGTAGTTCAGGTTCACTCAACAGCCTTGTCCCTTGTTTATCTTATGTGATGTTGGTGGTTTGGTTGTCGTCTAATGTTGTTATAGCTTATCAATATGTTAATTATTAACTACTCGACTGTGTAGCTGCCATCATTTTAACCGATTGTATTGACTGTAGGTCTTGCGCCAAAAGGCAACATCAATTCAGCAAGATTACGCAGAAGTAAAATCCACCAATGTAAGGATCAAAGAGTTTTCCATCAAGTTGTACGTGATTTATTATTTATTGTCCTTTGTGAATCGTGATACATATGGAGTTCAGATATAATGAGCGCCTTTTTCAGCTAATTTATGGCTATAATTAAATTAATCCATGTTTTTATAAATTCCTTTTGAAGATTACAGTTCATGATTGAACTGTTTTTTAGCACTAGGGCATTGGGCTACTGTGTGCCCTATTTCACTATTCACATCCCTACCTCACCTGGCCCTATTTTATCCTGTATGTAAGTTATATTCTCCAATCCCTACATCTCTCTTTGTCCCCAATATTTTTGTTCCAACGATATTTTCACTATTTACAACCCTATCTCTGCTGTAATAGGGCCACTGTTAAACTTACCCTTGTCCCTTACACAATAGTGTTGTTGATGACGTTGCTATTTACAGGTTGTTGTCACTACAATTCCTTTGAAAATATAAAGTTATTATATGCTGAACAATAATAATTGGTGAATATTCATTTTACGGAAAATTTTATTTGTTAGCATGATTAGAATAGTAAGCCAGCTTTTGGGATCTGATACAACAGGTTTGAAAAAATAGAGCTAATGGACATGCATAGTTTTAATATTTACATTAGTAGAAAACGCTAAGTACTATAGTTCCATAAAATCATATTGGTCTAGTCAGCATCCTTCATTTTGAGTAAAAGTAGAACTAATTGTTTTGGTGTCTTGGTTCGTCTGTGTTCCACTTGGGGGTAAGGTTACATGAGTGCTAATGGACTTGCATGTTTTGTTTGAATGCTATGTCCTGCCTATATTCACCACGGTTAGGTACTTAAGTACTATTTTTTTTTTCAAGAACAACATGAAAATCGGAATTTTTTAAATATGTTTGTTGTTTTACAGACTCAATCAGTTTCTGAGCTGAAGGATTTTGTAAAGAGGTTGCACTCGCTACCGGAAATAGCTGTGAGTTAATTGCGGTACCTTCATTTTATCTCCATTTTGACTAAATTTACTTACGTTATGAGATGACACAGAGACATGTTCATTTGGCACAACACTTGCAATCATTTACGGGAAAACCATCATTTCATGCCCGACTAGACATAGAACAAACAATATTGGAGGTGCAGAACTTTGAAATGTGAGTTTATTTTTGCCATTATCCTTAATTAACTTTTGTTTACTTTAAAGTGCATTTCCAAGTTACGTGCACGGCCTAACCGTAAGTCACCAATGAACAGCACCCACGGGTTCAGTAGCACCGTGAACAGTACCCTCGGTACTGTAGCACGGATTATTTTACTTAGGATTTGATTAGATGAGTTTGTTAGGGGTTAGATAAGATTAGTTTCCTTAGGAGGTAAGATTAATTAGGAATTTGTTTCTTGGGGTCCAAGTACTTTATCTCTATAAAAAAGATGGTCATGTATCTTTATATTCATCCAAGCAATGAAGTAATTTGAGATCCAATCTCATAGGCGGTGGCTCCAATTAACATCTTAGGCATTAGCTTCAATAACAGCTTGTTTAGCATGTGTTAATAGGCCTGTATCCCCCTTCGTTGCGTGCTTGCACACAAAAATTGGTATCAGAGCCGAATGTTCCTCCCCCTGTAGCGACCAACGAGGAGCGTATCGGCAAGTTGGAGACCGCCATGAACAATCTTAGGAAAGAATTCTGGACGTCAATCTTTGCGCTCAAGAAGGTTGTGGCGTACTTAGCCAAGGCGACTGGTAGGGATTAGGGCAACTTACCCCACATCCAACATATACACATAGGGGCACGTGACGAAGATGGTGACCACGATACTAACACTAATATCGTCAGCAACACCCAACAGCAGCGTGAAGATGATTCTGTTCATCCAACGTTTGAAACTCCTGAGCTCGTCCATGGTGGTTTCCATCTCGTCGATGCGCTCCTTGTTGGTCGCCATAGCCCATAGGGATAGGATCTTTCGGCCCCGATACCAATTGTTGTGCGCTTCGTAACAGGGGGATACACAACCCTTGACGTGGGCGAATCGAGGTGTTGTGGAAGCTGGCACCTAGGCTATTAATCAGTGCCACCGCATATGAGACTAGATCTCCTTTTACTTCATTAATTGGATAAATAGAAAGATACATGACGGTCCCTTTTGTAGGGAGGGTTAACTTGGAACTAATCTAAAATAATCTTATCACTTTCAACTGCGTGCGCTACAGTACCCAATACAGTAAGGGAACTGTTCACTTGTTGTCCTTGCGCTTAACAATAGATTATTCTTTTTTTAATTCTCCTTTACCCCTGTCATGATGTTCTCTCATTTTTTTAAGTTTTATTACTTGTAGATGCTTATACCTATGCTGCAGAAAGCATAGGTTTTGTACTTAAGCTTTCACAGAATTGAATTTGTCATCTTATTTAATTTGTTTTCACAATATTATGTATCTAGTATAAAGTATTCTAGCCCCATCAACAAAAGTAATATTTTGACCAGAAAGAGTGTGTTAAGCTGTCAATTTAGCAGCTGTTAATTTAGATGAAATGTTACAGCAATATAAGAAATTATATTAAAAGGTCGTTTGATCTTTTCTATTTCTAGGGGTAAACCATGAATCAGGAATGTTTGGAATCTATTATACTGTATTCCTCCTGCAACATTCTTCATTTTAGTCTTATATATATAGCTGTATACTTTTGTGTACTTGTATTTTGTTTGAATTTGCCTCTTTTTTTCTTCAGATCCGCAGTTTGAGTAAGTTGTTACAATTACAGGACACGTGTATTGTGGATACCTCTTATTTGCACGTGACAATAATTGCTAAAACTTTGTACTTCCCACGTGAACTTCTATTAGACGAATTGACAATTATGTAATAGCTATAACGAAAAAACGAAAACTGTAAATACAGGACAGTTTTAGGAACTTATTATGTACTACTATGAGTTTGACATAGTTTGAATCTGCCGTCAATTATTATTTTTATTTTGTGTTCACCATCCAAAACATCTAGGAGCTGCTTCATGCCAGTATAGGCAGGTTAGGTTGGTACCCTTGAACAAATGCGACTAACGCCATAGGGTTCTTTGGGCATTGAGATTTCTGCAAAGCACTGTTGTACGAACTATGAAGTTCTTTCAGATCCTATCACTTCTGGCCTTCTGCCTCAGCTAAGCCTATGCGGTGCTCGAAAAGTGCACTTTGGCCACTGTCAGGCTGAGAGGGGAGGGAAGGTTAGTACCTGGGCCGACACTGCATTGCTCGACTGCTGAAGTGGAAGTTTTTGGTTTGTTTAGTTCTTGGGTTTTCTGTCCTTTTTTCACAAACTGCTATTTGGTTCTTTGGCCCCATGTATATCCAGCACACTGGTTTAGGTTGTCACGGTTACATGAAGCAGTGAGGATTACACCCTTGTAGTGCAAGGACAAAAACATTGCAACGTTTGATGTTCGATGCAAAATACCAAATTTATATTGTCTTGTACATTGTACAAAGTTTCTCCTTCGTCCAAAACTGTTGAGTTTTGTTTCTTTGGCCTCATGTATCTTGGTTAAAAATTGATAGTTCAGCCCACTGGTGTAGCCTGTCATGGTTACATGAAGCTGTGAGGTTAACGCCCTTGTAGTGCAAGGACAAAAATACTCAAAGTTTGATGTTCGATGTAAAATACCGAAGTTACATTGTCATGTACCCAAAAATTTGCATGGGGTGGCCTTCTGTTTTTGCCCTTTTGGCTTTTAAGATGTCGTTATTGTCAATCTGTTTTTCAGTTCTCTCTGAATTTATGTTAAAATGTTTGCTAAGCTATCTGCATTTCCAGATGCTTTGAGTACATTGAGGAGATGATACATAAGCAGGAACCTATTGAAACTGTGCTTCGCCTTCTAGTTTTACTTTCACTTACAAATGCTGGACTGCCAAAGAAGAATTTTGATTACTTGAGGTATGCTTATGTTGCTTTATAAAACCATCTTGTTGCTGAGATTTTCCTCAATTGCTTTTTTTGGGTTAAATTTCAAGTTCATTAGTTTCAAAGCTTTACAACTTGCAGGATATGTTGTAACATAGAAAAAGTCTAAAAATTTCAAGTTATGCCTGAGTCTAAAAAACCTCAATATACACAACCGTTCACCTGAAACAAAAACAAAAACTGGTTCAAAATCATCCCTTCACCTAAAAACAGTTATGTTTTATCTGACTTGGAGACATACCTATCCGCAACGGTTGATCTGAACCGTTCGTCTTGTCTATCTCGTTGAAATCTCACTACCAGCCAATTATTTTATTTGTTCATATTTTTCAAAATCAATATTGTGTGAGGCTCCACAACTACTAAGATCGACATAGTGTTAGCAAATTCCAAAACTGAAATGTACGATCCAAACCGTCCATCTTGTTTTTTCAATGCCGTCCATATTGAAATTCCACTATTGATCAAATTTATTAATTTTTTTTTTATTTTTTTGTATTTTTAAAAGTCAACATTATTGTAGGCTCTTAGATCGTGGAATTTCGTAAAGTCAAAACAAATAGTAAAATAATCTAAAAGATATCAAATTTGGTCGGTAGTGAGATTTCTACTATATGAACAAGATGGATGGTTTAGATCGACCATTTAAGGTTTGGAGTTTTCAAACACAATGCAAAGCACGGAGAGCTTTGTGCTTTAATGTGTCCCCCATCTTCCTCGTCATTTATAGCCACCCTCATTCTCTCATTCTCTCCTCACCCATCGTTTACAGTTCCAATCCTGACTGCTGCTCGTCTTGCTGCCGTCGGCCTTGCCGCCGCCTTCCTTGCCGTTGACAGCCCGTCGTCTGATTATCCCTGTCCTAGACGCCGCGTCGACGTGCCACAAAGGTCCCCTTGGTTCTCGACGTCTTGTCCTCTGAGCTACCATCTTTGGAGCACGGTGTCTTGCTGGCCCCGAGCCGCTGGCACCCCCCCATGTGAAACCCATTGCCGGTATCCTCCCTAGATCCGCCACCGGCCTGCTCAAGATCTGGCCCATGCGGTGCCCTTTAGCTAGCTCGCGACGACGGCATCCTCCTTCGTCGTGCTCCTCCCTGACGCGGCGTCCCACTGCCCGCGCGGCCCGGCCTTGGCACCGCGGCGCCTACCTGCTGCTGACGCGACCGGCCTTGTACCGTTACCGCTGGCTGTGCATCGCATGCCGACGTTTAGCGTTGTGAAGGCCTTGCCATCATCGTCTTCCACCCCTTCACACCGTTGCCTCGACCGGCCCTGTCACTATCGGCTTTAGGTCCGCATCGTGTTGGCTTTGGTTGCGATGCCAGTCTTCGGCCGACGTCAACCTTGTGTTGTCAATGGCGGCGCCAACCATCCTCGTTTACGAGCGTGATCGTCACCACATGTGTGGCGGCGAACACCTTCGTGCATCCCAGATATGTAGCACGGTCGCCCCGATCGGCCTATCATGCTGCCATGGATCTCTCGCGCTGCTGCGTCGCGTTAGTCGGCGCACCGTTCTCTGGCTTGTCGTAGGCGGTGCTCTCTTCCACGTCGCACTTGCCATGGCTGATTATAGTTAATTTCATTTTTCAAGAAATGCACAAATTCTTACCGTGCCGGGTGGTTATATAGCCAATGTGTGATAGTTTTATCAAGGCGTCCTGCGTGATGATTAATGTGCTGAACACCATAGTTACACGACATATCTTATGATTTTGTATTATTTAAGTCATCGTGATTGATGGTTAATGTTAATGCACACCCAATGGTTACACATGGAAAGAACAATTCTTAAATGACAAACGTCACTAATGGTTATATGACAAAACATACTATAGTTAATTGACAGCCGATCGATAGTCAAAATGGCGGTTGAAAGATTGTGCAACGCTGAGTGATGGTTAGAACAGTCACATGATCATGCCGAGAGTTACAAGATGCTTGCCAATGGTTGCATGGTTACACCTGATGGCTTTTTTGCCTTGAAAAAATGATGGTTACAAGATACATGCTGATGGTTACATGATCATTTTCGCTGGTTGTCACACACCATTTTGTAAAAACATATTTTACATAGGATGTGAAATATGGTTATAGGACTGATTACCATGGTTATAAGACAACATTGATAGATAATTTTGAAAAATAAAAAAAATACGCATCGGGTTTGCTCAGGTTTTGTTCGAAAAAATGTAACTATCGCAATGTTAACGAAAGAATGCAACCATTTGTGAATTCGAGCTTCCATTTGTGAATTACGATGAAAAAACAAAAGAAAAGGAACTTTGCTGGTTAGTTAATGGTGTGGTTTCCTTGTCTGGCTGGTTAATTCACCATGTTTTGATAAAACTAGCATGCGCCGCCGTTATTATTTGTTGGAAGGCAGTTGAATGTAGTACGTTAACTCTGATGGAACAACACATATTGAATCACCTTTAACCAAATATCCTGGTTAATCTTTGTCATATGTACGGAAATAGTAACATTCTGCATACTACAATAGATGCTATTTTGTAATGCATGTTATACTTCATCTTACTAACCTTGTTATAGAATATGTCAATACTCAAACAGAGGAGTATCCTTACGGAATAGTGCTAGATACTCCTGAATCTGTTGGCTTTAGCCCAGGATCTAAAGCAAGAAACAAAATGTAGCAAGCGCACTGCATTTCTGCATTGCATTGGCCTGATACCTTATACATTGGGTTTACAAGTGCACTTGTAAGTCCTATTTATAGGCTTGCTAACCCAGCCCATATATATAGAACATTCTACAGCTAGCTAGTATCTAAGTCAGCTAGGTGCTTCTAGTATGTACTATCTAGTACATCCATGGATTCAAGTAGCAGAACTGGAATGTTCTAGATGCTGCCAGCTTCTCCATGCAGCAACTATCTATTCCTACTATCTTCTAGATACTAATGTTAAGATTATATCTAACAATCTCCCCCCTAATCTTGACATCTTATCTCTAACTTGTTGACGCATTCAAACACTCATACGCTATGTGTAACACTTACTAAGCATGCATAGGATGGCGACACAACTACTCTACACCCCATGCTCTACTTTCAGCTTCGACTTCTGGACGGCGATGCAACTATTCAACATATAGGACACCACTCGTCGAAACCTACTCTTAGTACCTACTCTCAGACTTGGCTTCAGGATGGCGACGCCACTACTCAACATCTTGGACATCTTCATAGTAGTGTTGGCTGATCATCAGCATCAATAAGGAAGTTCATTAACTCTTCCTCCTTCGGTTGTGGCATTTTTTAGCAAAATGCCCGAACTTCTGACAGTTGAAGCAACGAATCTTTGCCTTCTCAAATTTGCGGTTCTTACCAAAATCTTTATTGTTCTTGCCCTTGAACCTTGCTTCCCACTCAGCATGAGTGAGTAGAAGCTCATTGCCTTCTTCTCACCGGCGGCCTCTATTCCTCACATGCCTTGAGATGACCGACCACTTCCGCCAGTTTCTTCTTTATATCAGCAAGCTGCTCGAAAGTAGAGATGAAAGGCAAAAATCTGTCTGGTACCGCACGAAGAAGCTTCTTGATAACCGTATGCTCCTCCATCTTTTCTCCAAGTGTTTGTATCTCATTGGTGATGGTGGTTAGTTTCATAGCAAAGTCACTAACCGACTCTGTCTCCTTCATGTGCACATCCTCGAAGTCCCTCATCAAGGTCTAAACACGAGCTTCCTTGACACGGTCGGAACCAGTTGTGAGAGCCATTTGATCCTTGCGCTCGTCAACAACCTCCTCACTCTCTACTGCTTCCGCCACTACTTGCGCGCGCATGAAGATTTTCATCTTCACCGCCCAAGGCCCATAGTTGCTATCGGTGAGCATCGGATACTGAAGACTTACGACGCCTTCTCTTGTCGAAATCCTCGAGACAACCTTGCTGCCGCTGCTGCCATCAATACCAGGTTTTGCACTTTCCGGTGTCCGCGGCGTGACCTTTGTCATATGGTGTAAAAGCTAACCTGGCTGTGATACCAATTGTTAGTTTTAGCCCAGGATCTAAAGCGAGAAACAAAATGTAGCAAGCGCACTGCATTTCTGCATTGCATTGGCCTGATACCTTATACATTGGGTTTACAAGTGCACTTGTAGGTCCTATTTACAGGCTTGCTAACCCAGCCCATATATTTAGAACATTCTACAACTAGCTAATATTTGAGTCCTAGTAACAGATAGGTGCTTTTAGTATGTACTATCTAGTACATCCATGGATCCAAGTAGCAGAACTGGAATGTTCTAGCTAATATTTGAGTCCTAGTAACAGATAGTTGCTTTTAGTATGTACTATCTAGTACATCCATGGATCCGTAGCAGAACTGGAATGTTCTAGATGCTGCCAGCTTCTTCGTGCAGCAGCTATCTACTTCTACTGTTATGTAGGTACTAATGTCAAGATTATATCTAATAGAATCTAGTCTTTTACATGCATTAGAAAATAGACTTTGCCTTCCTAAAAATCCGTGCACCTAATTGTCAGTTTAGCTTAGTTAATTTTAAACTAGGTAAACCCTTAAATCCCATCTGTTTTAATCTCTTTTTTCTGAGTATCAAGATCTTCAACCAAATCAACAATATATGACAGAGAGCACCTGTAGTATATTTTGTTTTGATAGCCTTTTCTTGATTTCATAGCACTTCAAGTTTTTTATTGAGAACAATTAACATATTCTTTATTCTTCTGTTCGTGGTGTTTCCTAGAACAGACAATAGAAAGAGCACTTTCAACTGCATTTTTGCTTGTACTGCCACCTCGTGATGATTTCTTTGGTGTGCTTAATTTTTCCATGACATACAATAATGCAAGAACAAAGGAAAAGTGAGGAAAAAACTGCAATGAGATACCACCTATCCACCTGAACTAACCACCTTCAAACGTATTGTCAGACCAGTAAAAGGAGCTATAATCAGGGCCAACTAATATCTGTGCACAACTATTTTTGTCCCATGCCATCACTGTTGTTAATTTTACACCAAATATTTATCCATGTCTTCTTTCATTTTCATGCTCCTAGTAAGGTGGGAAGTACTGCATAGTTATGGTTTTGAGCACACCAACTATTTTTCCTTTTCTTCTTTCATTTTAATGCTACTGGTTAGGCGGAAATAGTGCATAGCTATGGTTTTGAGCACACCTAATATTTATCCTTGTCTTCTTTCATTTTTATGCTACTGGTTAGGCGGGAAATACTGCACAGTTATGGGTTTGAGCATATGACCTTGCTATATAGCCTGGAAAAAGCAGGGCTTTTTAAGAGGCAGGTTAGTGAGATTGAATGAATTTTATTTTAAAAAATTTAGAATCCACTGCTACTCCTTAAATGGTGTTTTGTCATGTTATATGTTTTAGATTCAGCTTTACATCTCTGTTTTTTTGCAACATATTGTTGTGCTACGCAGGAATCCAGAAGTAATTGGGTTAGTCTTACAAGAGCTCTGCATCTTATAGTTGATGTAAATGATACGGCAAAGTATTAACTACTACTCTACATTTATGTTGCATTCTTTTCTTTATGCTCTATTTGTTATTGCCATAACCATTTGGTTTAACATGCATGGTCACATCTATACCTAAGAATAAAGAGAGGAGTTTCGTCTTTTTCTTCGTCTGTCAGCCTCCTACCACTGTCCGATCACGATCGCACGGCTCGCCGACCCAGTCCTGCATGGTTAGCCGCCGCCGCTGGCTTGCCCGCCCACGGCCTCACCGCGCCGCTTGCGGAACCAGGCCGGCCACCGCTAGCGTGTCGCGTTGCGTTCCTAGCCACCGCCCTAGCAGCCGCGGTCACCCCACAACTACTGGCTGGTAGCCGTGCCATACCCCGGCCCCGCAGCCGCCAACTCCCGCTGCCCCGCGCTGCACTCAGGCCGCTGCCCCTGCCGTGACCGGCCACTGCCATGGCTCCAAATCGGCGCCGCCGCCTCGGCCTCGCTTTGGCTTGCCGCCACCGCCTCAACTGTTGGGGGAAACCCTAACCCTTCCCCCCATCGGCGGCTTAATGGGCCGCACTACGGGGGTTTGTTGGCCGGCAGGAAAAGGACAGAAGAAAAGGAAAAGGAAGAGAAAGAAAATAAAAGGAAGAAAATTTCTGAAATGTTCAGAAAATTGCGAAAAATCCTAGATTTTTTTCGGACCTCTAGATGGAGAACTTTACTAGGTTTACATAGTTTATGATGACGAGCTAAATTTCTGGTTTATGCAAAATGTCGGTATAGTTCGGTGCAGTGATAGTTTAGGAAAAAGTGCCCATTTGGTCCCTCAACTATGCCCGACTTTGGTCCCTAAACCTCAATACCGGACTTATGAGGTCCCTCATATAGCAAAACCGGGCTTGACCTATCCTTTGACGGTAAAAACAGCGGTATTAGGGTTTTCTTGCCAACATAGCACCCACACATGCAATTTTAGCACACATAGTGAACACATGGACTGCCACGTCATTGCCTCATTATTAATCCCCTCAGCTCTCTACTCTTCCAAAAGAAATATCTCTCAGTCTCCAACAAAAAGATATTTAGAGAGAAAGTGAGAGATAAGGCAATTAGATGGATGTCATGTGGCCATCAACTTAGCAAAAATCCTACATGAATGCCACACAAGCAAAAAACCCCTAAATCGCCCACTGACCTGTCAAAGGACTAATTTGGTCCGGTTTTGCTACATGAGGGGTCTCACAAGTCCGGTATTGAGGTTTAGGGGCCAAAGTGGTTCAACGGACATAGTTGAGTGACCAAATCGGCACTTTAAGGTAACTGTTTCGATGAAAATGCGATTATGTAGATAGGATTGGGCTATGGGCATGCGAGGATTTTTATCTCTTGTTTTAACGCACGGGCATATTTGCTCGTAAATATTTAATGCATGTTTGAAAACAAGTAGAACATGGCCAACCATCTCCCTATGCTTGTAGTTTCTTGACAACATTGCGAAGCATAATTACTACAAGGTCCATTGGACCTGGTCGATTTCTCGTTTTTTCATTTGTTACTGGGAGCTACTCTATTATTTTGCATGAACATTAGGACAATGCTTAACAATATAAAGCAAGAGGAGGGTTCAGACCTGGAGAAAACATAGATAGTGCGGGAAAAAAAAATTCCATATGAAAAATAACCAAAGTGAGCTGATTTCCTTCTGGTGTTCTTTTGGCGTATCTGTTTTTTTGTTGGATCTGGCTCATTGCAATTAGATAGGCAAAATGGGCCAAATGAGACGAACACAAACGACAAGGAAAGTTAAATAACAGAAGTTTATCATCTCATTGGAACGCAAGTATACCTTGTAACTTCGTTTATTCTTTGCATCTTTTGCTTATTATTATTATTCTTTATTCTTTAAAATGTTGTCGACTCTTTCTTGCTGATTTAGCTTCTTTAATAAAGAAATTTTTATAAATAGATAATTACTTGTTTCTGTACTTCCAATGAACTTCATGCCAATATATTATTTGATTGAAAGTTGTTAGATATATTGATTTTGTGTTTGCTCAAAAAGCTTATCATTTTGATCTCACCAAATCACATCATGTTCATCATAATCATGTATGTAAACACGCAACTAGTATTGTCTTCAGCTCTGCTTGTTAGGCACTCATAAATTGGTCATTATTTGTAATCCCTAGTATGGTTTTGATAAGAACTACAACTTACCTCTTTGTATTTTCAACTTCAGCCCTACTGACATATCATACATCTTTTCTGGATACGCACCTCTTAGTATTCGCCTTGTTCAGCATGCTGTGAGATCTGGATGGTAAGTTTATTGCACCAGTTTATTACTGATATCAACCTTTTAAGTGGCAATCCTTTTTCAAATTTTTAATGTCTTCAACTGAGAATAATTTGTTTAATTTTCTGAAGATGATTTTCTGTGAACCTATGTAAGATGGGATAGAAGCAAAGAGAATAATAAAATTGAAGCCTAGCTTGGTTAGATAGTGTCATTCATTCCCCTTTTTCTCCACTATGTGGGTAGAACAAAATTAATGTTACAATGGGAAGAAACTAATATACCATTTCTACCTCTGCCTTTTGAATTAGATTCTAAACAGGGATGGTGATATGGGATTGGTAACACAATCTGCAGGTGAACTGTAGCGCCACATGTACTGTAGCGCACTGGTACAGTTCGTGTCAAGTCCTCCCTATAAACCGGATGGTACTGCATGCATTATTATTATTGAACAATTGATAAACAAATAAGTCTATAGTTTTCCTTTTCTCTAATCACTCACGGGATGAGAATCTTCTCATCAAAGTGAAAGCACATCAAAGAGAGTTTAATATATTCCAATATGAAGTGAAAGGGAGTCAGAGGTTAGCAAATCCTTATCAAGGTGTCTTCTTTTGAAAAAACATTGCCAAAAGAGCTTGCTTATGTTAGGAAATCCTTATCAAGGTGTCTTCCATGAGTGGAGACTTTTTTTTAACTTCTTTGTGGTAAGACCTTATGGTCAGTGGTCTGGTCCTGCTCAATACTAGAACTAGCTCGGTGTGCTTGGGCAAAGAAAAGAAGATTTTTCTTTGGTGGAACAAAGGATCTTTTCATCCTTAATGGGGGTATGGTAGAACACCTCAACTGAGGAGCTACCTAGCTGAAGAGAACCAGGGAGCTGGAGGACGAAGGTTTAAAGGGCATTGTTGCTCGGTTGGTACTCAGCCTGAACCCGCTTCCATGTCGCCTACGTAGAGGGCAAGCTAAAGAGATCCAGAACCAAGTCAAGCCTCATGCTGCCTGCCACTGAGAATAGTGCGCACGAGCCTCATCGTCAACAGCATGCACAAACACCTCAGGGGCATGGGCACAGAAGGAGGGAGTGTCGCTCTAGTGAGATGACCCTAGAGGCGCTGGCTATCGAGGCAGAACTCAAGCATTGTTGACCACTTCCAGAAGTTGGTCCCATCGAATAGCGCCGGTGGGACAAGCATTGGCAATGGCAGCCTAGCCGCCATGGTGAACAGCAACATGAGCTAAGGCCGGGATTCAGGATCGACCAGCACAAATCGGACGACGGGCTGGCAGATCCGTAATCGGGTGGTGCTGGGAGGCAGCGAACATGGCTGGGCAGCGGCGGGAGAAGGTTAGTCGGCGGTGCATTGGGCTGGCGTCTACTAGTAAGAGGCCGGGCGCCGGCGCTCCGAGCTGAGGGACGCGAGAGGCCGAATGGCGGTGTGCGAGTAGGAGACCGGACGGTTGCGCTCCGTGTTGGGAGGCGACGCGTGTGGTCAGGAGGAGGCATGTTGGGCTGGGCACCGCCACCTGCGACCTGGCCAAAAGGAAGGAGAAGAGGGAAAGGTGGCGTCGCCAGAAGGGGAGCTCAGTGACTACAGCGACTGCACAGTGAAGGAGAGGAGATCCTAGGTCCTCCTGGCTGATATCATGTTCGAATAGGTGGAAATGCTGCAATCTATATTCCATGGGCCCAATGGGCTATGTACAAGTACAAGGAGAAGGGAAGAATGCAAAGAAACCCATATACAAGTACTTAATCTAACAATAAGGTTGTAGAACACGATCCCATGTGTCTGTACGGTCAAGTGCAGCATGCTATTTAGGTTGATTGCCACTTAGGAATTACATTGGCTACACGCGCATCGGAAAAATCCAACTGTCAGGAAAACCCCACTATTAGGAGCCTCATGTGTAGGGATAAAAATTGAGCGCAATAACATTTTTTTTAGAGCTTTTGTGGAATCTAGCGCAGATTGATTCAATGATTCTACATAAATTCTGTAATTTAGAAGTAATTTTGTAATTGATCCAACAAGCCGAGCCAAAGTGAGAACATATATCGTCCAAAATCGCCTTATTTTACTATTGGATCAATTAACAAGTCTATTTGAAGCATTTTTAATCGAGCACATGAGCCTAGAATCATGCTTTTTTCCAGCCCTACTCATGATTAGCACGATCACAAAGGTTAAATTGACTAATAGGATTGGTTGGAGCAAACACTGGAACAGGAATGGATGAAGGATCATAAATTGCTATAAAACTGCAAGTGTAGACCTATGGTATAGGTGGACGGGTTGAAACCAAGGCAGGAAAGGGTGTGTAAGGTGGTGTCCCTAGGAAGTAGGGGCATTCACATGCGACGAGATGAAGGATCATAACATTGATAATCCTTATGCTTAAAACTGTACCTCACAAAGTTTTGAAACCGACTGGGCAGTCGATTTATTCCGCGCTTATGAGGTGCAAGTAGAACATGGCAAGAATATCAAATGACTCAAAAGATCATAATAGCTAGGGGTACCAAAAAGAATCTCACCAGACATTTGCCATCGAGTTTAGAGGAAGGCTGTCGATTAATATAGTAAACAGCTGTACAAATAGCTTATCCCCAAAATGAGAAGGAACAAAATAAGAAATGATGAGCGTGTGGGCAATTTGTATAAGATGGTGATGATCTCAATAACACCATTTTGATCTTTAGGGCATGATTTTTGTGAGAGAGTGCCTTCATAAATGAGGAACTGGTCAAAGACGCTAGACAAATACTCACCAGTAAAGTCAACAAAAAAAAACTGAGAGAAGTAGAGATATAAGCATGCACCATCCAAGTGTAAACGGGACATAGCTAAGAATGATGCTTCTAAATCCAAGTATATCAAGAGTGGTTGTCAATAAAAATAACAAAATAACTATGAGTACCCTTAGAAGAAAAGGGTTTAGGTCTGCACACATATGAATGAACAAGATCAGAAGGTCTAATAGAAGAGGAAGTACTAGTAGAATCTGGGATTTGTGGTTGTTTACCAAGCTTACAACGCTTACAGTGGAAACCGGTCTCAATAGAAGTATCATTTCAATGACCATGATGAATTATAGAGTGGACAAACGAGGCCCACACAAGTGGCCAATATGATGCTGCCATTTGGCAATGAAAAAAGTGGACGATGACACAATGGGAGCCACACAAGAAGACATAATTAAGGGAGGAAGAGGCTAGGAGAACCTCGACAGCGATGGCAAGTCCCTAGCACACTACTTCTTCGAGAACCTCGACGGCGATGGCAAGTCCCAAGCACACTACTGCTTCGATGATCCTGAATAAATCAAGATGGGTCATCATAGATCAGTAACTTGACCTATTGAGAGAATTTCTGCATAACTAAGGGATAAACGAAACATCAGGTGCACAAAAATGAGAAGTGCACAGAGCACCCTTATGAATGGTATGACAATATTTACCATTGGTTGTGTGCACGGAAGCTCCATCAGTGACCGATCTGCACGCAAGGCAAGACTTATCGGATGTGGCGATAGTGTTCAAAGATTTAGAGGCAGCCACAATAGACACCCAACAGGAGGTGCACCACGAGTACGAGTAGGATGACGTGCACTAAACCCAGCCAAGTGTTCTGGGAGGGGAGAGAGACATTTTTTGGTGTGATAACCATGCTTTTTGAAATGAGTGCAGATCACTTTTGAGATGCCGCCTTTAGTGTACTTGACCTTTGGGGGGCAGCCAACACACTGTGAGGAAGAGTCAAAGAGGAGTGGGACACAATGCCTCTGCAATTGGAGTGGGATTATTTAGTAGCTGCTTGCAGATGGGCTCAAAATCTGACCTTAATCCCATGACTATTTGGTACATGAAAGATTTGGTAAGGAATTTGCCCTTAGCATCACAGCCTGCACACCCTGTGGTACTCTTTGGCATCGCCACCATCAAAGGGCTCAAAGTCTGACCTCAATCCCATGACATCCTGTGACATGAAAGATTTGCCAAAGAATTTGTCCCTAGTGGCAACCTGCACACCTTGTGGTACTCTTTGGCACCATCGATATCGAAGGGATCAAAATTTGACCTAAATCTCATGGCATGCTGGTACATATGAAAGTGCTAAGGATTTTGTCCTTAGCGTCACGGCCTGCAAACCCTATGGTATTCTTTGCCATGTAGCGATTAAAAGCAGTGTACTCCCTCCGTCCACAAATGATCTACATATTAGCTTTTTTGGTTTGTCCAGAAAAGATCTACGTATTAGCCTAGTTTTAATTGCATGAGGTTGTAGTTAATTGCATTTTGAGGTGAGAGTTATGGTTGTTGTGGGCCTGCTACAAGCATGCAGTTCTTGGATTGGTGGGAGGACACAACTTTTGGGGTGAGAGGCTAGAAGGAGTAAATGATGGCACTACTTTCGCAACAATATTCCTAAGATTAAATGGGTAGTTGATCAGTTAATTACTTTTCTTAGTCTTTGTGACTTCCCTTAGACGTAGATCATTTGTGGACGGAGGGAGTAGTACTCACCTATGGACATATCCCCTTGCTGTTTCCCATTAATACCTTTTTATAGTATATTGAAGAGCACCACTTCAAGAAATTGCACAGGATTTTGTCCTTAGCGTCACGGCCTGCAAACCCTATGGTATTCTTTGACACCATCAATATCAAAAATGCCATGAAGCGATCAAAATTAGTGTAGTACTCACCTATGGACATATCTCCTTGTTGTTTCCCGTTAATACCTTTTTATAGTATACTGAATAGCACCGCTTCAAGAAATCGCACCTCCTTAGCTGACTCATGATATATGACACATCCTCGATGACTGCTCAAAGCTAGTGACAATGGCACTCATCACCTTGCCATCATCTATTTGCAAAGCCTTTTGTTCCTTGAGAAGGAAAGAGAACATCATTTGGATCAGCACCAGCAGGTGGGTCATCAATCAAGTGAGAAGCCAAGCCATGTTAAACATCTTGACTAAAAATGCCCCCCCCCAATAATTTAGACTATCTAGCTTGATGATACCAATGACAACCAGGAGGTGGCGTAGGCCAGCAGCAGCAGCTTCACCAGAGCAGAGGAGGGTGGTGACTCCAGAAAAAGACACAACGCGTGCTGCAGACTGACAACACCAAGGCAGGGGACAGCGGCAGCATCCTTCAGAAGCGAACACAATGTAGCACAGATCTGGGTTGGCGGCAGCAGGATGTAGTCGATGGCGACAATGGGATTCATATGGTGATCACGGATGTCCAGCAACGGGAAGTTGGGAACGGCAACCATGGACGGCAGCTGCCAGACAGCAGGAACAAACGGTAGCGGCAGCAGCGATGGACAACAGCGGACGGCGGTGACCAGACATGGCAATGGACCCTAACTTATGCTACACTTTGATACCATGTTACCTAGAGGGATTTAGGAAGATACAACACAACATAGATCTGTACACAGCTTTGATGTGTTTATATATACACTATATGGGCCACATGGCCCTTCCTGTATATGCTTAACATTACTATGAATCTATGATAACAAAAGTGGCAATCGATCTCTATTTATTATGACTTCTCCCTCTACTATGAAATTCTTGGTGCACATTCTTATGTTAAATGTTGTAAATGTTTTACATGAATAACCTTAATTAAACGGGCAGATGGTTGGCCACTTGTTCTTTCTGCTGTTAATATTTATTTGCCATCTCGTAGGCGATCTATTGAAGATTTCCTCAAACTTTTGCCAGGTCCTCATCTAGATTTAAAACGAGTGAGCAGATATTCTATACATGAATGTTATTTTTCAGGAAAACAAGTTACTTTGTTCTAAAATATTTTTCTTACTCGTATAGGGTGGTTTGACCATTAATTCTTCATTGGAAGTACATCCAGGTTCAGGAGCTCAACAAAGTATTGACAGGTGAATTTTTCCAAGAAAGTTAACTAGAACTGTTGTTTCTACATTGAAAATGATAGAAGTCGAGGCAGAGGCATGGTTTCCACAATTATGCTGACTTTGCTTTAGAGCTTTGTGATTGAATATCATGATCCTCTTTTTATTGTTTTGTATTTACTGTTTATACATTTTTACTTGTTGGACACAGCAATTATGTTGATTTTCTTTAGAGATTTATTGAAAAGGAGGTTTGTAATGTTTGCATTTGTGATTTTGATATATGAACTTGATTTGCTATTTCACAGTGCTATTTTTATTGTTTTGTTATGTTAGTTTGTACTTGTCAGGTTGAATTGAGGACATAAATAGTTTACCTCTTATGATTGTTCAGTTGAGTGAGAAAGGGGGGCACGTCTTAGCTCAACTTTCTTGACTATCCAAGATCAAATCATGTGTCAGGTTCACCGGCGCACATTACACACGTTGCGGGCGCACCTGCCCAGGTTTATCGGTCCATGGGATCAGATCTAAATGTTTGCTTAATCTTCAGGTCGGTTCATTAGGATAAATATGATCTAAATGTTGGGCTATTTTCTTTTTTATCGTCATTATTTTGTAATGTGGGGCTATAATAGCCAAGTCAGGAGTAGGAAAGAATCAAGCAGCAGATTGTTTCTGGTGCTTCTTATCTCTCTCGTTCTATTCCTCGTTCTTCCTCTCCAACCGGCACGCACAGCGGCTTGCTGTGTGTGTCCTCCTTGTCGATGGCGCCACCGCGTCGCAGATTGAGGCCACCGCTACACAAGCCCAACCGCCAATATTACCGAGCTGGGTTCATACCATCATATGCGCCTTTGTTGAAGGTCTATGACTGGAGTACTGGACATAGCATTAGACTGAGGAGAATGATAACAAATATCTAAAGCAGAAAAAATGTTACAGAAGGCTTGTGAAGATTTCTCATCCTTATAATTGCACTGGTTCCTCAAAATTGTGGAAGCTTTGCTGGAACACAGCACACTACTTTCACTTGATTTATTTTTCTTTTGTACAAGGAATGATGTACTAATTACATTTATAATATTTGCTCAGTTGTCATATGATTGTGCTTATCTTCATCTGTCTTTGTTCTAACATTTCTGTTTTTTTATAGGGTTGGTCATCGTTCTCTTGTTTTGGTTGCCTTTGTTGGTGGTGTAACATTCGCTGAAATTGCTGCCCTCAGATTTCTTAGTGCACAGGTAACATATCTACGTTTTTTCCCCGTAAATTCACTTCAATTTTAGTGATTCATGTGTACTTTCCTTATTTTGTTTTTTTATTGTGCATCTTTATGAATTTACTAAATTAGCTTGGATTTAACCATATACTAGGGTTGGACATATTTCCATTGAAAAGCGAGAACCAAACCAAACCGCACCGAACTTCCTATTTGGTTCAGTTTTTGTAGTTTTCGGTTGTATCTTTTGTTTTTTTTTTCGCCCATGTTCAGTTCTCGGTGAGCGGTGCGGTTCTCAGATCCTTTAAACCAAGAAAAGTGAAAGCTGAACACTTCGACAGCCCAAGCCCAACAGCCTATAGGACGTACCCTAATCCTCATTACCCTCAGACCCTCACAATCCCAGTGATGCGCCGCCCCTCACTATCCATGGCACCACACCGTAGCCATCGCCACCCACAGGACATACCCTAATCCTCATTACCCTCACACCCTCATGATCCCAGTGATGCGCCGCCCCTCACTATCCATGGCACCACACCGTTGCCATCACCACCCCTCCCCTCGTTTCCTCTACGCCATCGCCATCTGTATCCAGGCCTTAGTCCCATCTCCCCACCACCGCCCCTCCTATGATTCTGGTTAACAATATTAATCGGTCGACTGGAGATGCACTTTTGTGATATAGAAGCCTGCATTTGCTTTCTTGTTCTCTAAACACGTAACTGTGTTGTTGGTGATAGTTATTCGAGGGCCTTATCCTCAAGTTATTTTTAGTGGTGATGAGTGATGACTGGACTGTAGAAGGAAAGTGTGGGCTGCCAGAGTTCCTTACAGATTATGCTTATCTCCATTTTCAAAATGCAACCACTTCAGTTTTTTAGTCTTTTTTTTTAATCTTAGAGGTATACCCTCTCAAAACAAGTCAAATGAGCTAGAGCCAACTCTCGAGCCACCTCAGGAAGGTCTCTAAGTTTTACTAGACAAGAAAATAAGTACATATAAGCAAAACCATATTATAGAATCAAATCAAATGAACCAATCCTACTTACCTCAACAATGTCTGCTAAACATGTAGTGTTTCTCAATGATTCCTTCTAGCCTAAGAATGTTGGCGGTGCAGTTTGTCTGGGAGAGGGATGGGAACAGTTTGTTTTCTCGGCCGGAGGCAGGGGAGACGTGTTATGCCTCGTGATATTGTCTATCAATACAAGAAGATGGGCCAAGGGGAGGCCCATAAACCAACCACAACAGTGCCTGAAGCCGGTGGCCGTTAGGGCTGGTTGGCTTAGAGAGTAAGTCGAGATCAGATCTGACTTGGAGGAGAGGGCACGATCTTTTTGTTGTCTTTCTATCTTTAGCTGTTTCCTTATCTTGTTATTTAGTTACTATGTTTAATCGACTATGGAACACAAGCTAATCATCATACCATCATCGTATTGATGAACCTGGACATCACTGGTATTAGGGTTCCATCCTTTGCCCTTGCATGGCCTGTCCTGCATAGATTTTTCATGTACCCTATATACAGGCCCGTATGTACCTTATATATAAGCCCTTGGACCTTGGTCTATGGATCAATTTTTATTTATAACATGGTATCAAAGCTTTGGTGCTCCAAACCCTAGCCGCAGGCATTATCGGTTGCCACTGTCTCAGCCCCCTTGGAGAACCCTAACTGATGATGTCTTCCGGTGTCGCTGCCCTTGGGAGGAGCAATTTTCGCTCTGCTCTGCTGGTACAAAGCCTTGCTGGCTGTTGTTACCAATGTTGTTCTGCTTGCAACACCGCTGACACAATGCCCTGCTGCAGTCTAGACCTAATCATGTCTCAGGCGGGGCTGGAAAAAGCCCAGTGCATTAGAGGCAAAGCCTGAGCCTGGCTTGGCGTGATATATCTAGATGTAAATCGAGTTGTAGAGGTGTTTTTACATGATTGGGCGAAACTAAAGGGTTTTCAAATATTTTCCCTTTTTTTAACACGTGTGGTGCGAGAAAATTGAGTTTAACTGCTGTGATCAGTTTTTGCAGCATCACATTATAGTTTGTTTCGTTCAACAATATCCTGTCCTAAGCCTAGTTTTTTTACCTGCATATTCTGTGTTATGTCTTACAGGAAGGAATGGGCTATGACTTTCTGGTTGTAACAACAAAGGTTGTCAATGGCAACACAATACTTAGACCAATTATAGCCAGTAGCAAAGATGGAATGCTGTAATTTTTTTTTGGGCAGTGTGAATACGTCTTTCTAATAATATACAATGTTCTCCAATTGGAAATGTTAAATGCTGGTGCCCTTGTTTGTCAAAATAGCCTTTGCCTTTTCTCTCTGATATATAATCTTTGTTACGCTCTTATCTCTTGTACATTCCAAATAGGTTAATCACTAATGGCTGGAAATATCCCGCAGTGCTGTAGCGCAAGAAATGCATATATTTGTCTTCTAGTTAGGGCCTGTGGTGCAAACGGTGCCAACATCGAGGGCCTGACAGAGTAATTTACAACTTTCGGGGGCTAAGTGAAACGAGGTGCCAACTTCAGGGGGCTACAGTGCAATTTACTCTTTAGAAAAATGACATAGAAAATGAAAAAAAAAGGAATTATACAATACGTCATACGTCTGTTACAAGGTTCAATGTTTCTATTTTGTACAGAGTCCTTTTAGTACACGTTTGTTGAAAAATGGTGCTAATGCAAATGCAATGTGATCCTGATAATTCCCTGATTGGGTACTTAATAGTTTGTCGAATCGAGATATACGAAGATTAATCGATAGAAATTCTATTGAAATTTGAAAAATGCATTTGAAGGGAAGTAACCCACATATTAAATAAACACAGTGGGGGCGGGGGTGGGGATGAAAGCAAAAGCAGGCTATCTGCTTGGTCGGCGATATTAAACCATTAGGAAATGGGCGAATTAAACCACTAGGAAGTTTAATCTTTTTGCAAAACCTTGCCACGGGATGTAGTTTAAGGTGGAAAAACAATTAGACGATCACAGGGTAGACAAGTTTAAGGTGGAAAAACAATTAGACCATCACAGGGTAGACAAGATGTGGGAACCATACTGATTTTTTTATTGTAATAGGTTAGGGTTTAGACTCGGTCCAGTATGGATTAGACTTCGCGTAAACCATGGACCCTTGCAGAAAAAGTAGGAAAATGAACTCAAATTGTTAGACAAGTGGATTTTTAATATCTCAACAATCAGAACTGTGAATATTCCATCATCCGCTTCCTCATATCCTAACCCATTGGTCATTATCGAGCCCAGCTGTGTTCATATCTTCATATTACCCGTTCTCATTCTATCTCGTTATTGCTTGATGTGTTTGTTGGTATTTCACTAATTAAGTAGAAGTGATTTCTTCCTCATTAGCTCCATTTTCCTTATCGTACTTGTCATGCGCTGGTCGAACTGGCCCATAACCGGTTCCGTAACACCCTCTAGGTCCTGCTAGCGAGATGCAAATGCCTCGTCAAAACTCTATAAAAACCTAGTGAGAATTTTTTTCAAGAAAGAGTATATATCATACGTTTTGTTGAGTGCATGATTTGCCTCGTTAAAATCCTTACGCGGGAAACTTCAACAAAACTTAGAAAAGGGAAAAGAAGTACAAACCATTCAACACTGTATATGATCTTTTTTATCAAGTTGGGTACTCAAGCTTCTTGGTTAAGAGTTTGTGAAGTATCTCCCCTGAATTCAACACTTCTTTAAACTTATCATTCCTATATCCTTCACACATCTCTCAAAAGAGACAATAGGTAGGGATTTAGTGAATAAATCAGCTAAATTTTCACATAATTTTGTGTTCAATATTGATTTAATTCAATTTATGGAATTTGTGAGCATAAGAGAATTTGGAGTCGATATGCTTAGTGAGATTACTCTTCATATAACCCATTTGCATTCGTGCAATACATGTTATATTATCTTCATAAATGATAGTGCGTTTCGTTTGACTTGCTGAAGCGTTACGACCCACCTTCAAAATAGCGAAAAAACGAATGCAAAAAACTAAGAGCATATGTCTTTTTAAATCGTAGATAAGTCGTTAAGGCTGTTAAGCCATTAAGCTGTTAAGCTGAAAAGAACTGTGCCTTAATTCAATTTATGGAATTTATGAGCATAAGAGAATTTGGAGTCGATATACTTATTGAGATTACTCTTCATATAACCCATTTGCATTCGTGCAATACATGTTGTATTATCTTCATAAATGACAGTGGGATTCGATTAATATGTAATCCACATAACTTCATGATGTGTTTTATCATCCTTGTTTACCATGCACATTCACAAGATGATTCAATAATGTAATAATTTTTGTGTGGTTTATCGATGTGGACACAAGTGTTTGCTTTCACGAGATGCACCAAACAACTTCGTGTCAGTAGTTGAACCGTGACGGAATTGAAATTTCAAGTGTCACACCATGTGCACAGCAAAGAGGTGTTGCCCATGGGACAAAGTGGATTACAATTAGGTTCTTGTGACCACTTTCCACCTCATGAACCAGCAAGGCAAGTAGAGACAAGCCAAATCATTCAAGCCACTAAAGTTGCTTTATCAAAAGTAAAAAACAGATTCCCAAAAACTTGTCTTGAAAGGAGAGGAAGGTTCCTGCCTTTAGGAGGCTCCAGGATTTTCCAATTTGTTCTACATCTAGGTGGGTGGGTCGTGATTCTTCCATCCAAATTTCAGCCTCTAATTCCATCCACAGAAAATGCGAAAAATCAAATATCAAGAATTGTCAGGAACACAGATCTGGAAGTTTGGGCTCAGTATTCACCTCATAGCTCTAAAACCAGAAAACCAGTGACCTTGCAAATTTTACTACAGATGGGTACATAAGTCACATATCATTTCCAAGTGGAATCACCGCAAAATGATTTTTCTAAAAATCAAACACTAACTGTTGCGCGGAGAAAAGTTTCTAGACAGATTCACAACAAGTCAGGAATTTGATCTCTTGCCTCTCATATGGTTGCAAAGACTATGTCAAATCATATTAGCAACCTCAATGCATCATAAACCACCAAGAAGCAGCATTAAATCACCAAGATTCATCTCCAAACAAGAGCTATAAAAAGAAAAACGAAAGCAAGAAGAACTAGGAGCAAATCAGCACATGATGAGGAGAAGAAGGAGTTAATTGCATAGAAATTGGGGGATTACAAGTCACACTCCTTGTGGCTACAAGCACTTTAAGATCCTCCCAAACAGACCCAACTCACCCTCTTTATTTCTTAAATGTTTAACTCCAAGGGGATGAGGTGGAGCTGCTCCCCTCCCCCTTTATTTATAGCCCATAGGTGAGATGCCCTAAACTGTATAATTCATCTCCACCCTTCATTTGAGGATGAGTGGTGTACAACTCACGCATTAAACAACACACTCCTTCTAGAAATATCCTCGCAATTTCCTCTGGTTGACAGCCCATGACAGGGTCCACCGGTCAGATCAACTTCACCACCAAGTAACCAACGCGCCAGCCTCTAGCTGTCCCGAACTCCTTGCCATGCCGAAGCTTCTCGAGTACACCAACTCATGTGACCGCTAGATCATCAAACCCAGCTGCCTCCACGCCAGTGATGCACCAGCCTCTAGCTGTCCCCACAGAGCATTAGCCCCGTACCCGCCGATACCTGCATCACAAAGATGAACATAAACAAAAACAACACACCTTACCTTTACTACAAGGTTCCATCAAGCAATCATTAACATTGAATCCCGTGCTCAAAGCCGAAAACACCATGGCAAAACGCACTTAGCACGATCGGACAGTACGAGACTAATCCAAAATCTCAGCAAAATCCAATAGTGCCTCAACAAGACAACTTCAAAACAGCCTCAAATTCGTCCTTGTCACATATATTCATCGTCACCCAAGGGGACCCTACACATGTGTCTCAACAATCCGAGCTGTTTCACATCGATTTGATCTAGGGGATAAAAATCACCTCACAAGGATTGATGGCCCCACCTCCATGAACTAAATGCACCTAAATCCGAGCTGTTTCACATCCTTGCCGTTGTAGAAATCTTCGAGCTTTGCAGCCCAAGTTCTGCAATGGCGTATGTCGTGCCCGTAGTGCTGAAGTGAACATAGGCATTTCAAAATACTTACTTGCTAGACAGCTCTAGCTAGATAAATCGATAAGACGAAAATCAAGAACTTTAACTCATCTCGTTGTTCTCTCGATTAACTAAGATGCTATGTTATTCTATTGAGTCTTCGAATACGATACCCTGGAAAACTCCTGGGTGAAAATGCTATAAGGTGTTCCGTGCGTTTGCGGAATTACGACTATAATTTTGAGCATAAGAAACAACAACAATCAACCAAGCGCGAGACGTACTTGGCTCTTCAATCAAAAAGAGGGATCCATCCAAGATTTGAGATCAGCTCTACAAAGCCCGGATCGGCAACTTTAAGAATTGGTGCAATCACCTTGGCAAGCGTGTAGACCTCAAGCTTTTGTAGCAAGGCCCCTATGAGCCTTTAAGGAGCTTTATCCAAAGGTTCTCCTAGATCTTTAAGAGCCTGTTTGGTTTGAAGCTAACCTTGCCACACTTTGCCATGCCTAACATGCTAAAATTGCCTAAGCTTAGTTCTTGAAATTCCTAGCCACACTTTTCCAGCCACAAGCAAATTTGCCACACTTTAATGTGTGTATGGCATGTGGGGTCTATGTGGCAGAAAAAGAATCTTGACTAACCTTAGGTGTGAACCAAACAACAGCCTAACTTGGTCAAACTTTCCTAACCTTAGGCGTGGCAATGCTAGGCAAACTTAGGCTTCAACCAAACAGGTAATGAAGCCATAGTCAAAGCCTTCTCCACCAGCGTGAAACATGAAAGGATGGGCTTCAACCTAGCTATAAAAACGGGTCTAACACTAACTGAGCTATTCTAGATGGTTGAGAAATACGGAATGGGCGACGAGTTAGTCGTGTGAAAGATGATCCTATATGAGGGCATGGAGATTCCCCAGGGCCTCGAAAGCTCTAGCAACAAAAAAATAAAAGATCCTCCTATGCGGACTTTCCAAGTGCAACTTGCAGACTACTATGCGGCAATGGCCCTTACCCTGTGCCTCCTGAGTGTAGCGCGGATTGAGGGAATGTCACAACCCCGGCTTCACCGGGATCTACCCATGATCCATTGCTAGTCCAAGCAATCAATGCTAGCAACTCATGAGCGACTTGGGTCGAGCATCACAACACAATCATCATAACTAAGAAAATATTATAACGATGCAAAAGTAATTGTACCACAACCACTTATTACAATAGTTTTCATAACTCCATATAGTAATAATATTCAGAGTTGCGGAAATCCAAATGATATGCAAGAATAAATATGTCGATGCTCTCTAATCCGACCCTTGAGACGATAGCTAATCTTCAGCAAAGTCCGGCATAGAATCCTCTTGATCCTGCAGACAAACCGGAACCTAGTCTTCTCCTGAACAAATATATCCGTGGTTTGTATAGTGAGTACACGGCTATCCAGCAAGAATCCTTATATATGAATGCACGTGTATAACAAGAACATGGTGGTTAATTTGCAGAAAACACCTATTCTAGTCAATATTAATTAAAAGAGAAAATTGCACTGTAGCTCCCGGAACTTGTACCAAATTGCACGAAATGCCCTAAACTTTGAAATTGCTTTCTCAGCTCCTGGAACTTGTCTCTAGTTGCACCGTTAGTCCTGGGCTGTTAGGATCCATTAGAAATTCCGTCAAACGGTGACATGGCGCCCACGTGGCCGTTAAGTGCTAACGTGGCGCCACATCAGCACTTAACGGCCACGTGGGCGCCACGTCACCGTTTGACGGAATTTCTAACGGATCCTAACAGCCCAGGACTAATGGTGCAACTAGAGACAAGTTCTAGGAGCTGAGAAAGCAATTTCAAAGTTTAGGGGATTTCGTGCAATTTGGTACAAGTTTCGGGAGCTACAGTGCAATTTTCTCTAATTAAAATGTTGTGAAAACATTTGTTGTACAATTAGTATAGATGAATAGATTTCCAAAATAAGAAACAGAGCTCGGCTTCGAAAGTCCTCTGCAAAACTGCACAAGCCTCGAATACTCAAAACCAAAACCATCCGGCAAGCTCCCTAGGGCGCAATGCTTCACCGATTTCGACTACCCGGGTACTCATCTGGACTGTCTTGACGAGATCTACACAATGGTGGCTTCTACAACTTTGTTTGCGGCAAGCACAGGGAGATCTATCCCAAAACTCACCTCGGGCTAAGTTTTTGCGACGGCTAGGGTTGCTCTGGGGTTGTTCTCGAGTTGTGGTGATGAGGGGAGGGTCTTGAGGTGCTTATATACTACTCTGGTCGACCAAGGGCAGGCCTCCAATAGGTAGAAGTTGAATTGGGCTCTAATTCTACTCCTAATAGGTTTAGAACTCCCCAATTTTGGTATTTTTGCAAATAAACTAATTTGGATATGGGCTTCTGGATCTAGGCAGGGTTAGGCCTCAAATAGCTCTCCACCAAGTTTGGGCTTGGGTCTAGCCGTTTGCTCCTCATTTCATCGGACCGACGAGCTCTCTGCAGAACGGCGTCACACTGCGGAAACATAGGCTAGACTTGGACTTTGGACTTGAAATTTGGAGGGTGGCTAATTCATGGCATTTAGGATTTTGGAAATTTTTTCAGAATTTGTCAAAAATGTCTTCTAGGGTTTTGACTTAATCCTAGTTTAAATTAATTTAAATCAGGGTTTCATATATAACAATTCCCTTTTAATTTACTTTTGGGTTTTCGAAAATACAAGTGACATCGATGTAATTTTCTAAGATCAATAAAGCTTCCATTGTCTAAAAATCTGGCTCATGATAAAGACATCGACAAAGAGCATGGTCGCCCTGAATGTGTTATCAACGTCATCTTCGGTGGATCATCGGCTTACGTGTCTCGTAGAGGTCTATAGGCAGCAGCATGTGATTTCTAACAGTTGGAGAAGGAGTGTCCAGCTTCCAGTAGCCGAAGTGGATAAGGAGGATTGCCCTCGCGGGGCCCTAGTTGCTCCTGTTGATCATCAATCCCACCATCATCAATGCTAGCGTGGGAAGGTTGCTCATGAACACCGGGAGCTCACTCAACATAATAAGTGTTAGTCCTCAATGATACGTAGATCTCACCTTCTAAGATCAAGGGTGTGTCAACGTCATTTTGCGGCATCGTGTCAGGTTCTAAGATTATTGCCCTCAGACAAGTCGTCTTAGCCGTTATGTTCGGTTCCTTTAGCAACTTCCACACCGAGATGATCATTTTCAAAGTAAATCATCAGGAAATAACATACAACGCTATCTTTGGGCGACCCACCCTTGGCAAGTTCATGGCTGTTGTTCAGCATGGATACCATTGCCTTAAGATCCCGATGCTAGCTTTCAATGCCTCATGGAGATGTCATTCCTCGATCAAATTGGGAGAAACATGGAATTCTACATAGAGGACATTGTCGTCAAGTCGAAGGCGGTTGGATCGCATCAATTAGATCTGTTTGAAACATACCGCAACCTTAGGATGCACATGATAAAGATTAGAGAAACACTTTCCCTCAGCCGTACGATTGGCCAGCGCCCTCCTCTTTCTTTCTTTCTGCGTTTGCGCTCCTGCTTGCGTCGAGACGGTTCCCGTGAGAGGACGCGTGCGCCGTGCGGGCCGACGAGGCCACATCGCCACGCGCCAACCCACAGGACGCGACGCACCTCTCGTGCGTTTACAACTTTGCCTTTGTTGTTCCGAATCTTTTGATTTTCTCCTCAACTTCGGACCTTCACCTTTTTCAAACTTCAATTTATTGCATATCAAAACTTTTTTTTGTTTAAGATTGGATTTTTCACTCGCCAAAACATTTCTAGATTTTCAATATTAAAACTTTGATTTTTTCCTACCGTCGTAATTAAAACTTCAAATCCACCTACTCAAATTGAACCTTTCTTTAACGAAACTTGGATTTTCATCCACCAAAACTTCATTTCTACCTACTAAAACTTGAACTTTTATTGTTGAAACTTGAGATTGTTCTCGTCAAACTTTCAAAAATATCAAGTTTTATCATCAGGTTATAAGTTTTATAAATTATTTTTAAATTTTCAATAGGCAATTTCCAAGTTTCATCAATTATTTTTCAAGTTTCAATAGCTTATTCTGAAAGTTTATTTCCAATAGGCAATACCAAGTTTCATTACTTTTGTAAACAAGTTTTATTAGTTATTTTTTCAGTTTTAATAGTACATTTCTCAAGTTTCACTACCACATTTTCAATGTTCAATATGTTCACATGACGTCATCATCTCGGGGGGCTCACCATGTGCACGGGGTAGTTACTAGATTTTATTAGTACGTTGTTCAAAGGTTTATTAACACGTGTCAAGTTTCATAAGTGGTTTCTTCAAATTTTACACAGAAAAAATAGAAAATTAAAAATAAAAAAATATTTAAAATGAGTTGCTCTCAATTTTATAAGAATTATGAAATTTATTCCGTGCAATTTGAACACTGCTTGAATTTTATACAAAAATTAGAATTTTAATTGAAAAACGAATCAACTGCATATCTAGCGAACATTCGCCTTGCTGCGTTTGGTGCACACGGGCGCGCGGGAGCCACGGAAGGCATGCAATCCGACGATCTGAGGAGCTGCTTGCCGGCGATCCGATGGCAGCGCGACGTCCGATCGCTACGGCTGGATTGGGCTTCGACGTCTAGCACTCGCCCTTTAACCTTGAGAAGTGTGTCTTTGTTGTGCGCTCTAGCATGTTTCTGAGCTACGCAATTGGTGCCAAAGAGATCGGTCCTAATCCTGAGATGATTGAGGCCATCATCAACATGAAGGCTCATAAGTGCAAGGAGGTGAAAGTCCTCAACGGGAGGATGATGTTGCTCGGCTGCTTCATTCAGTGCCTAGGCAAGCATAACACCTTCGAATGGACTGAGGAAGCGAACAAAGCCTTCGAAGAGCTATAGAAATACCTTTTCGAGCCTCTCGTGTTGACCATGCCCAAGGAGGGTGAAGCCAGTACGGTCTTGGTGGCTGAAGGGAAGATATCCAGCAAACAATTTATTACATGAGCGAGGCCCTTAACAGGCCAAAGGAGTGTTACCGCAGGGTCCAAAAAGTGCTCTACGTTTTGCTCATGGCATCCAAAAAGCTTCAACAATACCAGATCATAGTCCCAACGAGTTCTCCGCTGAGAAGATCCGCAGGAACCCGAACTACAATGGTCGTATTGCAGAAGTGTCTTGAGTTCATGATCTAATTTAAAGCTTGGAATGTGATCAAGTCCTAAGCACTGACTTATGGCAGAGTGAACTAGCCCCACCCTATATATCAATCGAGGACTCACGAGATAGTCCATGGACTATGTATTTTGACGGATGCCAAACCTACGAAGTCTCGGCGGCTGGAGTTGTCATCATATTTGCTTTCATAGAAAAAGAGGACAAACACTACCAGGGAAAGGGCCTTTAGTCCTTTAGTCCCGGTTGGCCTTTAGTCCTTTAGTCCCGGTTGGCAACTGGCTTTAGTCCCGGTTGGCAAACCGGGACAACTTCTAGAGACTGAAGGTCACGGGCCTTTAGTCCCGGTTTTTTCAACCGGGACACAAGCGTTAACACAGTGTAGAAAATATCTAAAAAATATGGTGAACTCGAGACTCGAACCTGAAACCTCCTGCCACCACGTGACTATGCACTCACCCTTCTAACCAACCCACCCAACCACGCGTATTTACTAGACTAGGATATGCATTCCTTTTGAACTATGCTGGAACGAGGCTTTAGTCCCGGTTCGTAACACGAACCGGGACTGAAGCTTACCCTTCAATCCCGGTTCATGTTACGAACCGAGACTAATTTGTGCCCGTGCCAGCTGGCATGTACCCGTCTACCAAAGCGCTCTTCTATCCCGGTTTGTGACATAAACCGAGACTAATGTGGACGGAAAATCGTGCTTTTGGCCTAGCAGCTATGAACCGGGACTGATGCCACTATCAATCCGGGTTTGTAGTTTACCGGGACTGATGTACCGGTATAGAAGGCCCGTTCCCTAGTAGTGAAAAGTCCTAAAAGCTATCGGGCTGGACATGCTATATATCTAATTACTTTCCTATTTGGATGTATTCGGATATCTAAATAAAGGATTCCCATCAACTAGCTGAGCCCTAGTCCAAACAGCGTCACTTGAGCACTTGCTTGTAGAGAAGATGAAAAAGCATATGTCGCATCCCCTATCACCGCTTCCGGTGTTGCTGCCAGTGGAGGACATCTGGGGCTCCGTGGCGGCGTCCTCCCAGCCTTCGTCCAGGGCTGGTAGTGCCATGATCTCTACCACCTCCTTAATTGGTTCTGGCTTGTTAGTGGTGGACGTTCCTCCTCTGGCTTCCACGATGGGCGCCTCCTCCCCTCCTTCCTCTAGAGCAGGCCCGATGCCTGGATCCTCGACCATATATATGTTGGCAATTGACGGTCGATTTTCATGATATTTTTATACAATTTTAACTGTCAACATACGCTTAAAGTGTGCTCACAAAAAATACTCTTAAAGTGGAAAATACCCTAAGATAAAAATCATGCAAATTTACAAGTTTCACAAGATTTGGTGAGGTTGTGTATGCAGGGACTCATCGGGCGAAAATCAGGTCAAAGTGGGCCCGGCGACCTACATAGGCCAGCCCGTCCCATTATGTTGCGTGGCCCCCTTCTGAGCCCAATTAATTTGGGTTTCCTCCCATGGTTCACCGAGCATATCCCAACCCTTAGTCTACCGCCGGTTTTATCCAAAGACCGGGAGGATCCAAAGATCCATCTCATACATTTTCTTACCCAAACCAAGCTTACCCACCTACAACCGTCATTAGGTAGTGATCAACAATGTCCACGTAGAGTTTCGAAGGAACAAAGGGCCAGGGTGCAGCCATCCTTGGGTCGGTGACCTTGCTAGACCGGTCGGCCTAGTCAAACCGGCCGGCCCCCCTCGGATGCCGACATGAGTACTACTCCAACTCCCTTGCGAGTGACACGTGTCTCAATGCATGGCTCACTCTGATTGGCTCCGTGACACTATAAAAGGAGGTGCTCACCTCATTCCAAAGCACGAAGAAGATAAGGGACAAGAAGAAAACGGTGCTGCACTGCTCCCATTATAGCTAGAATAGGGAGAGAGGAGAGTCGAGTGCAGTGGAGAAGCCAGAGCTGTCGGCTATTCTTTCACTGTGTACTCTGGGAACGGAACTTAGATTTGAGTGACGTTCCGGTCTTCTGCTCTGGTAACTTTTCAACTCTGCATTATCTTATAAAGTATTTTCATTGTTTTTCTTAAGTTCATCTATTGGGAACTGGTTTTCTTAGATAAGATTTATATATTATTTTGTGAGTGCTTTATCAAAAACATATTGGTAAAGTAGCAATGCTTAGTGTAGACGTGGTGTCTGAACTAGTTAGTACCCAATCCACACCTAGGCCACAGGGGTTATGTGGCAGGTAGTTAGGTGGTGATAGCCCTACCTATCCGGTTGTATTCCACCATGTTCGGGTTAGATCAGTTGAGCCCGAATGGGGATGATCGTAACCATCCGAAGTTATTAGCTGATAGTGGGTGGTAGCTGATCTTATGAGCTCCGACGCAGAAAAACTTTAGTATTGAGTTGGATTTACACTTTAGCTATATGAGCCTTGATCAGTAGAGCCAGTTGACCCTAATTATCTTATCCTATCACCCGTCATTATCTTCTCGTTCCTCGTGGAAATCGATACATTGGAATGCTCCTAGTTGAAAGCTACATTGAAATCGATACATTATTTATGTTAGGCATAAGATGCGCCAACAAGCTTTCTTGCACCATTGCCGAGGAACGGTAGCTATGTTAGTTTCGAATCCTGTTTGCCCATGTACCTCCACAATACGACATGGACACCACTATTATATATCAGTTTTCGGCTCCCAAGCGCTCAAAGACAAGTTTTGTTTCGTGTTTTCCCCTCATCATACCCCATCGAATATATGGAGCCTCCACCCTCATCATACCCCATCAAAATACCAAGCTATGAGCTCTGACCAGGTCTATTAGACATGGTTCGGGAAAATCTTTTGCTGGGACCAAAGGAGAGAGCCCTTATGACCACCTCTGAGAATTTGAACAACTATGTTCGATTATCGTTATACCGAGGATGACTCACTAAACGCTGAAATGGAAATTGTTTTTATTTCCCATGACAAGATCAGTGAAAAGCGGTTCAATCAGACTGTAGGTAGCCTAAATGGTAGCTGGGAAGCGCTCAAAGACAAGTTTTGTTTTGCGTTTTCCCCATCAGAAAAATAGTCGAACTTTGCAAGGAAGTCTTAACCTTCCAACAGTTCGAGGGAGGGACCGTGGGAGCAACTTGGGTGTGCTACACCCATCAAGCCTATTCGAGCCTAGAGTTAGCCATACCTGAACCATTGCTAATGCAGCATTTCAGCAAAGGCCATATACCGAATAGTGTTATGTTCTTGAACATAGTTGTTGGATGACCGTTTATCTACAAACTGTTGATGAAGGGAGAGAACTTTTACGAAAAATCTTAAACAATACCTCCTTCAACAAAGTTTATGATGAATTCTTCGAGCCTACTGAGCCTGTAGAAAACCTTCGAGCTCTAGATTATCCTACCGTCTCGATTCCTGTCGTGAGTCTAGAGCCTCGTAGAATAGAAGAAATTCCCGAAACTATCCCCCTTTGTGTACTGGATTCTGAGCCTGCAGATGAGCCTGCGCCATTTTGTCACCGTTTGCTTTTGTGGAAAATATCTTCGAAGATTTTGGTAATGCCTCGGCATTGCAAATCGAGTCAGAAAAACTCAACCCCAGGTCGTGAGACCCGACTCAAGAAGAAATCCTTGTGCAATGGGAGAATTTATTAGCCCTCACTGCCATCTTGAGTAGATAATAGGTTGAAGAAATAGAAAATTTGGAGGAAGCGGTTAAATTGCTCTAGCTTTAAAATCTTTTCTCCTAGAAATCCAAAATTTTGGACACTAGAATCATACCATATGATCCTACATTGGGTATCAACAACTTATCAATATCTATGGCATCTAGGATTTTCCCCGAACAATCCCTATCCTTATATCAGAAGAAATCTCAAATGGTAGCCTAACCTTACTATAAAATCTGAGGAAATCATCAGTTGCATCAAAATAAGTCTGGATAATCACAATGTGGTCCTAGATTTTCACGTTTTTGATAATCATCTCCTCATCGGGCAACCCATAAGGGAACTGATCTGAAATGTGGGTAGAGGAGAACATATCGGCATGACAGTCGGTAGTAAAAACCTTGTAGTGAGCTTCACGCGCTCTATCAACAATGTAGTAGAAGACGGGCCACTATCATATCCCTTGGAAGTGGTGATGCCGGCCACTCTATATGAATTAGAGCAGGCTAGGGATCGGGAAGAAGATGCACTAAGTTTCATTCAGGAAGAAGATATCACAGAATATCTGGAGCGAGATAAGGCCAAAAAGATAAAATCATCACCTGTTGAGTTGAAGCTTCTTCCTCCTAGGTTAAAGTATGCCTTCTCAACCGAAGACGAGACCACGCCAGCAATCATCAGCAGTAAGCTGACTGCAAATGAATGCCAACGGCTCGTAGCCACTTTAGAGGTATAAATTGGTCTTAGGATATTCGAATAAGCCCAAATCTGAACTCATCACATCCCTATGGAGCCTCACCATAAACCCACGCGAAAGCATCAGCATCAGCTCAACAATGCGATGTGCGAAGTGGTAAAGAAGGAAGTTTTGAAACTCCTTCATGATGGGATTATATATCTGGTGTTAGATAGTGAGTGGGTAAGCCCCGTTCAAGTAGTTCATAAGGAAGGAGGGATGACAGTCGTGCAGAATGAGTAAGATAAACACATTCCGCATCGTATTGTCATAGGTTGGCGGATGTGTATAGACTATCAAAAACAAATCCACTAGGAAAGAACATTCCCCCTGTCTTTTGAAGACTATATGCTAGAACGCTTAGCCAACCACTCATTCTTCTGTTATCTAGATGGATACTTTGGTTGTTGTCAACTTCCTATTCATCTTGATGACTGGAGTAAGACCACCTTTACCTGCCCATAGGATCCTTCACTTACCGTCGTATGTTGTTTGGGCTTTGTAATGCTCCTTCTTTTCTTCAAAGATGCATGATGGCCATATTATCTGACATGATTGAGAAAATCATGGAAGTGTTTACGGATGATTTCTCTGTCTACGGGACGTCTTTGAGGATTGTGTGAAAAATTAGAAAGAATCCTGCAAAGGTGCCATGAAGTGGACTTAGTTTTAAACTGGGAAAAGAGTCACTTCATGGTTGGAGAGGGAATTGTCCTAGGCCGTCGGGTGTCATAACGTGGCATAGAACGTGACATAAAAGTGCACAAGTAAATGAGCGTTGCCTCCTCCAGTTAACGTTAAGGGTATCCACAGTATCTTGGGGGCGCGCAGGTTTTATAGAAGATTTATAAAAAATTTCTCCAAGTTGCCAGACCCCTAACAAACTTCCAGTCAAAAGATGTGCCCTTCATCTTTGACAGTGATTGCTTGGTTGCCTTACAACATCGAAAAAAGTCGTAGTCTCTTCGCACGTTATCCAGCTACTTGATTGGAGCATCCCATTCCAAATAATGTGCGATGCTAACAATTATGCTGTGGGGGCAATATTGGGCCATTATAAAGATCAGAAAAATCATGCTAGCTTATGCTAGTTAAACTCTAACTAGCCCACAATTGAATTATGCCACCACCGAAAAAAAGCTTTTTGTTGTGGTCCTTCCCATAGAAAAGTTTCGATCGAATTTGGTAGGGTCTAAGGTAATAGTTTATACAGACCATGCAACTCTGAAGTACCTCGTCACCAAAAAGAATGCGAAACCACGGCTTATCTGTTGGGTTTTGTTACTCTGAGAATGTGACTTTAAGATAAAAGATAAGAAGGGAGTAGAGAGTTGGTGGCGGATCACCTTTCCCGAATGCAGTTTGAGAAAACCCCGAGTTTGCCCATAAGGGCTCATTTGGGAGGTGCGGGGGATAATCCCTGGGACAAATATCCCCCAAGGGGAATTTATGGCCCATATGAAACCCTGGGAAAGGATCCCGCGCCTCTCACCCGAGAATTCGGCAGCCAAAGGGAGCAGCGTGATTATGCAGTCAAAAAGTCTTGCACGCTGCTAATAAGAGCAGGAACCTGAACGTTGCATGAAACCACGGTGATATATCACTCAAATTTCACCACCAAGACAAGACGTCATATAAAAAAAAGATAACTAATGAATTTTAACATCCAAAAAAATATATATATAATGTGCCGATCAATACTGCTAATAAGCTACAGTGACAATACAATATTCATTCACCAAAATAGTACATACTTGGGCATATCACTGATTCAATGATGTCCATAAATACTACATCAAAAACACCAAAATTAGAAATCGTATTACAAGTAGCATTTCATGGACAGTTAACTAAGTTTATCAAATGTACATAACCTGCTAAACGAGCACTCCAAAAAATAGAAATTTAAGTCCATGCTGCAAAAAAATTATCATGTCATCTACACATGAATATATTCAAATAGTGCCACCAAAAAAGTGCTAGTTGCTGCTCGTTCGCTCACTTGACGCATCGGCTCACTGTTGCCCACCTGCTTGCTCGCCATAGACAAACTTAAAGGAAAGTACATATTGTTAAGTTATATAGCATATCTTTTATTTACATAAACTAGAAAGGAGAATATTTGGTGCTGCTCTGTAGCAAGCTCGCTTTGCTGCCCGGACAATGTCATCAACCTACAGGGACACAACAGTAAAAAAAGTCAAGAAGACGCACATGATGATATCAATACCATAGTTTCATATGATTGACAAATTATGGCTTAATATAGCAGTTATTCTCTCATAACTGCAATCTCACAACCTACTAGAAAAACTACCAGTTTGGCAGTGTCTATGATTTAATAAATTCCTAAATAAACTGAACTGAGGTGAAAATAACACCAAACACTCAGCATTGGAAAAGATATAGGCATGCCCACGCTCTTGCACTTACCAGATCATGCACATTACACACACAGAAACCATGCTGTATAGCTCATGAAAATGGTATCCATAGCTATTAAGGGAAATGGTATCCAATGCTAAAACAGAGAAGATTCTGGTGAGCTAATATTTTCATGATGAATGATCAAATTGCAAAAACATACACACTAATGAACCATGTAGTCATAACAAACTGGGTGACAAACCAAAATTGTAACAAACTGGGTGACAAACCGATGAAGCACGACTATGTAGTCATATATAGTACAATTTCTAACAAGAATGATGTTCAGGTATGATAATTGCATGATATTAAAAAGCTAACTATTGCCACAACAAACAAAATATACATACTTCTAAGAAAGTAGGCACAATGAAGATATATTCCAGCAAAGCTGCCATTTCCAAAACAACAGGACTGTGTTCAAACTTAAACCAAAGGAGCTCCAACAATTAGTCAATCGTTGTTTTTTCACTTGTTCTTCGTTACTTACACATGACATATGCAATCGAACAATAAAATCACTATCCAAGTAATAGGGGGGTTGAGGGGGTTGTAGTGCAGAACTCACGATGCACCCTGCATATTTACATTTGCTAATGGTTGGCTTCTTTCCATAAAAATGATGGTCTAACAAGTTCTAACTGTCAACCTAACAGCATATCAAGAGGATTTATTGCTTGCTCCCAAGAAGGAAGAAAAGAGAATGTTTTACTACTCTGGGCATGCATCGGCATAACAGAATGTTTTATTAAATTGTCAGGGCAGAGCAAAAACAACCAAATGAAGGTAACATACCAGTTAGAACAGGGTGTCAGGGTGTGGTTTCTAACAAGTAAAGCTGCGCTACTTCGTGCGACTACGGCATAGGATCGTCACTGATACAGTGGCTAGTAGAAAACTAGGGCCAGAAAAATTCAGGAAAGCGTAGAGCAAGCAGCAGACAGTGGATAAATTCCCAGGAGATTACCGCATCAATACTACTTGCAACTCAATTTACCAACCGCTTTGCAACACAAACAAACACAAAATTACCTCAACGTTGATGGGTCTAGGGGATGTGGCCGAACAACACAAACAAGATCTGGTGTCAAGAGAGAGGATTTGTTAGTTTTTGGACCAAATCAGGGAGAGGAAAGGAGAGTTTTTGGACGAACCTTGCCAAGATGAAGTCGCCGCAGTGGAGATGGTGGCGGCGATGAAGCCAAAGAACGCAGGTTGAGGAGTGGCGGAGGCGGTGTGAACCCTAGTTTCCTGGGAGGAAGCGGGAGAGAGAGAGAGATAGCTGCGGGGGAGGGGGGACACGCCGGAGGAAGTCCATCTGCTCCGGCCGCCGGCGCTCCACTCGGGTGGAGTCGGGAGGAGGAACGACGAGTCGACGAGGGGAAGACGCGAGCAGCCGGGGAAAATTTTTGGGGAAATTGTCCAAATACCATTATAGAAGAATTCACATTGCCAAAATACCACTGTCCCCACATGTCATAGACACATTGGGCCCCACATGTCATACACACATGAGTGGTATTTTGGCAAAGTGAAGATTTCATAATGGTATTTTGGCAATTTTACCTTAAATAAAAGCACGATACTTCACTTCCAATAGAGAATAAAAGGTGATATGACAATCTAGTTTCAAACCACAACGCACACAAAGAACCTGTCTTATGTATGCTAGGAGACCAAATAAAGTTTCCTTTATATTCTTTAAAAAGTAGAAATAAGTATTTACTAATTGCAACACTTGGTCTGTCAAAGAAAAAATATGAAATATTGACCTATATATTTGGATGGAAGATGTTGGCACAGTGCCTTGCGAATTACATATGCATGGAACAATGGCATATTAGTGTGCAGGTTTAAGGCCCAATGGGGTTTTGCTTAGATTGTTCTGCCGTTGCAGCTTCGCCGTTTACCGGTTTGCGGAACCCCAACTTGTGTGCTTAATCGGTAATCTGTAATTTGAGATTGCATCTACCGCGTTCTTGCTTGTGTTCTCGATTCGCTTGCAGGAATTAACCTTCGTGGTAAGGTCAACCGTGTCTTGGCGTGGTTGATAACGAACGGAGACAGTGGTGTAGCGATTGCAGGCTTAGATCTAATCTGATTGGAAGTCGGATCGTCAACGTCGAGTTCTCCACCAATCGTGTTTATCCATACCTGTCGGAAGATCGGGACCCCGTCCCCCATCGATGATGAGGACATCACCCCTACCGATGCGTCCACTTTACCACCATCTACTGTGCAAGGACCAATAACAAGGGCACGTGCGCGACAACTAAACCACCAGGTGGGCTCGTTCCTTACCACACATGAGAATACCCATAAGAGCGAGTTACTACCTAATAATGTTGTGATTGTACTTAGGAATTATGGTGTTGATCAGCGAGGATGGAACTCTACGCCAAGACAAGTTGGAAACCAAGTCTACCACGAGTTCGAGTCCGGTTCGGCCACGGCGGAGCAGTCTGTCTTCAAACGGACGTAGCAGATGCATATCAACTCCGTTTGGGACGTTCAAATACATTACGGAGAAGCCCACGACGAGACCTTTCCAACGGATCCAGTCGCACGTCCAAATTCCTTCTGAGTTGATCACAATCGTCGAAACAAGAGGCGACCAGATTCTGTTGGGCTGCCCGGTGCTGCGTCACCTTGATTTTGGGCTTCGGCCCGTGTATCTCGCGCAAGGAGGGGTCGCCCCAAACCCTAGCCGCCGCCCCTCCTGCCTATTAAGACTTGTAGCCGTCATTGTTAGAGTCGGGTTTTGCTTAGATAATTTCTGCCATCGCAGTATCGCCGATCATCGGTTTGTGGAACCCCAAATTCGTGATCTTAATACATATTCGCAATTTCAGATTGCTTCTTCTTCGTTCTTGCTTGTGTTCTCGATTCGCTCGCAGGAACTAGCCTTCGTGGTGAGGTCGACCGTGCGCTTGCGTGGTTGATAACGACCGGAGACGGTGGTGTAGCGATTGCAGGCCTAGATCGGTGCTGATCAAGGTCGGATCGTCAACGTCGAGTTCTCCACCAAATCGACTTATCCCTACCTGTCGGAAGATCGGGACCCCGTTCCCCATCACTCTTGTGTGCGCCTCATGCTTCGGCTGCGAAAGAGGTTTTGTCAGCGAATTGGCAACATTCAGATCCGTGTGCACTTTGCAAATCTTCACATCTCCTCTATCGATGATCTCTCGGATGAGGTGATAACGCCTTAGTATGTGTTTGGATTTTTGGTGAGACCTAGGCTCATTTGCTTGTGCGATGGCACCACTATTGTCACAATAGAGGTCCACTGTACAGGATGCACTAGCGACAACTCCCAACTCAGAAACAAATTTTCTGATCCAAACAACCAACTTTGCTGCTTCAGAAGCTGCAAAATATTGGGCCACCGTCGTGGACTCAGCTACTGTCTTTTGCTTGTAACTTTTCCAACTCACTGCACCACTATTGAGATGGAATACAAAACCGGATTGCGATCATGAATCATCTCTGTCGGTTTGGATACTTGCATCGGCATAACCCTTTATGACGAGCTCTTCTTCACCCACAAAGACCAAGAACATCTCTCCAGTCATTCGTAAGTACTTGAGAATGGTAACTGCTCAGCTAAATCTCTCTAGACCAAGAACATCCATCCAATGACTTTTAGCTAGATTTTATTGGTATCTGCTCATAACACTTGGAGCATAAGAAACATTTTGGAGTGTACATAACATGGCATACATGATAGATCCAATAGCAGAGTCATATGGAATCCTACTCATTTTCTCCAACTCATCAGGTGTGGAGGCACACTGAGTTTTGCCAAGATTAATACCATGTGACATTGGCAGGAAACCTTTCTTGAATTTCTACATATCGAACCGTTTCAATACCTTGTCAATGTACGTATTTTGGCTTAATCCAATCAGCCTACTCGATCTATCTGTATAGATCTTTATACCCAAAATGTAAGCTACATCTCCCAAGTCTTTCATCGAGAAACATTTTCTTAAATAAGATTTTACAGCTTCTAACATTAGAACATCATTTTCAATTAATAGAATGTAATCCATATAAAAGACCAGAAATATAATTGCGCTCCCGCTTGCCTTCTTGTAAATACAAGGCTCCTCTTCATTCTTGATGAAGCCAAACTCTTTGATCACTTCATCAAAACGAAGGTTTCAACTCCGAAATGCTTGCTTCAATCCATAAATGGACTTCCGAAGCTTGCATAACATACCAACATTCTTAGGATCGTCAAAACCTTCGGACTGTGTCATGTATATATCCTCACTTTGGTTTCCATTCAGGAAAGCCATTTTGACATCCATCTGACATATCTCGTTGTCATGAAATGCAGCAATCGATAGCATCATCCGGTTAGTTTTCGGCATGGCTACAGGTGAATAAGTTTCATCGTAATCGACATTATACCATTTAACCACCAACCATGCCTTATAGATGTGAACATTTCCATCGGCATCTATCTTTTTCTTAAAAACCCATTTGCACTCGATAGTTTTTACACCATCAGACAGATCAACCAAGCCCCATACTTGATTATCATACATGGACTTTATCTCGGATCTCATGGCCTCTGGCCATTTCTCAGAGTCCGGTCCCACCATCTCTTCCGCATAGTTCATGGGCTCATCATTGTCAAACAATAATATGTCAGGCTGCTTCGTAGAGAGGAACATATACCTCTCAGGAGCGCGGCTTGCCCTTGTAGATCTTCGTGGGGCTGGCGCCTCTATCATAGGTTCTGCAACATTTTGCATCTCCTCTTGAGGATCAGCAGGAGCTGAAACATTTTAAGATGTTTCCCGAATTTGTACGAGTTACACCTTGTTACCACTGGTTCTTTTGAAAAACTCTTTTTTGAAAAAGACACCATTCTGGGCGACAAACACTTTGCCCTCCTCCCGGTTATAAAAGTAAATACCCTACACCTTTTGGGAACCACACAAGGAAGCACTTGTCCGACGTGGAGCTTATCTGACAACTGACGTTTGACATAGGGCTCGCATCCCCAAATTTTTAGATAAGACAAATCAGGACGTTTCCCTTTCCACATCTCATATGGTGTCTTATCTACAAATTTTGATGGAACCCTATTCAAAGTGAACGCAACAGTATCAAGAGCAAGTCACCAAAGAGATAATGGAAGATCAGTTCGACTCATCATAGATCGAACCATGTCCAACAAAGTTCGATTCCTCCGTTCAAACTCGCTGTTCAACTGAGGCGTCCCTAGCAGAGTCAATTGTGGAATAATTCCGCAACTCTTAAGATGATCTTTAAACTCATGGCTCAAATATTCAACTCCACGATCAGATCGTAGAAATTTATTGTCTTGCCCAAATGATTTTGTACTTTATTCTGAAACTCTTTGAACTTTTCAAAAGATTCAAACTTATGCTTCATTAAATAGATATTGCCATATCTACTTAAGTCATCAGTAAAAGTGATGAAATTTTGGAATCCACCTCTAGCCACAACGCTTATTCGTCCACTTACATCAGTATGTACTAGGGCCAACAATTCTCTAGCCCTCTCACTAGAGCCAGTGAATGGCGTTTTAGTCATCAACTAAAAAAGATTTGGATGTGTCAAATGATTCAAAATAAAATGAATCAATAATACCATCTCTATGGAGCTTCTACATGCGTTTCTCATTTATATGGCATAAACGAGAATGCCATAGATAAGTGCGATTAAAATCATTTGTTTTGAGACTTTTTGCATTAACATTGTAGACAATCTTATCCTCAAGATCTAGCACATATAATCCATTCAATAATGAACAATGACCATAGAGCATGTTATTGAAATAAATCGAACAACGCTTGTTATTTATTACAAACCCAAAACCTTCTTTCTCCAAACATGAAGAAGAGATAATGTTTCTGCTTAAAGATGGAATGTAATAACAATTATTTAATTTCAAAACTAATCCTGAAGTTAATAATAAGGGATAAACGCCAACAGCCAATGTAGCAACCTTTATGCCATTGCCGACGCGAACTTCCACCTCACCACTTGCACATGTTCTAGTTTTTTTAGCCCCTGCAAAGATTTGCAAGTGTGAATCATCGATCCAGTATCAAATACCCATGACTCATTAGGACAAGTAGCAAGATTAATTTCTAGAACAATAATACCTGAAGTGTAGCCTAGGGTTCCATTCTTTTTATACTCTAGATATTTCTTGCAGTTCCTATGCCAATGACCAGTCTTATTGTAGTAGTGACATTCATCAGAAGCAGTGGGACCACCCTTGGTCTTACCATCAGGCTTAGGTTTCGGGTTCGAGATCATATCCTTACCCTTGCCTTTTACCCCACGCTTCCTTTTCTTACCACCATACTTTTGGATCATCATCACATGATTATTGCTTTTCTTGATACTTTCTTCTGCTGTCTTAAGCATCCCATGCAGTTCAGTCATGTTTTTCTCCATGCCATTCATATGAAAGTTCATAATGAAAGGCTTGAAGCTTGCATGAAGCGCCTGGAGAATCACATCAGTGACCAACTCTTTGCTTTAGGGACAGTCAAGCTTCTCCAGGTTCTCAATGTAACCAATCATCTGGATTACATGAGGACTCACCGAACTCCCCTCAGCTAGCTTGCACACAAACAGAGCCTTTGAGATCGAGTATCTCTCAGCCCTAGCTTAGTTCTCAAACATGATACGAAGGCCAGTGATCAAATCATAGGCATTCGTGTTCTCTTATTGCTTCTGGAGCTCATAATTCATTGTAGCAAGCATGAGACAGCCAATGTCAACCTCATCATTGACATGCTTCTCATAAGCACGCTTGTCAGCAGCAGTAGCATACTCAGCTAGTTCCTCAGGATATGGTTCCTCAATGACATACTTCTTTTTCTCTTGCTTGAGAACAATTCTCAAGTTACGATACCAATAAATGAAATTCATTCCAGAGAGTTTCTCTCTCTCCAGAATCGACTGCAAGTTAAAACCGAAATTATTGACAGCGTTAGGAGGCATCTACAATAGTAATGTAAGCAAAGTTTTAGCACAATGTTCATGTTAATGTTTCATTAAATAATTTTAATAAAAGATGCTCCCACTAAAATCACTTTCCCTCTGGTGCATTTTAATAGGACAAGATCCATAGTCATTCAAAGGACTAGTGCATGGAGGCGACTTCTAGAACTAAGTAACATAGGTTGGCAACCCCTTGCCAATCACATCATATGCGACTGTTGTTTGTTGGGTGGCATCCAATGCCCCGGCTCCCAACACCGATGCCTTGAGGCCCAAAACCATTTTGATAGCCTCCATAAGTAAACCAACACTATGCGTGTGAAGTCCGACTTCACCCCATTGGTCAAGGAAGTTAATGGAACCCTGCTGTATGCTGAAACTGCCAATTAACATACAAGACCTTTTGGGTGCAGCTATTGGAAGGACATCATACTCTTAATTTTTCGAAGGAAACTATTCTATCATATAAAAATCACATCCACGAAATATGAAATATGTGGAAATAGCAAGACAGATATCATCACAAACAATCATATTGACTAGTGAAATAGTATGGTCCATGGTGTCCCGATCTCCATCGTCACGCTTCCTGACCATTGGGTCATCATGCAAGAAGCCTCCATGATAATACAACAATCTACTAAACATAACAGCTGGTGACAAAATTACATGCGAGTATCAAGCATCACAAATCAACACATAGGTTGTTATACAACAATATGGCAGCCCAAACTGTAATAAACCATAGCACGCAGGCTATGAAGATTACATCAATGCATCACATACACACAAGGGAGCCATACCATTCACATCATTCCCTATAAAAACAAGTTAGGCGCATAATCATATTCTACCCCACGATGTGAACAAGTTTTCTTTAACGACCTCAACTGCGACTATCACGGCGGTCCCGAGACATCAGAATGCCTCAATTTCCATGAGATCCTTGAGAAGGCGGCAACCACACTGATCTCGATCTGTTGGCACGATCTATTCGTCACGGGCTACTACCCCGATGGTGATCCCAGCCGGTAGGGGTAATGTACATCACGAGACAGAACAAGTACGAACTAATCTTTTTAATCGTGTAGATCCATCAACTCATATCTCAAACGCGCGAGGTCCCCTCAAGCAGGTTGCGTGCACGCGGCCTCGATTTGTTAGCTAATATCATCGACGGCACATGACAAAAGTCTAGATGGTGATTCCAACCAGTATGGACCAGTCATGGCACGATCTAGATAAAGCACAAACTAATTGTTTTCGCCTTTGGCGTTTACAACTTGTACATAAGGAACCGTATGCCGTATGATCATATCAACTCGTGAAGAATTCAACAGCATATCTGAAGGGATCTAAGGCCGAGAGGGGGGGTGAATCGGACTATTTCTAATATTATTCGCTTGTTGAACTTGGTTGAAACTCCTTCATGATGGGATTATATATCCGGTGTCAGATAATGAGTGGGTAAGCCCCGTTCAAATAGTCCGTAAGGAAGGAGGGATGACAGTCGTGCAGAATGAGCAAGATAAACTCATTCCGCATCGTACTGTCATAGGTTGGCGGATGTGTATAGACTATCGAAAACAAATCCACTAGGAAAGAACATTTCCCCTTGTCTTTTGAAGACTAGATGCTAGCTTAGCCAACCACTCATTGTTTTGTTATCTAGATGGATACTTTGGTTATCATCAACTTCCAATTCATCTTGATGACTAGAGTAAGACCGCCTTTACCTGCCCATAGGATCCTTTGAAAGAGGACGCGGTGCTACACTAGCCGGAAATCAAAATTTTCTATACACGGTGCTACGCTAGCGAGCGAGTCAGGGATCACAGATCGCTACCCTTGGAGCACGTTAGCACTGGAAGTAGAGTTGGTGAAGCCTCCCCGAGTGCTCCAAAGCACTATACATAGTCGAAGTCGACGCGGTACAATTCCTTCTTGTCGCGGATGTACCCGATCCTCTCGATCAGCGCCAGCGTAGGAGCGACGACGCCTCTACGATATCCACACGTCCGGGGGTGGAACGCCGCACGTTGTTGTGCTAGCACCCGTGCGCGCGGCCTAGGGTTTAAAGGAGTGGGGCGTGGTGGCAGCCAGGGTTTCGTGGTGGGGAGACACTCCCACCCGCACCCCACATCTCCAATTTATAGAGTGCTCTAACGGGCTTTCTACTAGAGAAGCCCATTATGACTCGCACTAATGGATCTTCTACAATAGAAACCCATTAGTGCGCAGTGGATCCAAATCTGCACAAACCCACTAATGGATCCAATCCATTAGTAATGTTCCAACATGTTAAGTGTGTGACCCATTAGGCTCATGTACAAGTCGGTCGCGGTCCTGGAGAAATCTTTCTCCAGACCACGAGTGAATAGTGGTACCTAGTAGCACATAGTGACCCCCGAATGCACACGATGATCGAATCTGCTGAACCTCGATACACTCATATAGGATCCTTTTGCCACACGACATCAGTCAAGCTCAAGGCAAGAAGCGTGCCACCCTTGTTTCAAGATTTGTTTAGGGAGCATCTGAACTCCAAATTAGATGATTCCAGAGCCATTATTTTCTATAGTTAGCCTAGAATTTTATATATTTAATAAGGATATATGTTCTGTGGTGAATGTTGGTGTTCTTATGTATTTGCATTATTCGTGTAGACCATCTGTGCTCCCGTCGCTTGGCGCTGTTCCCGGAGTCTCCAGAAGGAGGCCCGCAAGACGCTAAGTACTACCAAGGCAAGATAGTTGCATCTTGCTCTCCAATTTACAAAACTCACCCTTTTAATTGTTTTAATTACTTTTCGCATGCATAAAATGATGGGAGGGAATTAGAACCTATTTATTCACACTGCGTCATTGACCCTGTGAATTTAGCCTGTTTATTGCTGCCATAGTATTTCTTAGCCTATCCTTGTGTATAGTTGCTAGCGCTCGTGGGTTATTAGTTGTTAGGTTATTCATCATTCATTTATTAATCTTGTGACTTGGTATATTAGGAGGTGCTGAGTTACTTAATAACCTAATCAACTAAAACCTACGTGGCGTGTGTTGGCTAAGGTGGCAAGTCGGGTGGTTTTGTGGATTGAGGATTGTTGTGGAGGTAGTCACCTTAGTGTGCTAATCTTGACGTGTGCTAATCCGTCCAAACCATACAAGCGCAACCATAAGTGCTACCTTAAGCATGTAAGGCCTGCATGTGCTAGTCCTGGCTTAATAGTTAGGGAAAACTGTTAACACACTTTACTTTGAAAAGATCGGGCTGCAGTCCGTAGGCGCAAGAGGGAGACCCGTAGTGTCGAATCCTTAGAGGGGGTATCGGTGTTAACAGAAGGAACTAATGAATCGCCTTGTATTGTTATTTGGTCTAGATTCCTAAGGAAGAGCTAAGACGCGGAAGTATCACTCGGCTTATGGGTAAAGTGTGCTACACTCTGCAGAGTTAAAACTATCACGATAGCCGTTCCCACGGTTATGGAAGGGGGGGAAGTCCGTACATGGTAGTCTCATGTGTATCTAATAATCTGATGGGTTGGTTTGGTTTTGAGTATTCGAAGCTTGTGCAGTTTTGCAGAGGGGCTTTCAAAGCCGAGCTCTGTTTGTTACCTTGGGAATCTATTCATCTTTATTAATTGTGCAACAAATGTTTTCGTAACACTTTAATTAATATAGACTAGAATAGGTGTTTATGCAAATTAACCATCCTGTTCTTGTCAAACCCGTGCATTCATATATAAGGAATCTTGCTGGGTAGCCGTGTACTCACTATACAAACCACGGATATATTTGTTCAGGAGAAGACTCGGTTCCGGTCTGTCCGCAGGATCAGGAGGATTCTGTGCCGACTTTGCTGAAGACTAGCTGTCGTTTCAGGGTTGGATTAGAGAGCATCGACATATTTATTCTCTTGCATATCATTTGGATTTCCGCTACTCTGAATACTATATTATGGATTTAAGCAAACTATTGTAATAAGTGGTTGTGGTACAATTACTTTTGTATTATTATAATATTTTCTTCGTTATGATGATTGTGTTGTGATGCTCGACCCAAGTCGCTCATGAGTTGCTAGCATTGATCATTGGGACTAGCAATGGATCATGAGTAGATCCCGTTGAAGCCGGGGTTGTGACAATTGCAGACGCGAACTTCCATCTCACCACTTGCACATCTTCTAGTCCCCTGCAACGATTTGTAAGTGTGAATCATCGATCTGGTATCAAATACCCATAACTCATTAGGACAAGTAGCAAGATTAATTTCTATAACATTAATACCTGAAGCGGAAGCCAAGGTTCCCTTCTTTTTATCCTCCAGATATTTCTTGCAGTTCCTACGCCAATGACCAGGTTTATGGCAGTAGTGACATTCATCAGAAGCCGTAGGGCCACCCTTGGTCTTACCATCAGGCTTAGGTTTCGGGTTCGAGATCACATCCTTACCCTTGCCTTTTGCTCCATGCTTTCTCTTTTTACCACCATCCTTTTGGACCATGATTGTTACTTTTCTTGATGCTCTCTTCTGCTGTCTTGAGCATCCCATGTAGTTCGGACATGTTTTTGTCCATGCTATTCATATGAAAGTTCATAATGAAAGGCTCAAAGCTTGCAGGAAGCGATTGAAGAATCACATCAGTGGCCAACTCTTGGCTCAAAGGGGATTCAAGTTTCTCCAAGTTCTCAATGTAACCAATCATTTTGATCACATGAGGACTCACAGGATTTTCCTCTGCCTGCTTGCACGCAAACAGAGCCTTTGAGATCGTGAATCTCTCAGCTCTTGCTTGGTTCTCAAACATGCTACGAAGGCCCGTGATCATAGCATAGGCATTCGTGTTCTCATATTGCTTCTGGAGCTCAGAGGACATAGTAGCCAGCATGAGACAACCAACATCGACTTCATCATTGACATGCTTCTCATAAGCATGTCGTTCAGCAGCAGAAGCATTTTCAGCTGGTTCCTCGGGATATGGTTCCTCAAGAATATACTCCTTCTTTTCTTGTTTGAGAACAATTCTCAAATTAAGATACCAGTCAATGAAATTCGTTCCAGAGAGCTTCTCTCTCTAGAATCTACCGCAAGTTGAAACCAGAATTATTGACAGTGTTAGGCGCCATCTACAACAGTAATAAAAAGGCAAAGTCTTAGCACAATGTTCGAGTTAATCTTCCATTAAATAATTTTAATAAAAGTTGCTCCCACTAAAATCACTTTCCCTCTGGTGCATTTTAGTAGGACAAGATCCATAGTTATTCAAAGAACTAGTGCGCGGAGGCGACTCTTAGAACTAAGTGACATAGGTAGGCAACCCCTTACCAATCACATCGTATGTGACTCTTGTTTGTTGGGTGGCATCCAATGCCCCGGCTCCCAACACCGACGCCTCGAGGCCCAAAACCATTTTGATAGCCTCGATAAGTAAACCAATACTATGCGTGTGAAGTCTGACTTCACCCCACTAGTCAAGGAAACTAATGGCACCCTGCTGTAGGCTGAAACTGCCAATTAATGTACAAAACCTTTATGGGTGTAGCTATTGGAAGGGCATCAAACTCTTAATTTTTCAAGGGAAAATATTCTATCATATAAGAATAACATCCACCAAATATGAAATATGTAGGAATAGCTTGACAGGTATGATCACAAACAATCATATTGACTTGTGAAATAGTATGGACCATGGCGTTCCGATCTCCATCGTCGCGCTATCTATCCTTCGGGTCATCGTGCAAGAAGTCTCCATGATGAAACACCAAGCTACTACATCTAATAGCTAGTGACTAATTACATGAGAGTATCAAGCATCACAAATCAGCACGCAGGCTGTTATACAATGACATGGCAGCCCAAGCCGCAATTAACCATAGCACGCAGGCTATGAAAATTACATCATGCATCACAGACATACAAGAGAGCCTTCACATCATTCCGTACAAAAACAAGTTAGGCGTAGAATCGTATTCTACCCTGTGATGTGAACATGTTTTCTTTAACGGCCGCTACTGCGACTATCACGGCGGTCCTGCTATAGAAATTCAATCGGAATGATCAAATCAAGCCGATTCCAAGCCATCAGAATGCCTCAATTTCCATGAAATCCATGAGAAGGCGGCGACCACACTGATCTCGATCTGTTGGCGCGATCTCTTCGGCTTTAGCTAGTACCCCGATGGTGTTACCAGCCAGTAGGGGTAATGCATAGCACGAAACAGAACGAGCACAAACTAATCTTTTGATCGTGTAGAGCCATCAACTCATATTTTAGGAGGCGCGAGGTCCCCTCGAGAAGGTTGCGTGCAGGCGGCCTCGATCTGTTGGCTAATATCATCGTCGGCACGTGACGCAGGTCCATATGGTGATTCCAGCCGGTATGGACCAGTCATGGCACGATCGAGATAAAGCACGTACTAATCTTTTTGGCCTTGTGACGTTACCAATCTCGTACCTCATGAACCCTATACCAATTGATCGCATCAACCCGTGACCTAAACAACAGCATATCAACATATGCGCAGTGATCGGATCCAAGACAACACAACATCAGCTCTGATACCACTGAAAGAGGATGTGGTGATACGCTAGCTGGTAAACAAAATTTTCTACCGCGGCCACCCAGGAAGCGAGCGAGTCGGGGATCACAGATCGTTACCCTTCAAGCACATTAGCAGCGGAAGTAGAGTGGGTGAAGCCTCCCCGCATGCTCCAAAGCACTGTACGTAGTCGAACTCGACGCGGTACAATTCCTCCTTGTCACGGATGTAGCCGATCCTCTCGATCAGCGCCGGCGCAGGAGCGATGACGCCTCTCTAGTATCCACACGTCCGGGGGTGGAACGCCACACGTTGGTGTACTAGCACCCGTGCGCGTGGCGGCTAGGGTTTAGAGGAGTGGGGCCGGGTGGCAGCCAGGGTATCGTGGTGGGGAGACACTCCCACCCCGCGCCCCACCTCTCCAATTTGTAGAGTGATCTAACGGGCTTTCTACTAGAAAAGCTCATTATGACTCACACTAATGGATCTTCTACAATAGAAACCCATTAGTGCGCAGTGGATCCAAATCCGCACAAACCCACTAATGGATCCATTCCATTAGTAATGTTCCAACCCGTTAAGTGTCTGACCCATTAGGCTCTGTACAAGTCGGCCGCGGTCCCGGAGAAAACTTTCTCCAGACCAGAAGTCAATAGCGGTACCTAGCAGCACATAGTGACCTCCAAATGCACACGATGATCGAATCAGTTGAACCTCGATACACTCATAGGATCCTTTTGCCACACGACATCAGTCAAGCTCAAGGCAAGAAGCGTGCCATCCTTATGATAGCTCGACCCATTATGTAACTCTTTAATCACTTTGGCATGGCCATGCACTTTCCTTATCCATCCACACCGAGAGGCTGTTGACGTCAAATAAACGCCAATTTTACACGTCAACATATTCCGGAATTCCGGCATTTCGAAGGGAAAATCAAGGTTTATACTTACATTTTATTTATTCTAATAAAGTTCCACAAGTTTTGGTGAGTTTTGGTCTACAGGTACAAATTAAGACAAACCGGAGCCGAACCGGGCAAAAAGCCGGGCCGGCCAACCCAGCCATGTCATCAATCCAGCTCCAACTTCTCCCAAGTGGTCTAAAAGCACAATTTGGAGACATCGCCACCGTCCACTTCAGTCGGTTTGATCCAAAGGCATCGGTTCCTTCACAAATGAGCATAGGATTCTTAAGGAATCCTAACTTGCGGGTGTCAACTTAATCTCAATGTATGTACTTTGGCTTAATCCAATTAGGCTCCTTGATCTATCTCTATAGATCTTTATGCCCAAAATGTAAGCTGCATTTTCTAAATCTTTCATCGAGAAACATTTTCTCAGATAAGAATGAACAACTTCTAGCATCAGAATATCAGTCCCTATTAATAGAATGTCATCCACATACAAGATTAGAAATACAATTGCGCTCCCACTTGCCTTCTTATAAATGCAAGGCTCTTCTTCCTCCTTGATGAAGCCAAACTCTTTGACAACTTCATCAAAACGAAGGTTCCAACTCCGAGATGTTTGCTTCAGTCCATAAATGGACTTCCGAAGCTTGCATACCTTGCCAGCATTCTTAGGATCGTCAAAACCTTCAGGCTGTGTCATGTACACATCCTCACTTAGGTTTCCATTTAGGAAAGCCATTTTGACATCCATTTGACGTATCTCATAGTCGTGAAATGCGGCAATCGCTAGCATGATCTGGATAGTTTTCGGCATGGCTACGGGCGAGTAGGTTTCATCATAGTTGACACCATGAATTTGCCTATACCCCTTAGCCACTAACCGTGCCTTAAAGATGTGAACATTTCCATCGGCATCTATCTTTTTCTTAAAGACCCATTTGCACTCAATGGTTTTTACACCATCAGATAGATCAAATAAGTTCCAAACTTTATTATCGTGCATGGACTTTATTTCGGATCTCATGGCCTCCAGCCATTTCTCAAAGTCCGGTCCCACCAATGCTTCCGCATAGTCCTTGGGCTCATTATTGTCCAACAATAATATGTCACGCTGCTCCGTAGTAAGGAACATATACCTCTTGGGGGCGCGGCCTACCCTTGTAGACCTTCGTGGGGCTGGTGCCTCTACTATAGGTTCTGCAACATTTTGCATCTCCTCACGAGGATCAGCAGGAGCAGAAACATTTTCAGATGTTTCCCGAATTTCTTCGAGTTGCACCTTGCTCCCACTGGCTCTTTTGAAAAACTCCTTTACAAAAAGACACCATTCCGGGCAACAAACACTTTGCCTTCCTCCCGGTTATAAAAGTAATACCCAACACCCTTTGGGTATCCCACAAAGAAGCACTTATCCGATTTGGCGTGGAGCTTATCTGACAACAGACGTTTGACATAAGCCTCACAGCCCAAATTTTTAGATAAGACAAATCAAGACGTTTCCCATTCCACATCTCAGATGGTGTCTTATCAAAGGATTTTGATGGAACCCTATTTAAAGTGAACGCAGCAGTATCTAGAGCATGTCCCCATAAAAATAACGGAAGATCGGTTTGACTCATCATAGATCGTACCATGTCCAACAAAGTCTGATTCCTCCGTTCAGATACGCCGTTCAACTGAGCCGTCCCTGGCGGAGTCAATTGTGAAACAATTCCACAACTCTTAAGATGATCATTAAACTCATGGCTCAAATATTCCTCTCCACGATCAGATCGCAGATATTTAATTGTCTTACCCAAATGATTTTGTTCTTCATTCTGAAACTCCTTGAACTTTTCAAATGATTCAAACCTATGCCTCATCAAATAGATATAGCCATATCTACTAAAGTCATCAGTAAAAGTGATGAAGTACTGGAATCCACCTTTAGCCACAACGCTCATTGGTCCACATACATCAGTATGTACTAGGGCCAACAATTCACTAGCTCTCTCACTAGAACCAGTGAATGGCGTCTTAGTCATCTTGCCAAGTAAACAAGATTCGCATGTATCAAATGATTCGAAATGTCGTCTTTGTCATCTTGCCAAGAAAACAAGATTCGCATGTATCAAATGATTCGAAATCAAATGAATCAAGAAGACCATCTTTATGGAGCTTCTGCACGCGCTTCTCATTTATATGGCCTAAGCGACAATGCCACAGATAGGTGCGATTCAAATCATTTGTTTTGAGTCTTTTCGCATTAACATTATCGACATAATTATCCTCAATATCTAGCACATCGCATTAACATTATAGACATAATTATCCTCAAGATCTAGCACATATGATCCATTCAATAATGAACAATGACCATAGAACATATTGTTGAAATAAAACGAACAACGCTTGTTCTTTATTACAAACTCAAAACCATCTTCTTCCAAATATGAAGAAAACATAATGTTTCTGCTCAATGATGGAATGCAATAACAGTTATTTAATTCCAAAACTAGTCCTGACGGTAAAGATAAGGGATAAACGCCGACGACCACCGCTGCAACTTTTGCGCCATTGCCGACGCGAACTTCCACCTCACCACTTGCACATCTTCTAGTCCTTTTGAGCCCCTGCAACGATTTGCAAGTGTGAATGATCGATCCGGTATCAAATACCCATGACTCATTAGGACAAGTAGCAAGATTAATTTCTATAACATTAATACCTGAAGCGGAATCCAAGGTTCCCTTCTTTTTATCCTCCAGATATTTCTTGCAGTTCCTACGCCAATGACCAGGTTTATGACAGTAGTGACATTCATCAGAAGCCGTAGAGCCACCCTTGGTCTTACCATCAAGCTTAGGTTTCGGGTTCAAGATCACATCCTTATCCTTGCCTTTTGCTCCACGCTTTGTCTTTTTTACCACCATCCTTTTGGACCATCATCGCATAATTGTTGCTTTTCTTGATGCTCTCTTCTGCTGTCTTGAGCATCCCATGCAGTTCGGACATAGTTTTCTCCATGCCATTCATATGAAAGTTCATAATGAAAGGCTCAATGCTTGCAGGAAGCGGTTGGAGAATCACATCAGTGGCCAATTCTTCGCTCAAAGGGGACTCAAGTTTCTCCAAGTTCTCAATGTAACCAATCATTTTGATCACATAAGGACTCATAGGGCTCCCCTCTGCCAGCTTGCACGCAAACAGAGCCTTTGAGATCGAGAATCTCTCAGCACTTGCTTGGTTCTCAAACATGCTACGGAGGCCCGTGATCATAGCATAGGCATTCGTGTTCTCATATTGCTTAGCTCAGAGGACATAGTAGCAAGCATGAGACAACCAACATCGACCTCATCATTGACATGCTTCTCATAAGCACGTCGTTCAGCTGCAATAGCATTCTCAGCTAGTTCATCAGGATATGGTTCCTCAAGGATATACTCCTTCTTTTCTTGAGAACAATTCTCAAATTATGATACCAGTCAATGAAATTTGTTCCAGAGAGCTTCTCTCTCTCTAGATTCGACCGCAAGTTAAAACCTAAATTATTGACAGTATTAGGCGCCATCTACAATAGTAATAAAAAGGCAAAGTCTTAGCACAATGTTCATGTTAATCTTCCATTAAACAATTTAATAAAAGATGCTCCCACTAAAATCACTTTCCCTGTGGTGCATTTTAGTAGGACAAGATCTATAGTCATGCAAAGAACTAGTGGCGGTGGCGACTCCTAGAACTAAGTGACATAGGTAGGAAACCCCTTGCCAAATCACATCGTATGTGACTCTTGTTTGTTGGGTGGCATCCAATGCCCCGGCTCCCAACACCGACGCCCCGAGGCCCAAAACCATTTTGATAGCCTCGATAAGTAAACCAATACTATGCGTGTGAAGTCCGACTTCACCCCACTGGTCAAGGAAACTAATGGCACCCTGCTGTATGCTGAAACTGCCAATTAATGTACAAGACCTTTATGGGTGCAGCTATTGGAAGGGCATCAAACTCTTAATTTTTCGAGGGAAAATATTCTATCATATAAGAATCACATCCACCAATATGAAATATGACAGAATAGCATGACATGTATAATCACAAATAATCATATTGACTTGTGAAATAGTATGGCCCATGGCTTTCCGATCTCCATCGTCGTCCTTCGGGCCATCGCGCAAGAAGGCTCCATGATGAAACACCAAGCTACTACATCTAATAGCTAGTTACTAATACATGAGAGTATCAAGCATCACAAATTAGCATGCAGGCTGTTATACAATAACAGGCAGCCCAAGCCGCAATTAACCATAGCACGCAGGCTATGAAAATTACATCATGCATCACACACATACAAGGGAGCCATACCATTCACATCATTCCCTGAAAAACAAGTTAGGCGTAGAATCGTATTCTACCCTGCGATGTGAACACGTTTTAATTAACGGCCGCTACTGCGACCATCAGAATGCCTCAATTTCCATGAAATCCTCGAGAAGGCGGCGACCACATCGATCTCGATCTGTTGGCGCGATCTCTTCGGCTTGAGCTACTACCCCGATGGTGTTACCAGCTGGTAGGGGTAATGCAAAGCATGAAATAGAACGAGCACAAACCAATCTTTTTGATCGTGTAGAGCCATCAACTCATATTTCAGGAAGCGCGAGGTCCCCTCGAGAAGGTTGCGCGCACGCGGCCTCGATCTGTTGGCTAATATCATCGTCGGCATGTGACGGAGGTCCAAATGGTGATTCCAGCCGGTATGGACCAGTCACGGCGCGATCTAGATAAAGCACGAACTAATTTTTGGTCTTGTGACATTACCAATCTCGTACCTTATGAACCCTATACCGATTGATCGCATCAACCCGTGACCAAAACAACAGCATATCAACATATGCGCAGTGATCGGATCCAAGAGAACGCAAGATCTGCTTTGATACCACTGAAAGAGGACGCGGTGCTACGCTCACCGAAAAACAAAATTTTCTACCGGGACCACCTAGGAAGCAAGCAAGTCAGCGATCACAGATCGTTACCTTTGCAGCACGTTAGCAGCGGAAGTAGAGTGGGTGAAGCCTCCCCGCGTGCTGCAAAACACTGTACGTAGTCGAACTCGACGCGGTACAATTCCTCCTTGTCGCGGATGTAGCCGATCCTCTCAATCAGCGCCGACGCTGGAGCGACGACGCCTCTACGGTATCCACACGTCCGGGGTTGGAACGCTGCGCGTTGGTGTGCTAGCACCCGTGTGCGCGGCGGCTAGGGTTTAGAGGAGTATGGTGTGGTGGTAGCCAGGGTTTCGTGGTGGGGAGACTCTCCCACCCCACGCCCCACCTCTTCAATTTATAGAGTGCTCTAACGGGCTTTCTACGAGAAGCCCATTATGACTCGCACTAATGGATCTTCTACAATAGAAACCCATTAGGGCGCAAGGATCCAAATCCTCACAAACCCACTAATGGATCCAATCCATTAGTATATAGGATCCTTTTGCCACACGACATCAGTCAAGCTCAAGGCAAGAAGCGTGCCACCCTTGTGATAGCTCGACCCATTCACTCGTCAATGTAATGGATATAATTGTGATTAACTCTTTAATCACTTTGGCATGGCCATGCACTTTCCTTATCCATCCACACCGAGGGGCCCAGAGATATCTCTCCTGTTACCAAGGAGGGGCAAATTCCATCTTGATCTCTTACACCTCATGTCATGTTTCATGGCATACCCGTAAGCTACCTTTATAACTTCCCTGTTACGGTGAAGCGTTTGATAGCCCCAAAGTATACGACTACGCATGCTGAGAATCAATAAGGATCTCAGGTCGAAGGACCGTATAGGTATACCACTCGAGACTAACCCTGATGGCACTTTTAAGATAACTATCTCAGCAGTGTCTCGGAGCGGGTCTATCCAACCCCATGTTCTCTAACATGTGCCCACATTATTGATTTTATATCTCCATATAAATGATACGTGAAACGTTACCATCAATCAATACATGTGCTGGTCAAATCACTATTGTTCCATATAATGATATGTGACCAGGGATCGTTTAGAATAATGTCATATTGACAATGTGTTTCACAATTAAGTCGTACTTAATGAACAAAGCAATGACATTTATTCAGGGAACTCATAAGTACATGAACATAGACGTATGATACAATCATCCCACATGATCGCCTCTAGGGCATATCACCAACAGGAACTTCCTTTGGGCTCATGGTGCGTGTAACCTGAGTGGTCTTTATCCCTAATCAGCCGACTTGGGTCGTCCCCCATCTGCTCCCTTATGGGCCTTCTAGAGGATACCCGGGGCCCATGTAATCCATAGTAGCCCCCGAGTGCTTTACGATTGAGTCAAATGTCCAGCCGACTGGTTTCTCCAATATCTCTTGTAATTTGAAAAGAGATTGTAAAGAACTCAAGAAATCTTAAGTTTTTGTGTTGAAGCATTGCCTGGATTGGTAGTACCAAACACCAGCTTTTTCCGACCCATTGGGCACATCACCTCAACAGACGAATTCGGCTATTGGGCACCTACTCTCACATTGCAAGAGCAGCAACTGACCCATCATGGGGCATGCCTTAAGCCACGCCATTACAGCTTCTGTCTTGCAGCATGCTATAGATTAAGCGTTTTAGAGTGTATCAGCGTCAGGCGCCTAGCCTTAACTTGTAAGAACCAGCACTCGGCCCAACATGGGGCGCACCTTTCAGCCGAGTGGTACCTGTCCCGACCAGAGAAGGGATCAGCTATAGGCCCCTAGGGGCGTACCGATTGGATACAGTTTGGCCGAGAGGTATTTGTATCCGAGGAGCGGTATACAACTGGCGACCGTAGAAAAGGCATACCTCCGAAACTGTACCCAAATTTCACCAACACCCAGCTTCGAGCATGCGAAGCTAGCTAGTGACCCAACATGGGGTATGCCACGAAATACATTTAATTTTTGCGCTTCCGGTCATATGCCCTCCAGGGTGTACCGAGACCGAATTAGGCTCGATGTTAACACATTGCCACCGTTAGCGGCGTGTTAAGAAAGCCTGTTAAGGGCATCGCCCTTTGCAATTTTATCCCAAGCCCATTAAGGGGAAGGCGAAGAGTTTTCGTGCCCTTCTCTCACACAGTCGGAACGACACGCGTTTCCGCCAGGAAACGTATCCATATCCACTTCCGTCCCATCGCCATGATGGTTTTACTGTGTTTGAAACGGATTACAAGGCACGCCCTTTGAACTTCTCCTGTGTATAAAAGAAATCCAGGGGCAACGTACTACTCCACATCTAGCCTGCGAGTTTTCGAGTCTCTCCTTTTCTCGGCGAAACCCGAAAACCTCCACTTTCCTCTTTCTTGAGAGCAATGGAGAACCAAGTAGAGATGGTAGATGAATGGGTCGCTCAGGCTGCTGCGGAAGCCGAGGCCCAAGCCACCGCCAAAGCCGCCATGGACGAGTTCTGGAGGTAGTACGCCCAGGTCACCACGGAGATCTGCGTGGAAGAATCCATCAGGGTTCTGATCCGCGTGTTTCCGCAGTTCTACAAGGTGCGCATCCCACTCAGGGACGCACTGGCTGCAGCTCTCCTCGCCGACGGGTGGTTCTGAAGTGCCTTTGGTAGGCTCTTCACCTTCCCGCCGGCGGGATTTCTCTTTCTTTTGCTCCTCCGTGAGCTAGCAACAAGCCTTAGCTCGCTGTGCTGCGCCGCGGAGACATGTAATTAGGCCTAAGAGCCACTTTAATGAAAACCTTTTGGAAATCCGAATGTCTTCAGCTTCAATCTTGAATCCGCAACCAACATTGCTTCCTCCGAGTAGTTAGGACTGCACGCTCCCAAACCGGCGCCCAGCGCATATGCAAGCCTCTCGGGGAAATTACTCGGCCACCCGAGTGGTTATCCAAGCCTTCCCAAAAAGGCCGCATCCAGCGCTAGAGAAAGGCCCGGTCCAGAATGCGAAATGCTGCCCGTTGCGATAAATTAGGAACAGGGGAACGAAATAAGTTCACCTCGCCCATTTTTCGCTTCAGTCTTTCAGTTCTCCACAGCGAACTCTATTGCTAGGGTTCTTCTCCGTCACAACCTCCGTCGCCACCGTCTCCGATCTGCAATGGCTCCCCCATCTCCCGCCGCCCCCAAGATCGTTAGGAGTGGGAAGGAGTGGATGAAGTCCATAACGACCGAGCGGAGGCTACAGAAGCTGGTCTCGATCGGCGTGCTCCCCTCCGAAGTAATTGCCTCGTGGCGCGCCGCTGTTGACACCCAAATTTGGCAGGAAAATCGGATATTGCGAAGTGCCTAATTTCATCGGAATTACTAGGCTCAATCAGAACATGGGCTTTATTAACAAAAGAAAGAGGCATATTGGGAAATTCCGATAGTTACAAGACTCCAGAAGAATTACGCTCTGATCGGAAGATATCCTCCACGACGCGGCAAAATAGGTTGTGTCGGTTTCGGTTTTGTAATAGTATAAATAGGCTCCTAGGGATCATGAGAGATATACGACATACACAAACACAACTACTCTTTTCGAATCCAATCGACTTCGTCGAAAGGCTTCAATTTGCAGGTAAAGCTATCTCGATGGGATAATTGATTCTCTTCTTGTAACCCGTATGCATGCCTGTATCGTCTTGATCTCATGTATGCAAAGCATGTTAAACTGTCTCGGGTTTTACCGATCTTTAATATGTTCTCGCATGTTACACAGTCTCGTTCAATCGATCTGTAATATGTGTTTACCTTGCAATGCCGATTGTCAATTATCTTATGTGCTTTTCGTAAATCCGATATATGCAACTGCTTCGTTCAGTCGATCTTGTGTATGCTTGTTTTAAGATTTAGCGTGTTTGATTATTTGCTGATCAGTGTTGTATTTATATATATTAGCTTTACACCTTTAAATCGGTTTATCGATTTACATCTAGATTTAGATCTGAATACTGTCTTGGCTTGACCAATCTGTTCAATCTATTCCTTGATTTAATATGATAAATTGACCTGAAGATTTATAGCTAATCCTATTCATAAAATAACAAAAAGAGATAAAGAGATTTATGTTTGAATGCTTATTTACGTTTAATCGCTCTATCAGGCATTAAGCCGATAGATATGCAATCGAACTCATTAAAGCCGATTTACAAAAACCTGATCTGGCTACTTTTAAAAGCCGATTAGGGCCATGTTGCTAACAATTTACTCCTTGTCAATCTATGGGTCAAATTGACTGGCACGCTTGGTTCTTGGTTGCGACGCAAGCCCAGACTTGACGCTCCCGCATGTGTGTTCGCAAAGTTCTGACTTTTTGTGTCAACACACTTTTTGGCACGTCTGGTGGGACCCCAAGAATCAAAATTAACAAGTTGACGCACACCGATGTTGAGGCGGCGTTAGAAGCACTTAAGCATGTTGCAGAGGCTATGACGTTTGATGAATTGAGTCCTGATCAGAAAAGGGAAGTTGAAGATAGGCTCGCTGAGATCCATGAAGAAAACAAGAAAAGATTGATGACAGGCTATCGGAAAACTCGCTGTGGCCAGATCACAAAAACTTCCATCGGAGATCCATTGCTTACTGGAGATTTTTCCGAAGTCATAAGGGATCAGATTAACAGTTCCGTTTACCGATCGATGCTGGATCAATCATCGGTTCTAGGGCGGATCGTGCAAGAGGGGACTAGCACTGCTCTGCACAATATCATGACTGGGCAGGCCCCTCGAAGGAATCGGAATATTCCACAAGAGATGAATTTGGGGAACCAATACACACCTTACCCTCAGATTGGAAATACCCAGGTAGGACCATCTTATTCTGGAGCGTTTCAGCCTAATCCTGCGCTAGGGGCAAGCAATCCAAATCCGATTCAAGTAATACCGAGTAATCAGGCTATAATCCCTGTGCCAGATCCGATCTACCAGCCGATTAACTCTGGGATGAATGAGAATCTAGAAGAGATGACAAAGAACCTGGTATACAATACGATGAAACAGTGTGGGTTCTACACCCCTAAGATAGCTCCACACTATACCATGCCGTATCCACCGGCTTTTAATGAAACAGAAGTATCGAGTTCCTGATTTCGCAAATGCCAAATTCAGCGGAAGCGATAACACCTCTACGCGCGAGCACATCGCTAGATTCTTTGCGTTGTGTGGAGAAGCTGCTTCAAAGGATACACTCAAATGCAGATTGTTCCCACTGTCGCTATCGGGATCGGCATTTAATTGGTTTACTTCGCTTCCTCCGAACAATATCACTTCCTGGCCAGATCTGGAGAAGAAGTTTCACGAGTATTTTTACTCTGGAGAGAACGAAGCTAGAATTACCGATATTATGATAATTTAGCAGAAATTTGGAGAATCGGTAAATGATTATCTACGTCGGTTCAGGGAGGTGAGAAACCAATGTTATAGCCTTTCACTGCTTGATAATGAATTAGCAGAATTGGCTTTCAAAGGTTTATTACCTGTCAATCAAAAGAAGGTGGGCAATCAAGAATTTGCTGATATCTCTCATTTGGCCCACAAGATCGTGCTATATGAAAGCCGATTCTCTGATAATTCTTACCCAGGCCAGAAGGAGTATCGGAATAATAACAATAATAAGGGTAAAGATAAAGCTATCAATGTTGTTGACACTGATGAGACCGAGGATTCAGATGATTCAGATACTGAAGAAGTTGGTGCTTATGTTGCCGAATGGGTGAACAATAAGAAAGAATTCGAGCTTCGGTGGATAAAACTGAAAGGCTCTGAAAAGAGCAAATATTCTTTTGACACATCTAAGTGTGATCAAATTTTTGACCATTTATTGCAAGAAAAGCAGATTCGGCTTAAGCAGGGGCACGTAATTCCTCCACTCGATGAACTCAAGAAGCGGAAATATTGCAAGTGGCATAATTCTTACTCACACGCCACAATTGAGTGTAATGTTTTGAAGCAAGTTGTACAAAAAGCGATCGAGAGCGGACAACTTCGTTATCAAGGTAAAAATTCGCAGATTGATACAGAACCTTTTCCAGTCGGCTTTGTGGGATGGTTGATGCCAAAAGAAAAGCCGATGATTCCGGAAATTCTAATCGGTTTAAAGTGCTCGTTGGCTCTAAGAGGATTGTGGCGGAAGAAAAGCCAGAATTGAAATTCCGAGCAGCAAGCCGTCGAGGTGGTGAAAAAACTGGCGAGTGGCGGGAGGTAAGGCGCGGGCAAGATCATAATCCGATTACCAAGCCAAGGCCAAAGCCAACTTTTAATCAGCTGTTGGAAAAATATGACCGGATGGCTAAGGATACACCTCGTAGAAGCATCAAATCAATTACTCCTGGGCCGGTTCAAAGGAATTCAAGGAATCAAGATTGGGGGATGGAGCATTGGGAATGTCCTTTTTTCCGATATTGCTGCGAAGAAAGGATGTCGTTGCCCACACTAGAGAATTGTCCCATGAATCACGCATTTATTCCGCCAAAGAGGGTATCAGTAAAAGATCGTCTGGTGTTTCCTAGTGAGAAATTTGAGGAAGCTACGATGAATAAGAATACCGATGTACATCGTCCTCCTAAAGTAACATTGCTGCAGTGGTGTCCAAGTGGAATTACGAAATCTCAGAAGTGTCGCTTGCAGAGGATGAGAAATACTGAGGCAAAGGAGGCAGAAGCTGAAAAGTTCAGGGATGCTTTCCTGGAGCATGTAAAGCCGATGAGACCAGCCAGGGGCAGGCAATAATGGAGGCCCAAGCTGAGATGGGCTATTATTATTGATGCCATTGCAGATTCTGATGAAGTCTCGATTGCTACCAACATGGTTTGCATATTGCCTCGGGAATTCATGTGCGATTATGAAGAGGCTGCTGCAGAGCTTGTAGTTGGGGCTGAAGATGTTATTTTCAAGAAAGCAGAGAATTCCCGTTTGCACTTGAAGCCATTGTTTATTATGGGTTATATGAATGGAAAGCCGATTTCCAGAATGATGGTGGATAGTGGGGCTACTGTGAATCTAATACCGTATTCTGTCTGTCGGAAAATTGGAAAGTCTACAGAAGATCTGGTTAAGACTAATATGGTATTAAGCGATTTCAATGAAAATCCGACTGAAGCAAAGGGTGTTCTGGTGGTAGAGCTCACTGTGGGGAGCAAGACAATCCCAACAGCTTTCTTCGTGATTGAAGGGAAAGGAAGTTATAATGTGCTGTTCGGGAGAGATTGGATACACGCCAATTGTTGTATTCCATCAACACTGCATCAGATTTTGATCCAGTGGATTGGCGAGCAGATAGAAGTGGTCAGAGGAAAACCCTTGGAAGAATGTGATTTCATCAGCGTTAGTAAATTGGGATTCGAACCAACCACACTAGAAGCACAGTCAGTAACTCAAGGACACGAGGGTTTTTTTATGGGAACTGCGGCTCTAGAGGGAATCGAGTATAAGATGGGTCAAGGCTTTATATCGGCTGATGAACTTGAAAAAGTCGATATTGGAACAGATGGTAAAGAAAGGCCCACTTACATTAGTAAACAGTTGCCCCGGGAATATAAGGATCAGCTTATTCAGATTCTTAAGGATCGGGTTGATTGCTTTGCCTGGGAGTACCATGAGATGCCTGGTCTAAGCCGATCTATAGTTGAACATAAAATTAAAATGAAACCAGGGTTTCGGCCAGTGAAACAAGCACCAAGGAGGATTAGTTGAAAAATTTATGATCAAGTGAAGACTGAAATTCAAAGGTTATTGGATGCGAAGTTTATTCGGCCATGCAAATATGCCGATTGGATTTCTAATATTGTACCAGTGAGGAAGAAAGATTATGATAATGTTCGGGTATGCATTGATTTTCGAGATTTGAACAAGGCAATGTATAAGGACGAATATCCGATGCCGATCGCCAATCAATTAATTGACGCTGCTTCGGGCAATTGGATTATCAGCTTCTTCGATGGCAATGCTGGTTACAATCAAATCTTTATGGCCGAAGAAGATGTAAATAAGACCGCATTTAGGTGCCCTGGTTCTATCGGTTTATTCGAGTGGGTTGTTATGACTTTTGGGCAGATCAGTGCTGGGGCTACCTATCAGAGACGGATGAACTTCATTTGCCATGATTTAATCGGTAAATTGGTCGAAACTTACATTGACGATGTGGTGATTAAATCTCCAGAAGAAGAACAACACTTGGCTGATATTGTGACCGTGTTGGATCGGTTTCGAAAATATGGTATGAGGATGAATCCAAAGAAGTGCGCTTTTGGAGTATCGGCCGGCAAATTCTTAGGGTTCATTGTACATGAAAGAGGTATTGAAGTGCATCCTGATAGAGTAAAGACGATTCTAAGTACTAAACCTCCAGATTCAAAAGTTCGCCTGCAAGAGCTTATTTGTAAGATTAATTATTTGAGGAGATTCATTTCAAATTTATCAGAAAGAATCATCCCGTTTTCTCCATTGCTTAAGTTGAAAAATTTCGATAAGTTTGTTTGGGGACCAGAGCAGCAGAAAGCATTTGATAATATCAAAGAGTACTTGATCAATCCACCTATTCTGGTTGCTTCGAAAGAAAACTTGCCGTTCAAATTGTATCTATCGGTATCGGAAAAAACAATAGTGGCAGTCCTGGTCCAAGAGATCAATGGAAAAGAGCATGCAATTTTCTATTTAAGCAGAAAGTTGTTGGATCCAGAAACCCGATACACGGTGGTGGAGAGATATTGCCTTTGTCTATACTTTGCTTGCACTAAGTTGAGGCATTATTTGTTGGGCGCTGAATGCAAAGTACTTTGCCAAACTGATGTGGTCAAGTACATGCTTAATGCTCCAATTATCAAAGGACGTCTCGGAAAGTGGGCATGTACTCTCATCGAGTTTGATTTAACGTATGACTCTCCAAAAGCTGTCAAGGGGCAGGTATTAGCCGATTTCATTACGCATCATCAAGATATTAATTTGTTGATTCTTTTGCCATGGGTAATGTTCTTTGATGGATCGGTTTGTGAGAAGGGATGTGGAATCTGTATTTTTATAGTATCCCCTGGTGGTGTTTCTTACCGATTCAGTGTTACTGTAGATTTTGGGTGACCAACAATCAAGTGGAGTACGAAGCTTTGATTCAAGGATTGGAGTGGTTAATACAAGCTGGAGCTATTGCTGTGGAAGTTTATGGAGATTCACAATTGGTGGTTTTCTAGATGATCGGTAAATATGAGTGTCATAGTGAACTGCTTCGGGAGTATTTGGAAAGGGCTTCAGATTTGGCCAAATATTTCAGTATATTTACAATTCAACATGTTCCCAGAGAGCAGAATTGTGAGGCCAATGAGTTAGCTCAAGAAGCATCATGATACAAATTACCGATCATGGAATTGGAAATTATTACAAGTGAGAATTCAGTTCTGATGGGATGGCAGGCGGAAATTATCGGCTATCTTAAAGATCCTCAAGGGAAAGCCGATAGGAAGTTTAAAAGAAAAGCTCAGAGGTATGTATTGATCAATGACCAATTATATTATCGGAGTTTTGATGGGTTATTACTTAAGTGCCTAAATGAAGAAGATGCTAAAGTCGCAATCGGAGAAGATCATGAAGGTCTTTGTGGGACTCATCAATCGGCACATAAAATGAAGTGGACGTTGAAGCGTGTAGGATTTTTCTGGCCAACAATGGTTGAAGATTGTTTCAAGTATTACAAAGGCTACAAAGATTGTCAGAAATTTGGAAATGTCCAACATGCACCTGCATCTATTTTGCATCCGATTGTGAAGCCGTGGCCGTTTCGGGTATGGGGAATTGATATGATCGGAGAAATATTTTCTTCATCCTCCAAGGGGCATCGGTATATTTTAGTGGCTACAGATTATTTTACTAAATGGGTTGAAGCTATACCATTGAAGAAAGTAACAGCCACTGAAGCAATCGACTTTGTTAAAGAGCATATAATTTACCGATTTGGTATTCCTTAGACGATTACTACAGATCAAGGATCAGTATTTATGTCAGAAGCATTTCAAGATTATGCTCGAAGCTTGGGAATCACAACGATCAACTCCTCGCCGTATTATGCTCAAGCCAACGGCCAAGCGGAATCTTCTAATAAAAGTGCTATAAAGCTGATTAAGAGGAAAATCGATGAAAGGCCACGGAGTTGGCATAATACTTTGGTGGATGCGCTATGGGCATATCAGATTGCTAAACATGGAGCTACCAAAGTGTCACCGTTTGAGTTGGTATACGGTCAAGAGGCTGTTTTACAGGTTGAAGCTATCATCGGATCTACAAGAATTGACGAACAAAATAATGTGAAAGCCGACGATTACAAAAATCAGATGGTGGATAGGCTTGATGACATGGTGGAAATTCAGTTGAAGGCTTTAGAGCATATTGAGCGTGATAAGCAAAGAGTTGCTAGACATTACAATAAAAAAGTTGTGCCGAAAACTTTTGAAGTAGGAGATCTTGTATGGAAAACGTTTTTACCTATTGGTTCCAGAGATCCTAAGTATGGGAAATGGCCTCCAAATTGGGAAGGGCCGTTTAGGATCAATCGGATTGTTCCAGGAAACGCATATATTTTGGAAACGCTTGAGGGGCAAGTTTTTGGTAAAGCGATTAATGATAAGTATCTGAAGAAATATTATCCAAGTGTTTGGGTTGGAACTTGAGTAGAGAAGTTTTTAAAATCCGATTTTCAAAAAAAAATCGCCTATAGTTTAAAAGTCGACAAGCACTTGGTCGAATTGATATTGGTATTTCACTCAACGCGTTGCTGTTGAGCAAAAGCCGATTCTGATGAATCGCCTATAGATGAAAACATCGATAAAAGCAAAGGAAATATGCATATAAGAAATAGTTATTACAAAGGCACGGAGGCCTTGAATGTTTTGTGCCCAACAGGCAAAGCATTTATCAGAAAATTTGCTGATTTAACCATAAAACAATGTTTAAATATGGCTCGTAGGCCAATCATTCACAAAACTCAAAGAAGGCTGCGGCGGCATCAGCAATTGTGCCACGGATCTGGTTGACAGTATCGGTATCTTCCTCGATTGATCCGGGCACAATCGGTATTTTCTTCTTGGCATCTAATACTGCCAAGCCGCAAGCCTTCACTATGCTATACTGCTCTTTGGCTGCCGATTTAGATTCCCCGAAGCTTGAACGAGCGGTCGCTTCGGCTTTCCTTGCCTTCTACAATTCTTGTTCCAAGGACTTGACCCTTGAAACTGCTTTGGAGGCAGCAGCTTTTGCCGATTCGACATCTTGCTTCAGCTTAAGGAATTTATTGTTTTGAGCGTTGGCGTCTTGAGTGAGCGCTTTGAGCTCTGCTTCAGCATCCTTGAGGGCTTCCTCTGATGGAGCCTATCCAGAGCTGCGTTAAATTCGGATTTCTTCTCCCTAAGAGGCAGCAGCTTTTGGATGGCTGATACAATTTGTTCCAGGAGAACCTCTTTGATGGAATCGGCAATATCCCAGACTGCAGAGGGATTGGCCAGGAATGCCGATTCATTGCCAACTGGCTACCACATCTGCTTCAGCTTGACGAGGTTGTCTGGGAGAAACCGATTGTTCCTGGTTGGTTCCGCGGCCGGTTGCTCAATGGCGACGACTGGAGGAGATGGAGTCTTGATCAGGGAGGAAAGAATGTCCAAGTCGTCGTCGAGCCAATCCATGCTGGATGGATCGAAGTTGAGCTCATCGGTTTTGCCCCCATCATATGTAATCACCTGCGTGGATACTACAGTTACCCAAACTGGGCTGCGGGGTAGAAACATATACTGGAAAAAGAAATTTTTAAAGTTACAAGGGATCGGAATTTAAGAATTTTATAAGTTAAAGTAAGAAAATTCCGATTACGTCTTGGGGGTTGAAGGTCGGTGCTGTCTGCGATGCCGGCGGAGGAGCAGGTGTGGTATCCTTCCTCTTCTGGATAGGAGAGGTGTCCTAAAATTTAAATTCCCATAAGAAGAGAGCTGAAGGAAAGTTATGAAAATCTGAGGAAAATCAAGTGCTTACTGTGTCACATACAGACTCCGTGCTATCGGGTGTACGCACCTTTTGGGGTCTTGGTTTCTTGGTGGCCAATTTCTTCTTTTGGCCGGCGTCACCTTCGGGTCTCCCTGTTGATCAAAGAGAGTAAGAAATCAGATTTTCGTTTAAAATTTTACAATAAGCTGATTATACCTCTCTTCTTGGGTTGTTGAGAGGATCCTTGGGTGAAAGCCGACGCAGACTTGGCTGTAGAATGGAGGCGTCCAGCTTCATCCCCAACGAGCTTGGCCCTGGGGCGCTTGTCTCCGCTCTGAAAAGGAAAATAACACAAGGTTAGTTATTGGAAAAGGAACGGTATGAGTTAGTGAACGCACGCAAGTTAGTAACCTCGCTATCGGAAGACGATGCATGACATTGGGTTTCTGTTCTTTCGTCATCTGAGTCCGATGAAGAAGGTCCTGACTCAGAAGAATTTTCCTCTTTGTTGTCGCTATCATCGGAATCATTAGAATCGGTTTTGTCATTGCTGCTTCTTTCCGATTCTGATGAAGATTCTGCTATACCGGCAATCTTCGGCTAGTTGGGTTTGCAAATCTCTTCTTGCCAGTAAATTTTTCGATTAAGGCTGTAGCTCCACCTTCCGTGGCAAAGATGTTCTTGGCAATAGAATCCCACCAAGTGTCGAATTTTGGAGAAGTTGCAGACCACATTATGAATTCCGTCGGCATTTCAAAATCCACATGTGCAGCAGATAAAATTCCATATGCTGATTTGAGAGTTCAGATCCTCTCTGGCATTCAGGTGGCAGTATATAAACAAATCGGGAATATCTTGTCCAAGATTGAATTGCCAAGCGAATATGGCAGGAAGATAAAACTCATATGAAGGTTTTCTGATGTGAGTTCTTGTACTGAGAATGGCGAAGAAGATGCCCGGAGAGATGAACTCTTTATATGCTGACAAGACATCACCACTTATAGTGTTATCAAATCGGAAAAATGAAGGAACTGAATATCTGTCGAAATCAGTATATGGGTTGAATTGCTCTGGACCATATTCCGATTCGGACATTATGAAAATTGCAGCCAAAGAATGGGAGAAGTCCTCTTGGTTCAGGTGCCTTCTATTGCAGTTGACTGAAGTCATTTCTCCATAAGATCTGCAGGGGCGCTCGATGCCATCGGAATCTTCCTCATTCGGAAATTTTAGACCGAAGTTAAGTTCCCCTATGGAGTTGTATATCTGAAGTTTCAAGAACAGGCAAAAAAACCAAAAGGGGCCACCTAGGTTTCCAACTGAGTAATCGGATTTTCTGGAGCAGAGACCTTCCCTGATCTCGTGCATCATTCGATAAGTTGCTCCTAGCAAATATTTTTCGATTGCTAGTTTCTGCCCTGCTGCTAATGCTTCAGCTACTCCTTGGTAGACTTTGCTGGGGCATAGAGATTGGCCACAGAAAAAGAATCTGTCCAGCCACATATTCAGAAAGGCGATGTGTTCCTCATCTTCTACATCGCCCGTTTTCTGATGAGTTGTAATATAGCGCTGCCATCCGAAGTTCTTCTCGGGAATTAACTTGAGAGTGGTAGACAAATTAAAAGCCGATAGCATCTCGCCATCGGGACTAAGACCATTGAACATTGCTACGTCCAAAAGCGTAGGGCTTATATGTCCTGTTGGGAAGAGAAAAGCATTGGTTGTGTCACACCAGAAGTATGCCTATGCTGCCATGAAAGGTTCGTCCGCTGGAGGAGGATGCAAGGAAAGAAGAATGGCATCGGCAATTCCTAACTCGTTCCATTGTTCTTTTTTCTGGCTATAGACCCGGATGAGCCAGTCCTTGTATCCCTTGATCGGGCTAGGCCAGAAACGGAATGCCGATTTCAAACTATTCATACTAAGCTCATCGGCAAACAAAGGAAGCCTTGCTACCGAATGATCTATGAAAGCCGATGGATCTCGTTCTCCTATCAGACCCAAAGAATATAAGGCCTCAGAATCAGAACAGCGGAATAGTACCTGAGACATGATTGCCGACTGGAAGTTGAGCAGAAAGTGGTTGTGCGCTGGGAATCCTTAGAGCTCCAGAAATCCAATGCAGGAGGATTGTGCGCGGGAGAATGGGTGAAAGTAACAGCGAGTGACCGCCTATTTATAGCTGCGGTAAAATTAGGGTTTGTACCGGGGGTTTCGGCGTTACTGTTTCGGCCCATGTTGCGTAGTGGGCTAACACGTGTTCTCATAATGGGCCAGAAGCGAGGAGTGCAGGGGTAAAACTGTGAAATGTTCCAAGACAATTTGATAAAAATCCGATTTTTTGTGAAAGTTCGGCTAATGAAAAACCCATTGCCAAACTTAGGGGCATATGTTGACACCCAAATTTGGCAGGATAATCGGATATTGCGATTTGGCTAATTTCGTCGGAATTACTGGGCTCAATCAGAAAATGGGCTTTATTAACAAAAGAAAGAGGCATATTGGGAAATTCCGATAGTTACAAGACTCCGGAAGAATTACGCTCTGATCAGAAGATATCCTCCGCGACGCGGCAAAATAGGTTGTGTCGGTTTCAGTTTTGAAATAGTATAAATAGGCTCCTAGGGATCGTGAGAGATATACGGCATACACAGACACAACTACATTTTTCGAATCCAATCGACTTCGTCAAAAGGCTTCAATTTGCAGGTAGAGCTATCTCGATGGGATAATCGATTCTCTTCTTGTAACCCGTATGCATGGCTGTATCGTCTTGATCTCATGTATGCAAAGCATGTTAAACTGTCTCGGGTTTTACCGATCTTTAATATGTTCTCGCATGTTACACTGTCTCGTTCAATCGATCTGTAATATGTGTTTACCTTGCAATGCCGATTGTCAATTATCTTATGTGCTTTTCCTAAATCCAATGTATGCAACTGCTTCGTTCAATCGATCTTCTGTATGCTTGTTTTAAGATTTAGCACGTTTGATTATTTGCCAATCAGTGTTGCATTTATCTATATTACCTTTAAACCTTTAAATCGGTTTATCGGTTTACATCTAGATTTAGATCTGAATACTGTCTTGGCTTGACCAATCTGTTCAATCTATTCCTTGATTTAATCTGATAAATTGACCTGAAGATTTATAGCTAATTCTATTCATAAAATAACAAAAAGATATAAAGAGATTTATGTTTGAATGCTTATTTACGTTTAATCGCTCTATCAGGCATTAAGCCGATAGATATGTAATCGGACTCATTAAAGCCGATTTACAGAAACCTGATCTGGTTACTTTTAAAAGCCGATTAGGGCCATGTTGCTAACAATTTACTCCTTGTCAATCTATAAGTCAAATGGACTGGCACGCTTGGTTCTTGGTTGCGACGCAAGCCCAGACTTGACGCTTTCCGCACGTGTGTTCGCAAAGTTCGCACTTTTTGTGTAAACAGCCCCCGCCGGCGAATCCGGCCCCGCCCCTTGCTCCGACGAGGTAGTGGTCTTCGAATCTTTCTTCCTCTGCAGCTTCGGCCTCCCTTGCTCTTCTTCGAGGATTACTGCACTTTTATGGGATCGAGGTCTCCCATTTGAACCCTAATTCCATCTTCCAAATTGCAATTTTTATTCACATTTGCGAGGCTTTTCTCGGAATCGCCCCACATTTCGACCTCTTCAGATATCTCTATCTTCTTAAGCCCTTCCCCAACAAGACTTCTCCCAGAGCCGCAGGCGGCGCTGGATTCCAGCTGCGGGAAGGGGCTAGAAAATATTATTTCGATCTTCCTCTGAGATTTTCCAACAAAGGATGGCACTCGGAGTGGTTCTACTATGCCAATTCTCCGGCAGTCCTCCCTTCATTCTCCGGAGAGTGCCCCACAATCCGTTCCTCTTGGTCTTCTCGTCTCACCGATGGCGAAGGAAGCCAAGTAAAAGAACTTCTTGTCCTCCTCCACAGATTGAAATCTGCTGGGCTAACCGGCATCGGCGTAGTTTGGAACTACACAACGCACCGTGTCCATCCCATCAAGGAGAGGGTGCATCTCGCCTTCGAGTAATCGGGAGACCAGGACACCACTAGGGAAAGCGAAGACCCAATTTAGCGAAAGGAAGTGATCAACGGAGTGGCTGAGCTCTTCGCCCCGGGCACGGAGATAAGCAATACAGATTGCCCGAGTGCTTATCGCCTATCATATCCTCCTCCAGCGGTAAGCGAAAGATTCCTGTCAACTCAACCGTGCATTTTTAGAATGGCATTGCAACTGATCTAATCTGATACACACACAGGGACGCGCGTCCTTCTTCTCCACCTATCCAGTCCCAGAGGCCCCAAGCCACAAGGAGGCAACGCGCAAGCGTCCCGCAGGGGACTCGGCTGATGCTCCTCCAGCCAAGAAAGGCAGGGGGGTTGCTTCGGGGGACTCAGACGAGGATGATGATGACATCCCGCTCCAGCGCCGTCGCCGCCCAGCACCAAAGCCATCTTTGGCTCCGGCCAAGCGGCCACCAAGCCCTCCGTCACCCCAATCTGCTGGCCCAGAGGCTGCGCCGGGGGCTGAAAAGCCCTCCGGCTCTAGCCCGAGTGATTCGGGCATCCGAATCGGAATTAAGTTTGTTTCATCGCGATGGTATTCCTCACAATTCTGTCCCTTCACGATTTATAAAGGAAGCTATGTCCTGATAAGTCTCCAAACGTTCACAGGAAACCCGTCGTGGTTGGTGATGACATGCCGAGCTCACACGGCACCAAGGTGCCGGCCTCAGCACCTCCAAAATCCGATCGCCATGCCGAGCCCAAATCAGCAGAAGACACGACTCGGCGCGCCGCACCCCGCCAAGACTACGGTCCATCTTCTTCCACTCGCCAATCCTCTCCAACGATGGGGAAAATTCCAGCCCCGGCTCCAGAGAGCTCGAAACCGGAAATCGAGGAAATTCCTCGCCCCTCCGCCAAGGCTCACACTCCACCCCTCCGATTGAAGTGGAGGAAAAAGATGGAGGGCTACGAGGTTGACGACAAGAAGGAAGCCGAAGAATGGAAGATATTGGACAACATGTCGAGGGCTCAAACCGAAATGTTCAAGGTAAAGCCCTTTTACACCCTGAATCCCTGCTTTGCACGAGGGAGTCCCACTAATCTCCCCCCCTTTTTCCATGTAGTGCATGAAAGAGAGGTCGAGGCAAAAAACCCTGTGCATGCAAAGAGCAGTGGGCAAGCTAAAGTCTCGCGATGAGTTCGACAACGCGCTATATGCGGTTAAGTCGCAGTACCATGGCAGGATCGAGGAACTTCAACGAGAGATCACTGAACTCCGATTCTGCCACGTAGAAGAATCCAATACCATCCAAGGTATATCCTCGAACGGTACTAAACCTTTACAAAAAGAATGCTCCTTGGATGATTGTCTCTAAGACTTGCCTTTAAATGTAGCATTGGAGGCAAGGCAGAAGGCCCTGGAAGAAACAACGGGGGCAAGGCAGAAGGCCATGGAGGAAGAGGTCTTCCGATCCAGCACTCAGGCCGAGAAATTGGCCAAAGAACTGGAAGGTAACTATCCGCCACTGACTCTCCCTGGCTCAACACCACTGGAGTCTGAGTGATTTGTAACGTCCAACTGGTTGTACAGAGTACCGGCAGAAGACGAGGGCCCAATTCCAAGTTCTTGACGAAAAAGTGAAGTCTGCCTACGAGCTCCGCGATCCTGCTCTAGTCGGAATAGCTCCAACGCTCCGATATCTTTACCCCGATGAGGAGCTGCCGTCAGATGCTGATATCTTCGTGGCCCGCCTTGATGATATTCCTACACGAATCAAAACCTTCTCGCGGGAGGCAGCGACGACATGCACCAGCCAAGGCCTTGCAATTGCAAAGTCAAACTTCCCCCGCCTAGACTTCGAGGCTGTGAAGGAAGGATTTGCATGCACCGAGGAAGAGGCCTGCGCCTTAATGAAGGAAGTTCGCCCGACTGCTGCCAATCTGGCCAAACATTTAGATTTGTAAATGTATTTGTCGCTCAAACGCTTGATTGATCCTCGATACTTGTGATCTTATTTATCTGAGTGTTTAGCTTTATCCTCTTTCATGGAACGCATTTTGCCGACTGGTCCAGCCCCCGAGTCCAAGGAATTAGCACTTGGCTTTCTCCCCATGCACCAACCGAATAGCTAAACGCTGTCTTTGACAAGTACGAGAGCCATTACTCAAGAATTTTCATAATACCCGAATTTGATCAACATATGTAAAGAGAAAGCAACTTTTATTGATAAGATAGGGTGCGGCTGACTCCGCACACTATTTAGTGTAGGCCCCGACTTACTGCTTGGTCATTTACGGCCAAGTAGCAAGTCAGAAAGGGAAACTAATTACACAATGCTTGAATAAAAGACTTTAAGAGTAAAAACGACGTAGCTGCTCGATATTCCAGGTGTTAGGCACTTTATATCCGTCTTCACGCTTTAGCCGGTAAGCCCCCGGACGGGTCACTTCATCGATCACATAGGGGCCTTCACAGAGTGGGGAGAGTTTATGCTCGTGCTTCTGATTACTTCGGAGGACCAGATCTCCCTTGAAGAACGCACGGCCCCGTACGTTGCGCTAATAATAGCGACGCAAGCCCTGTTGGTACTTTGCCGACTGGATCATTGCTGCATCCCTGGCTTTCTCGAGCCGATCGAGGTCTTCGTGTCTTGTCTCATCCGACTGGTTATCATCGAAACCGGCGACCCGAGGGGACCGGAACTTCATTTCAGTCGGAAGGACCGCCTCTGAGCCATAGACTAGGAAAAAGGGTGCTGCCCGGTCGCTCGACTTGGGGTTGTTCTAAGCCCCCAGAGCACCGAAGGCAACTTCTTAACCCAACGCGTAGCATACGGCTTCAGGCGATCAAAGATTCTGGCTTTAAGCCCTTGTAGCACCAATCCGTTGGCACGTTCAACCTGCCCATTGCTCCTTGGGTGGGCCACCAAGGCATAGCAGATCTTGATGCCTAGCTCTTCGCCCCACTCTTGGAATTCGCTGCTTTTGAATTGGACGCCGTTGTCGGTGATGATGCGATTGGGCACGCCAAAACATACGACGATGTCCCGGAAGAACTCGCGCGCTTTGGCCGCCGTAATTGTACCAACTGGCTTGGCTTCAATCCACTTTGTAAACTTGTCGATGGCGACGAAGAGATGAGTAAATCCGCCTTGCGCTCGCTTGAGGGGGCCCACCATGTCCAGATTCCAGACGTCGAACGACCAAGAGATTGGAATTGTTTGTAGATCCTGAGCCGGCATATGAATCTGCCGCGCAAAGAATTGACACCCGTCGCATCTGCGTACTATATCTTCCGCATCCGTGACAGCGGTTGGCCAGAAGAACCCCTGTCGATAGGCTTTTCCTACCGGAGTGCTGGCCGCCGCGTGGTGCCCACACTCCCCCGAGTGGATGTCGCTGAGTAGATCCCTGCCTTCTTGCTCTGATATGCAACGCCTTAGTACCGCAGAACTGCTTTTTCTGAAAAGCTCATCCCCGACTACCTTGTAGCTTTTGCTTCGGCGTGTAATGCACTCGGCAAGGCTACGATCCTCAGGTAGCTCATCACGAAGAAGATAATCTAAGTAAGGCTGCGTCCACCCGGGGTTGATTGACAATACCTCTGCATCGGGTTCTGGTTGCTTCCCTTGATCTTCTCCCGGTGCAGATGGTAGCGTGATGGACGGCGCGCGCAGTTCTTGGACAAAAACACCAGTTGGGACTTGCACCCGAGTGGATCCCATCCACGCTAACTTGTTTGCTGCTTCGTTATCCCGGCGGATCACGTGTGTAAGCTCCAGTCCGTCAAATTTGTCTTCTAACTTTCGTACCTCCTGACAGTAAGCCGCCATGTGTCGCCAATACAAGACAACTCCTTTTGAACTTGGTTAACCATCAGCTGGGAATCCCCGTGCACCATTAACCGCCTCACGCCGAGCAATATGGCGACGCGTAGCCCATGAATGAGTGCCTCGTACTCGGCTGCGTTGTTGCTGACGGGAAACAGTATCTGGAGGACGTAGCGTAGCTTCTTTCCAGTCGGCGATATGAGAAAAATCCCAGCCCCCGCGCCGCTGAGCATGAGGGAACCATCAAAGTACATTGTCCAGTACTCGAGATTCTCCTTTGCTGCTGGGGACTGAGCCTCTGTCCATTCCGCGACGAAATCGGCCAATGCTTGAGATTTAATGGCTAACCGAGGCCTAAACTTTATGTCAAAGGCTCTAAGCTCGACTGCCCACTTTGCAATCCTCCCGGTGGCTTCCCGATTATGAAGTATGTCTCCAAGTGGGAAAGAAGTGACCACCGAAATTTCATGCTCTTGAAAATAATGCTAAAGCTTCCGTTATGTGAGTAACACAGCATATAGAAGCTTTTGAACTTGTGGTTACCTTGTTTTGGATTCGCCCAATACCTCGCTTACGAAGTAGACCGGGCGCTATACCTTCTGGAGGGAGCCCTGCTCATCCCGTTCAACCACCAGAGCGCTGCCGATGACGTGAGTCGTGGCGTCGATGTAGAGTAAGAGGGGCTCCTAGGGCATAGGAGGGACCAACACCGGAGGCGTGGTGAGGAACCTCTTTAGATCTTTGAAGGCTTCTTGTGCTTTCGCTGTCCACTGAAAATCGTCTGGTCGGCGTAAGAGCCTAAAGAAAGGCATGCCTCGCTCCCCGAGTCGGGAAACGAATCGGCTGAGTCCCACGATGCATCTAATGAGTTTCTGCACGTCCTTCTGACTGGTCGGGGGCTTCATCTTGATGGTAGCGTTGACCTTCTCTGGATTGGCTTCGATCCCCTGATGAGAGATGCTGAATCCGAGTAATTTACTAGATGGGACCCCGAAAACGCACTTCTCAGGGTTTAGCTTCATTCGGTATGCCCTTAGGCTCTCGAATGTCTCGGTCAGATTTGTTATGAGATCCCATCTGAATTTTATTTTTATGACGACGTCGTCGACATAAGCCTCCACGTTGCGTCCGAGCTGAGTGTGAAAACACCGCTGTATAGTGCGCTGATAAGTTGCGCCAACGTTTTCAGCCCAAATGGCATTGTGATATAGCAGAAAGCACCAAAAGGCGTAATAAACGACGTCATGATGCAATCTTCCTCCTTCAGACTAATCTGATGATAGCCCGAGTAGGCATCCAGGAAACTCAAGAGCTCGCACCCGGCAGTGGAATCCACCACTCGTTCGATACGGGGGAGCCCAAAAGGATCCTTAGGACACGCTTTGTTGAGGTCGGTGTAGTCGACACATATCCACCATGTCTTGTTCTTTTTCTGCACCAGGACCGGGTTCGCAAGCCATTCGGGATGATACACCTCCTTGATGAACCGTGCTACCAACAGTTTGGTGATCTCTTCCCGTATGGCGTCTTTCCGATCCGCTGCAAATCTTCGTAGGCGCTGCTTAATTGGCTTCGCCTTTTCGTCGATGTGGAGAGAGTGCTCGATCACCTCCCTTGAAACACCAGGCATGTCCGAAGGCTTCCAAGCGAACACATCGTGGTTGGCCCGGAGAAAAGTGACGAGCGCGTCTTCCTATTTGCTGTCGAGCCCTGTCCCAATCACGGCTGTCTTGGCCGGATCAGACGGGTCCAACGAAATCTTCTTAGTTTCTTCGGCTTTGGATGGAGGTTTTGGCCTGCTTTTGGCGGGGATATCCCCCTCATCCTGAAGGGATGCAACCTCCAATCGAATCTTTTCCATCTCAGCAGATGAGTCCAATGCCTGCGCCATCTCACAGCTTTCGCTGTCACAGAGCAGGGACTGTTTAACGTCACCAGGGAGGGTGATTACACCGTTGGGACCTGGCATCTTTAAGACGAGGTAGGTGTAGTTGGGTACGGCCATGAATTTGGCAATCCCCGGCCTTCCCAAGATGGCATGGTATGCCGTCTTGAAATCAGCCACTTCAAAGCTCAGACTCTCGGTCCGATAATTGTCCTTGGTCCCGAACGTGACGGGCAAAGAGATCTGTCTGAGTGCTATCGCGGACGTCCCGAGGATTACCCCGTGGAAAGGAGACGATCCCTGCCGTAGCTCGGAACGAGGAATATTCATCTAGTACAGGGTCTTGACGAAAAGGACATTAATCCCGCTCCCGCCGTCGACCAGAACCCTCTTCAGTTTGCTTCCTCGCACGACCGGATCAAACACCAGAGGATACCTCCCGGGGAAGGCAATCCGGTCTGGGTGGTCCGATCGGTCGAAGGTGATGGGTACCTCGGACCAGCACAAGTACTTTGGGGTCGCGGGCATGATAGCGTTGATATCCCGAATGGTAAGCTTTTGCTTCCTCTTGGACTCGTACGCATCAGAGCCTCCGAAGATGTAGCTGATCTCGCGCTCAGCGTCCTGGTAATCTCCATCGGGTTTCTTTCCTTGACCGCCCTTGGCCGCCGACTGCTTTGAATTTTCGGTGAATTTCTGCAGAATAACGCAATCTTTGGTAGAGTGCTTTCCTCGTGGATGAAAGGGACATACCGAGTCCATAACTTTGTTGTAGTCGTTGTCGTTGGGGGGCTTAGGCCGATTGTGCTCCATATTGGCGACCATCTCGTCCCCCTTCCGCTACTTATCCTTGGGCTTTCCCTGCTCATCATTAGGCTTCTTGGGGCCTCCGTCGTTGCCACCACGATGATTCATGATGGCCTCCACGGCGTTGGCCTCCTGGTCCACCATTGTGAACATGGCCTTGAGATTACGCGGGGGTCCCGAGTCATCTGCCTAATTAACTCCTCGGATTTGCATCCGGCGAAGAAGGCATCGATGACCGTTTGTTCCGAAACGTCCCGGATCTCGTTCTTCTTCTTGGTAAAGCGCTTGATGAACTCACGAACTGTCTCGTTCTTGCGCCGATGTAGCTGTCCAATCTCCCATCTCCCCGCGGGCCTTTCATAGGTCCCTTGCAAATTGGCGAGGAACTGTTCCTGGAGGTCGTCCCAAGACTCGATCTAGTTCTCCGGGAGTCCCGTCAACCAGGTTTGGGTGGTTGGGGTCAAAGCGACTGGAAAGTAGTTTGCCATGACGTTTTGATCACCTCCTACCGCGCTGACTGCTAAGGCATAAACCTGCAGCCAGTTCTTTGGATCCCTCTCGCCATCGAACTTGTCGATGCCTTTGAGGTTAAAACCATCTGGCCAAACCACTCGGCGAAGATCCTAGGTGAAGGCCTGAATCCCCTCCAACGGTCGTGGCCGCCTCCTCCTCGGGGATCTGCTACGATGTCCCGCGGCGGGTCTTGACGACGCTCACGACGGTGGTCGCGCCGACTGGCGGTGCTCTCGAGTTGCTCATCAACGCGTCGGCTATGATGGCTACGAGAGTTTCGCTCGCCGTCAATGCGCCCCCGCCGTTTGGCTTCTTTGTCTTGACGAAGGTCATGGGCAGCTGTCTGGCGGGAATCACCAGCTGCGGAGGCACGAGCCCTGTGCCGATTGCTCGTAGAACGACTGCGACTCGAAGCGGTCGGAGTGGGACGTGCCTCGTTTTGTTGTATGGCAGCCATCTCCAGCATGGCCGTTGCTCAAGCGAGGGTCTGGACAAGCGGGCTGCCTTCTGGAAGTTGCGGCGCGATGGTTGGTGTCGGTCAAATTCGACAACAATTAATATGATTACTACCGTCAATATTTGGTGAAATGAATGGAACATGAACTAAAATTGTGTAAATTTACAAAGTTCCACGAGTTTTGGTCAGATTTTGCATACAGGGACCCACTGAGCGAAAATTGGCCCAAGCCGGGCAAAAGAGTGGGTCGGCCGACCCACCCTAGGCCGACCGACCCAGATCTTTTACCGAGCCAAGCTAGGGTCGCACCAGGGCTTCTACAAGAGATCCTAGAGCACATCCAAGCCATTGATTTCAGTCGGTTTGACCCAGAAACAGGAGTGCTTCACAAGTCATCCTTAGGATTCTAAAGGAACCCAATGCTACCGGTCTCCAACTGCCAAACCGACCTAGGGAGACGATCTACACCGCACAAGGAGCATCCTAGCCAAATTGGAGGGCCGGGATCGACCAAAGGCAGGCCGGCCGACCCACCTCTGATCCCCTTTGGATTCCCACTTCGGTGTGGAGCTGGTGACACTTGTCCCAAGTCGTGGCATCTCCCTATTGGTCACGGTGGCCTATAAAAGGAGGTGATCTCCTTCATTTGAAGATGAACAACAAAGAGCAACACAAGTGAGAGGGTAACCCCCTCCATTGGTTCTCCCTGGCTCAGCCTTGGTGAAATCCAACTGACCTGTTAATCTTGATTGGTTGTGCAGAGCATCAGCAAAGGTATAGGGCGCAACTCCAGGTCCTTGAAGAAGGGATGAAGGCTGCCCATGAGCTTCGTCGTCTCGCGCTCTAGCTGGAATAGTCCCTACACTTCAACGCCTTTATCCGAGAGAAGAGCCGCCGACTGATCCGGACCTCCTCGTGGCCCGTCTTGCCGATGTTCCAGAGCGGATCAAGGTCTTCACACGGGAGGCAACAATAACCTATACCAGCCAAGGCCTCGCAATCGTGAAGTCCAATTTTCCCCGTCTGGATTGCGAAGCCGTGAAGGAGGGATTTGCATGCACCGAGGAGGAGGCCTGCGCTTTCCTGGAAGAAGTTCGCCCGGCTGCTTCCCAGATTGTTGAAGAACTGGACTTATAAATGTATCGTTGCTCGAAACGCTTGATCGATCCTCAATACTGGTGATCCCATTTATCCGAGTACTTAGCTTTATCCTTTTTCATGAAACGCTTATGCCGAGTGGTTCAGCCCCCGAGTGCCAGGAATGCCCACATGGCTTTATCCCTATGCAACAACAGGGTGGCTAAACACTGTCTTTGGCAAGTATGAACGTCATTACTCAAGAATTGTCATAACACCCGAATTTGACCAACACATGTAAAGAGAAAACGACTTTTATTAATATGATAGGGTGCGGTTGACTCCGCACACTATTTAGTGTAGCCCCTGACTTACTGCTTAACCGTTTACGGCTAAGTAGCAAGTCAGAAAGAAGGGACTAATTACACAGCGCTGTTTGAATACAAGAATTAAGAGTAAAAACAACGTAGCTGCTCGATGTTCCAGGTATTGGGTACTTCAGATCCATCTTCTCGTTGTAGCCGGGAAGCCCCCGGGCGGGTCACATCAGCGATCACATAGGGGCCTTCCCAAAGCGGGGAGAGTTTATGCTCGTGCTTTTGATTCCTTCGGAGGACCAGATCTCCCTTGGAGAACGCACGGCCCCATACGTTGCGCTGATGGTAGCGACGTAGGCCCTGTTGGTACTTTGCCGACTGGATCAATGCTTCATCTCTGGCTTCCTCGAGTCGATCGAGGTCTTCGTATCTGGCATCATCCGACCGATTATCGACGTAACCGGCGACCCGTGGGGACTGGAACTTCAACTCAGTCGGGAGGACCGCCTCCGAGCCATAGAACAGGAAAAAGGGTGTCTGCCCAGTTGCTCGGTTCTAAGCCCCCAGAGCACCGAAGGCAACTTCTTAACCCAACGCGTAGCATACGGCTTCAGGCGATCAAAGATTCTGGCTTTAAGCCCTTGTAGCACCAATCCGTTGGCACGTTCAACCTGCCCATTGCTCCTTGGGTGGGCCACCAAGGCATAGCAGATCTTGATGCCTAGCTCTTCGCCCCACTCTTGGAATTCGCTGCTTTTGAATTGGACGCCGTTGTCGGTGATGATGCGATTGGGCACGCCAAAACATACGACGATGTCCCGGAAGAACTCGCGCGCTTTGGCCGCCGTAATTGTACCAACTGGCTTGGCTTCAATCCACTTTGTAAACTTGTCGATGGCGACGAAGAGATGAGTAAATCCGCCTTGCGCTCGCTTGAGGGGGCCCACCATGTCCAGATTCCAGACGTCGAACGACCAAGAGATTGGAATTGTTTGTAGATCCTGAGCCGGCATATGAATCTGCCGCGCAAAGAATTGACACCCGTCGCATCTGCGTACTATATCTTCCGCATCCGTGACAGCGGTTGGCCAGAAGAACCCCTGTCGATAGGCTTTTCCTACCGGAGTGCTGGCCGCCGCGTGGTGCCCACACTCCCCCGAGTGGATGTCGCTGAGTAGATCCCTGCCTTCTTGCTCTGATATGCAACGCCTTAGTACCGCAGAACTGCTTTTTCTGAAAAGCTCATCCCCGACTACCTTGTAGCTTTTGCTTCGGCGTGTAATGCACTCGGCAAGGCTACGATCCTCAGGTAGCTCATCACGAAGAAGATAATCTAAGTAAGGCTGCGTCCACCCGGGGTTGATTGACAATACCTCTGCATCGGGTTCTGGTTGCTTCCCTTGATCTTCTCCCGGTGCAGATGGTAGCGTGATGGACGGCGCGCGCAGTTCTTGGACAAAAACACCAGTTGGGACTTGCACCCGAGTGGATCCCATCCACGCTAACTTGTTTGCTGCTTCGTTATCCCGGCGGATCACGTGTGTAAGCTCCAGTCCGTCAAATTTGTCTTCTAACTTTCGTACCTCCTGACAGTAAGCCGCCATGTGTCGCCAATACAAGACAACTCCTTTTGAACTTGGTTAACCATCAGCTGGGAATCCCCGTGCACCATTAACCGCCTCACGCCGAGCAATATGGCGACGCGTAGCCCATGAATGAGTGCCTCGTACTCGGCTGCGTTGTTGCTGACGGGAAACAGTATCTGGAGGACGTAGCGTAGCTTCTTTCCAGTCGGCGATATGAGAAAAATCCCAGCCCCCGCGCCGCTGAGCATGAGGGAACCATCAAAGTACATTGTCCAGTACTCGAGATTCTCCTTTGCTGCTGGGGACTGAGCCTCTGTCCATTCCGCGACGAAATCGGCCAATGCTTGAGATTTAATGGCTAACCGAGGCCTAAACTTTATGTCAAAGGCTCTAAGCTCGACTGCCCACTTTGCAATCCTCCCGGTGGCTTCCCGATTATGAAGTATGTCTCCAAGTGGGAAAGAAGTGACCACCGAAATTTCATGCTCTTGAAAATAATGCTAAAGCTTCCGTTATGTGAGTAACACAGCATATAGAAGCTTTTGAACTTGTGGTTACCTTGTTTTGGATTCGCCCAATACCTCGCTTACGAAGTAGACCGGACGCTGTACCTTCTGGAGGGAGCCCTCTTCGTCTCGCTCCACCACCAAAGCGCTGCTGATGACGTGAGTCGTTGCGCCGATGTAGAGGAAGAGGGGCTCCTGGGGCATGGGAGGGACCAACACCGGAGGCGTGGTGAGGAACCTCTTTAGATCTTCAAAGGCTTGCTGTGCTTTCGCTGTCCACTGAAAATCGTCTTGTCGGCGCAAGAGCCTAAAAAAGGCATGCCTCGCTCCCCGAGTCGGAAAACGAATCGGCTGAGTGCCACGATGCATCCAGTGAGCTTCTGCACGTCCTTCTGATTAGTCAGGGATTCATCTTGATGATGGTGCCGACTTTCTCTGTATTTTCTTCGATCCCTCGATTGGAGAAGATGCATCTGAGTAGTTTACCAGACGGAACCCCAAAAACGCACTTCTCGGGATTTAGCTTCATCCGAAATGCCCTTAGGCTCTCGAATGTCTCGGTCAGATCTGTTATGAGATCCCATCTGGATTTGGTTTTTATGACGGCTTTTACGACGGCGTCGTCGACATATGCCTCCACGTTGCGTCCGAGCTGAGTGTGAAAATACCGCTGTATGGTGCGCTGATAAGTTGCGCCAGCGTTTTTCAACCCAAATGGCATTGTAATATAGCAGAAAGCACCAAAAGGCGTAATAAACGACGTCTTGATGCAATCCTCCTCCTTCGGACTGATCTAGTGATAGCCTGAGTAGGCATCCAGAAAACTCAAGAGCTTGCACCCGGCGGTGGAATCCACCACTTGATCGATGCGGGGGAGCCCAAAAGGATCCTTAGGACACGCTTTGTTGAGGTCCGTGTAGTCGACACACATCCGCCATGTCTTATTTTTCATCTGTACCAGGACCGGATTGGCAAGCCACTTGGGATGTTACACCTCTTTGATGAACTGGGCGGCTAGCAATTTGGTGATCTCACTCCTTCTGGCGTCCTTCCGATCCGAGGCAAATCTTCGCAGGCGTTGCTTGACCGGCTTCGCCTTTTCGTCGGAGGCGCTGCTTGACCGGCTTCGCCTTTTGGTCGACGTGGAGAGAATGCTTGATCACCTCCCTCGGAACACCAGGCATGTCCGAAGGCTTCCAAGCGAACACGTCCTGGTTGGCCCGGAGGAAAGTGACGAGCGCTTCTTCCTATTTGCTGTTGAGCCCTGTCCCAATCACGGCCGTTTTGGTCGGATCAGACGGTCCAACAGGATCTTCATGGTTTCTTCGGCTGCTTGGATAGATGTTTTGGCCTGCTTCTTGGCGGGGACGTCCCCATCCTCCTGAAGGGATACGACCTCCAACCGGATCTTGTCCATCTCAGCAGATGAGTCCAGTGCCTGCGCCATTTCAGAGCTTTCGCTGTCGCAGAGCAGGGACTGTTTAACGTCACCAGGGAGGGTGATTACACCATTGGGACCTGGCATCTTTAAGACGAGGTAGGTATAGTTAGGAACCACCATAAACTTGGCAATCCCCGGCCTTCCCAAGATGGCATGATAAGCCGTCTCGAAATCAGCCACTTCGAAAATCAGACTCTCAGTCCGATAGTTATCCTTAGTCCCAAACGTGACGGGCAAAGAGATCTGTCCGAGAGGTATCGCGGACATCCCGGGGATTACCCCGTGGAAAGGAGATGATCCCCGCCGAAGTTCAGAACGTGGAATATTCATCTGGTCCAAGGTCTTGACGAAAAGGACGTTAATCCTGTTCCCGCCGTCGACCAGGACCCTTTTTAATTTATTTCCTCGCACGACCGGATCCAGCACCAGAGGATACCTCCCGGGGAAGGCAATCTGATCCGGGTGGTCTGATCGGTCAAAGGTGATGGGCACCTCGGACCAGCGCAAGTACTTTGGAGTTACGGGCATGATAGCGTTGATCTCCCGAGTGGTAAGCTTCTACTTCCGCTTGGACTCATATGCATCTGAGCCCCCGAAGATGTAGTTGATCTCGCGTTCAGCGTCCTGGTAATCTCCGTCGGGCATCTTGCCTTGACCACCTTTAGCCGACTGCTGGGAGCTCTCGGCGAACTTCTGTAGAATGAGGCAGTCTTTGGCAGAGTGTTTACCTCGAGGATGGAAGGGACATACCGAATCCATAACCTTCTTGTAATCGTTGTCGTTGGGGGCCTTAGGTCTATTGCGCTCCATGTTGGCGACCATCTCGTCCCCCTTTCGCTTCTTGTCCTTGGGTTTGCCTTGCTCATCATTAGGCTTCTTCTTGGGGCCTCCATCATTGCCACCACGATGATTCGCGATGGCTTCCTCGGCTTCGGCCTCCTGATCCGCCATAGAGAACATAGCTTTGGTCATCTGCCTGATTAACTCCTCGGATTTGCATCCGGCAAAGAATGCATCAATGACTGTTTACTCCGAAACGTCCCGGATCTCGTTTTTCTTCTTGGTAAAGCGCTTGATGAACTCACGTAGAGTCTCGTTCTTGCGCCGATGCAGCTGTCCGATCTCCCATCTCCCCGCGGGCCTATCGTAGGTCCCTTGGAAATTGGCGATGAACTGCTCCTGGAGGTCGTCCCAAGACTCGATCGAGTTCTCCGGGAGCCCCGTTAACCCGTTGGGGCCAAAGAGACCGGCAAATAGTTTGCCATGACGTTCTGATCACCTCCTGCCACGCTGACCGCTAAGGCGTAAACCTGCAGCCAGTTCTTTGGGTCCCTCTCGCCATTGAACTTGTCGATGCCTTTGAGATTGAAACCATCCGGCCAAACCACTCGGCGAAGATCCGGGGTGAAGGCCCGAATCCCCTCCAATGGTCGTGGCGGCCTCCGACCCGGGGATCTGCTATGGCGCCCCTGTGGCGGGTCTTGACAACGCTCCTGACGGTGGTCGCGGCGGCTGGCAGTGCTCTCGGCCTGATCATCAATGTGATGGGTACGAGAGTTCCGCTCGCCGTGGTTGCGCTCCCGCCGCCGGGCTTATAAGTCTTGGCGAAGATCGTGGGCGGCCGTTTGGCGAGAGTCGCCGGCCGCGGAGGTACGGGCCTTGTTCCGATTGCGCGTAGAGCGGCTGCGTGCCGAGGCGGTCAGAGCATGGCGAGCCTCGTGTTGCTGGATGGCAGCCATCTCTACCATGGCCGTCGCTCGGGCGAGGGTCTGGGCGAATGGGCTGTTATCCGGAAGTTGCGGCGCAATGGTCTCGAGAAGAGTCTTCGACGCGACAATGTTCTCTTGGGGGGTCGCGTAGACCTCTTGATCCCTTAACTTTACCGCGTGAATCTCATTCTGGACGTCGCGGCCGCGTGCACGAAGCCGGCGTGCGCGATCTCGGTCTTCCACTCGGCGAGAGTCTGAGTCTGCCGCGATGATAGCGGTTGCCTCGGGTCTGACCGGTGGGGAAGCAGAGTGATGATCCTCCGCCCCGAGGACGAAAACCTCATGGTAATTTCGAGCCTCAGCGCTCTCATCCGACTCGGAGTCAGAGACAGAGAGGCTGACTTGTTCGCTCTGTCCAATGGGTTGGCCAGTATTGATGACACCCACGAACACGGCTGGATCCGATTGGTTACGTCCGACCAGATCAGCCGATTGATTCCCCGAGTGGCTATCTCCTGTCCAAATCTCATGAGCAATCTGCGCGGAAGCCGTGGCAGAATTCCCAAGTCCGGAGGGAAATCCAATTAGGGATTCATAGACTTCATTGGGCTGGAGGATGTCCACGCCCAGATAGGCGATCTCATGGGGCTCTTCTTCGCACTCCTCGTCGAAGGGCGCGAAGTGAGGCTGCCGACGGATCCTCCTGAAGAAAGCACATGCAGAATTCTCCAAGCCAAAGGGCAATGGGTCCCATTGATTGCGTGCGCCTTCTTGTTGATGGGTCTCCCGCGGGGGAGAGAGATGAAGATGGCCGATGCCATCGGCGAGGAAGTCGAGGGTGCCGAAGCGAAGCATCTCCCCCGGCCTCAAAGCGATGGGCGGCGATCTCGGAGAAGCCATCTAGCTTGATGAAGAGAATCTTGACGCTGCCCCCTACCTGGCGCGCCAACTGTCGACTGGTGACTAACTGGGGGGTCACCGCCGGCAATGAATTTGTACGCGGGGACGCTAATCAAGATCTAAACTAGATGGTAGCACAAGACATGGGTTTATGCAGGTTCAAGCCCTCAACGGAGGTAATACCCTACTTCCTGTGCTCTGGGATTATAAGGTAGATCAAGATGCGGGATGCAAGATGATGCTATATGGTGATGATGCTGCGTTATGCCGATGGCCTCTACCCCCTCCCTTTATATAGTGAAGGGGGAGATAGAGTTATAGGATAGCCCACGATATATGATAACTAATTCTGTTATGCTGTTACATGTCATGCATGCAGTCATCTGCTAATTACATGGAGATAGATCATATCCTCAGTACCTTTCTTGCTGCTCAAGGCGCGTGCAACCCGAGTGGTCTTTATCCTTAATCGGCCGACTTGGATCGCCCCCCCATTTGTTCCCTTATGGGTCTTCTAGAGGATACCCGGGCCCACATAGTCCACACCTTGTATATCTCGGCTTGAATTGCAGTCACATGATCTAGCACCTCCCATTGCTCGGCCTCCTGCCCGTCGTTGTCCTCGTAGCCCTCCATCTCCTTCCTCCATTTCAGTCGGAAGGGTGGAGCGTGAGCATTGGGGAAGGGGCGAGGAATCTCCTCGATTTCTGGTTCTGAGCTCCTTGGAGCCGGAGCTGGGATTTCCCCTCCGCTGACGAGGATGGGCGACTGGAGTGGGGTGGGCCAGAGTCTTGGTGAGGCGCGGTGAGCTGAGCGGAGTGCTCAAAAGATTGGGACTTGGCTTGGCAATCGGACTTTGAAGGCGTCGAGGCTGGCATCTCCTTGTCGTGCGAACTTGGCAGCTCGTCATCATCACTGGTTTTCTGAAAGCATTCGAAGACCTTTCAAGATACGCATTTCTACAAATTACGAAGTCACGGCGTCGCAAAGGAATACCAGTGTGATGGGACGTACTTCATCTAGAATCGGACGCCTGAACCACTCGGACGGGGACCAGAAGGCTTCTCCGCACCCGACGCGGCCGTTGGGTGGCTGATTGGGGAGATGGAGGGCTTGGAGGCTGCTTGGCCGGAGCCGGAGACGGCCTTGGAGCTGAGCGGCGGCGGTGCAGGAGCGGGACATTATCCTCGTCATCATCCTCGTCCGAGTCCCTTGTAGCGACCCCTTGCCTTTTTTGGCCGGAGGAGCACTAGTCGAGCCCTCAGCAGGACGCTTGCGCGGTGTCTCCTTGTGGTGCGGAGCTTCTAGGACCGGATGAGTGGAGAAGAAGGCTTCACGCCCCTGCGGCACATCAGATTACGTTAATTCCGGCTTTGCATTAAGAGACCGCGGTCGAGTTGAGGAGGATCTTTTCCTTACTGCGGGTGGCAAATGTCCTAGGTGGTACGGAGCTGGACAGTCAGCGCGAGCTATTTCCGAGCCGGGAGCGAAGAGCTCAGCCACTCGGCTGATGATTTCCTTCTGCGTGAGGTTTTCGTTGGATTCCCGAGTGGCATCTTGGGCCCCTGAGTACTCGAAGGCGAGATGCACCCTCTCCTTTATGGGCTGGATACGGCGCTGGGTGTAGTTCCAGACCACCCCAATTCCGATCAACCCAGCAGACTTTGCTCTGTGGAGAAGAACAAGAAGTTCCTTTACTTGGCCTCCCTCGCCATCGGCGAGAAGAGAGGACCAGGAGGGATGGACTGTGGGGCACTCGCCGGAGAAGGAAGGGAGGGCCGGAGGAGAGTTGGCACAGTAGAACCATTACGAGTGCCAGCCCTTATTGGAGGTTCTCAAAGGAAAATCGAAATAATGCTTTCGGGCCCCTTCCCGCAATTGAAATCCCGCGCCGCCAGCGGCCTTGGGAGAGTTCTTGTTGGGAAAGGGATTGAGAAGGAAAAGATATCTGAAAAGGTCGAAATGGGGAGCGATCCCCAAATAGGCCTCACAAACATGGGTGAAAATCGCAATCTGGAAGATGGAATTGGGGTTCAAATGCGAGACCTCAATCCCATAAAAATGAAGTAATCCCCGGAAGAAAGGAGAGCAAGGAAGGTCGAAGCCACGGAGAAAGAAGGATTCGAAGACCACTACCTCGTCCGAGCGAGGGGTGGGGCAGGATATGCCGGCGGCGGCGCGCCAGGACACAAACCCTTCGGAGGGGAGCACTCCAAGGGAGACCAGCTTCTGTAGCCTCCATTCGGTTGTAATGGATTTCATCTATTCCTTCCCACTCTTAGCGATCCTAGGGGTGGCAGGAGAAGGTGGAGCCATTACAATCGGAGACGGGTGGCGGCGGAGGTTGCGACGAAAAAGAACCCTAGCGGCGGGGTTCGCTGGAGAAGCTAACTGACTGGCGCGAAAGGTGAGCGAGGTGAACTAATTTCGTTCTCCTGTTCCTGACTTATAGCATCGGGCAGTGTTGTGCATTCTGGGCCGGGCTTTAGTCTAGCGCTGGATGCGGCCTGTTCTGAGGGTTTGACTAAATCACTCGGCTGGCCGAGTGGTTCCTCCCGAGAGGTCTGCGTTAAGTGCCGACTGCCGGACTAGGAGCGGGCGACCCTAACTACTCGGACGAAGCGATGTTGCAGATTCCAGATTAAATCAAGGAGAAGCAGTATTGCAGATTCAAGATGAAGAAAAAGACATATTGATTTTCCAAAGGATTTTCATAAAAAGGCATTTAGGCCTGAATACATTCTTCCGTGGCATAGTACATCGTGCTAGGGCTCGTTGCTGGCTCATGGAGGAACAAAAGGATAAATCACTCCCCTGATGGCCACTTCACGTCGAGGATGGAGGAGACGAGAGTGTCCTTCAATGGAGTGCGAACGGCGTAAAGTCACGGATGGCCGCTGACCAAGACCCTGATGGCTCTCCGGGCTGTATTCTCTGCATATTCGTCTCGCCACTGCTGCCATCGGGCAGCCGTGGAGGCCTTGGCTGTAGCGGCACGGGCATGGAATCCAGCAGCGGCGACCGCCCATGGATCCATAATCTTCTTTCAATCTTCCGCTGATCGGTGGTGAAAAGGGAAGAAGAGGAGCAAGACTCGAGAACTCGAAAGCTGGTGGTGAAGTAGTACTCTACCCCTGGGATTTCTTTTATACACGGAGGAAGTTCAAAGGGCGCGCCTTGTAATCCGTTTCAAACATAGTAAAACCATCATGGCGATGGGACGGAAGTGGATGCGAATACGGTTTCTGATGAAAACGCGTGTCCCTCTGGCTGTGTGAGAAAAGGGCGCGAAAACGCTTTGCCTCCCCCTAATTGGGCTTGGGCTAAAACTGCAAAGGGCAATCCCCTTAACAGGCTTTCTTAACACGCCGCTAACGGTGGCAATGTGTTAAAATCGAGCCTAATTCGGCCTCGGTACACCCTGGAGGGCATATGACCAGAAGCGCCAAAATTAAAAGTATTTCACGGCATACCCCATGCTGGGTCACTAGCCAACTTCGCATGCTCGAGGTTGGGTGTTGGTGAAATTTGGGT